>CM046455.1:21189964-21557464 GCA_025506515.1 Flaveria trinervia | reverse complement strand
TTGCATTTTTTATATGTGTTATAATTACATATATGTTAATAAAACAATTGTATACATATAGCAAAACCTATCAATGTGAATTAGTTAGTTAAAAATTTTGAGATTTTATTTGATGGTGAAATTGAAGCTTGATTAGGTTACATATATGTAACATATTGCATCAAGAAGTGCATGACACATGTTATATATACGTAATACAATGTTACATATTAAAACAGACTGTTATTTAGCGTGTTACGTATACGTAACTCAATTGGTGTTCATTTGTTTCTTTTCTTGCTCCATTTATACTCTTTTACTCCAATATAAATAAATTACTAAGATATAATATTTAAACTTGTTATAAAAATATTTGTAAATAAGATAAAAAATTAGTGATTTATTGTAATTTGTCATAGAGAGAGAGAGAGAGTAATTATAGGGATTTGGTTAATTAAATGAAAACTTTCATATAATTTATACATGTGTATTGCCTATTATACCCTTATTAACTTTTAATTAAATCATTTAAACCTCATTTATTTACAATCTTACCATTGTATTATCTCAACCATTGATTACATAAATCAATGGTGGATAAATAGTTTTATTGGTTTTCATGTAAAACATGGTTTTCTTAATAACTCTCCCCTATATATATATATATAATATATATATATATATATATATACACACACACACACGTATATTATATATATACACACAACGTATTTATATATATATATAGTATATATATATATGTATATGTATATGGTATATATATATATACACGTATATTATATATATATATATATATACGTGTGTGTATATATATAATATATATAATATACGTATATATATGCTATACATATATATATATATACACACACGTATATATATATGTATATATATAATATGTATATGTATATGGTATATATATATATATGTATGTACATACTATATACATATATGTACATACATATATACATATACATACATACATACATATACACACACACATATATATATATATATATACACATACATACGTATATTATATATATATACGTATATTATATATATATATAATACGTATATATACGTATACGTATATATACGTATATTATATATATACGTATATATATACGTATATACACGTATATATATATACGTATATATACGTATATATATATACGTATAGATATATACGTATAGATATATACGTATATATATATAAGTATATATATACTGTTAGGACCTGGTATTTGAATGAAATACCTGGAGATTAGCGTGTAAACCAGATCAAATAGTGCGGAATCCTATTTGATTGGCGATCCAATCAGTGAGAACACACGAATAATCAATCAATAATTGAAACTAACGTTAGAAATCGATTGGGAATCGTCTAATGTGTTCTATGAACTTGGAGAACGAATTGTGAGGGTTCTGGACGGCTAGAGTACGTCTGGAATCGTAATTAATCAAAAGCACTTATTTTTCATGAATTGGGTTGTATTTATAAGTTGGTATTATTCAATCGTGCGACTGAACCATTAGTATGGTTCAGTCGTGCGATTGAACCATGCGGTTGATTCATCCGCTCGACTGAGTGTTTAGTGGTGCGACTGAGCCAATCTTATGTGTCAATCATACGACTAATCCAGTCTCCCGGTTCAGTCGTGCGACTGAGTCATTCGTATGAAGTTATTCATGCTTATGGTCCATTCGCATGGGCCATTCGCATGGGCCATTCGCATGAGAACTTCATTATGTTAAGTTTGAATGTATTAATTAATAAACATTATGTGTAACCATTCAAACAATCGCTAACCTAATTAACCAATTTAATGTCAACTCATTAATGAAATATTAGTCATTACAAATGACAAACACCAATATCATTTCATTAATCATATCAAATTACACCAGAATCAGATAAAAAGATCTATTACATTTCATATCATGATCTAGGGACATACAATCAACAAACTCCCCTTGGACCTAGATCTCTCTAATCTCTTGTTTTCTGCATAACCTCCTTGTATTTCTTGTACTTATCCTCTTTTGTGACTCCCGTGTGAATCTCAAACGCGAAGCAGAGTCGTATAACGTTCTGGAACTGGAGGTTTGTACAATATCTTGCGTATCATAGAACAGTGGCCACTTGTATAGCGTATAGACATCACTTTCCGACAAGTTTCTAAGCCACATCGGGTCGAATACCCTGATAGTAGCCATTTGTCCCTCTTTGCTTAAGACTATGACCGCTTCAGCTGTTCTCCAATCATAGTACCACCACTTAAAATGTGGAGTGAAATCCTGTGGCATTTCCCTGAGTGGGATTCTTGACATTGTGCGCGGAGGATTCCACTTCAACACTATCTTAGGCTTGCCAGTAATGGCATCAACCTCAGACCTTCTGATATATCTAGTAGGCTGTTGGGGTCTGAAGTTAACCCATCTAGTGTGGTACTCCTTTTTAGGGCAGCCTCAAACCAGCCTGACATCTTCCTCGGTCAGCATACAAAAGCTTTAGTTTGGCCAGCTGGTTGAGCTCAACCTGGTAGAGTCTTCAGATCATGTGGGAATCTGAAGTACTCTATGCCCTGTTCTCTCTTAACTGCATACGCAGTGAGATCTTCAAAGTACGCCCATGCTATGATCCTTCCTGACACCTTGTGATGTTTCTTGACTCTATAGAGTTTGGTGTAGGAATCCTTCTTTGGTGCAGTACGTTGGACTCTAACTTCTTCAAAACATGCAGCCCACTCAGCCTTTCGAATGTCGACATCATTATTGAGGCTTGGGCTGTGTCTTCTGCTTTCTCTGTTCTTGCTCCATATAGTTCAACACCTCAATAGTATCGCTGACAAGGGATTCACCAGATTGGGGACCACATTACCCTCATTGTCAGCATACTGAGGGTACTCCTCGGCAGTGACATCTTCGATCTCTACATCATCAACATCGTTGAGCTCTTCGTCACTTGTCGAATCGCATGTCGGAGCATCTTTTACTATCTCATCTGGATTTAGCTCGAAAAGCTCTGTTTGCTCATTTGATAGGTCATGAATTATTTCCCTTCTTCAGGGGTATAATTCACTGACCTCCTGACAATCCCTTGCAGATCAAGAATCATTGTTAGCTGAGACTTAACCTGCTGAAGGGGAGCAACATCACTCATCTCTTTGGTAATTTGATCTGTTTGATTTAAACATTCCACACATAAATCATTAGTAACTAATCAAACAGAAATGCATTAAAGTAATATAAACATTAAATACATTGTGTTCAATACAGGATTCAAATACAAAAGAAGATAAATACATAAACATCTAGTCTTTACTTTTATCTTGTATCATTGTTTCATCACTTGGAGAGCAGAGGTAGAAGCTGATTGATCTTGTCTGTTCTTTGTCCTTTTCTCTTGACCTGTAGCAGGGCCGATGCAGGTGCATCCCCTCCTTCTGCTTCTTCATCATCGTCCTTCTCCTCTGTCCTATCTTTTCTGTATCTTCATACTCCTCAGTATCACTCTCATCATCCTCATCATTATCTTCATCATCATCATCTCTGTCTCCTTCCTTGATCTTCAATGGCTCCTCCTTAGATCCTTTCAGTTTTAACAGGATAATCTTCCTTGCCTTCTCCAGCTCCTCTATTTTCTTGCTTGATGTGACACTTTGAGCTTGGAGTTGGTCCATCTTGGTGCTCTGAGCAGCCATCTGCTGGGCCTGCTCCTTTATAACTCGAGCCTGCTCTGTAATTTGGTGAGATTGTGCAACAGTCAGGTCAGTAAGCTGGCGGATCTGAGCTGCCTTTTCCTCATCAGCAGCCTGTAAGCGCATCACCATTCTGTTAAGCGCTGACAACTGTTCCTCTACCCGATTGGAGGTAGAGGAGATCTATAAGTATGTGAGGGATGGGCTGAGGGTATTGATTGGTGTGACGTGGTGGTGGAGGTGGCTGTAGTGAAGATAGTCTGTATAATGGTGGAGGTGATGTGGGAGTAAAGGATATGGTGGTGGAGGGAATCTGTACTGTGGTGGTAGGTATGGTGGTGGCTGTGGTAGATGTGGTGATGTGGTGGCTGTGGTGGATGTGGTGGCTGTGGTGGATGTGGTAGATGTGGTGGATGTGGTGGCTGTGGTGGATGTGGTGGCTGTGGTAGTGAGGAAGGTCACCCACCGCTTTTCTTCTTCTGACCATGGGGTTTAGCCATTCTCTTCCTCCTTGTTCCAGTTGAGGTGGAAGCTCCCCCTACAACCCTGCCTGTGGACCCCGGTGCATAGCTTGGGTCAGTATCAGTATCTCCGGTCTCTCAGGTGTTCACCAACCACCCTTAACCCATGTTCTGTGGGAACAACTTTTCTTCCCACAGTTCGCGTAAGGGGCTCCTCATCCGATTCATCCTCCTCCTTCGCGCCAAGAACAAAATCCTGATGAAATCCCGCTGACTCGTTACTTCTCCAGCTGTGACGGACACTGGAGGTACAAATCAGACATAGTGCCTCTGAGTGGAATAGGCATATCGTCTCCAGCATCCCCACTGTTATCATCATCTGAGTCATGAGTGGGTAGAGCTATCTGTTCCACATCAGAGTCACTATCATTGTGACGCCACTTTCTCTTTGCTAGCACCACGTAGTCATCCCTGGCAAGATGACCCAACAACCTCCTGACAGGAGGATTCACTTGCTTTCCCCTGTACACTTTCATCCTTCCCAGGGTAGTGTCATCCATTACCTCCAAGACTACCGCATCCTCCTTTTCCTTCAGCAGGGAGGGAAGCTTCTGATCTATGATCATCTGCAACCTCGGTACATACAGAAGGCTTCCTTCCCTTTCCCCTCGATGTTCTCCACCAGATAGGTGAAGATCATCTTGGAGAAGCTGAACGGATGGTTCAGCACCAACGTAACGTACGTGTTCTGCATCTGGTCAGACAGCTCATCAAAAACACCTTTTCTGGAAGCCATGCACTTGAGCAGCACGTGCGCAAGATATTTAAACTGGGGACAGAGGTTACTCTTGTTGAGTACCCCAGAATTGATGTCCCCAGAGTATTTGGCTCTAAGAAAGCATCCTCTGACTGTGAGGGGTGTAATCGAGTCGGACAATCAGCGTCATCCCCCAATTGTAGTACGATCCTTAGATCCTCCTCTGAAATAGTAATAGCCTCTCCAAATATGGTACTTCTGATGCAATGAGGCTCAGACGATCTATCAACTGTAGCCCCTTCCCAGAAGGCTTGTTGAATGGATCGATACAGAGTGCAAGGAGTAGATATGGAATGTGCAATCCTCGATCTCAGTAGAAATGTGATTATGCAGAGAAGAGAAATCAGCAGCGTTTCTGGAGTTAAGCCAGATGAGCACATATATATGTGCTTTGTGCTCATAATCCATCTACCGCCATCTGTTACACAAAGATAGTAAACATTAGTACCATTGACTAAGAAAGTCATGAAATCTTAAGCTTGAAGAAAATCTTTCTGTCATGCGATTGAGATTGTGCGACTGAGTCAGGCGTGCGAATGAACAGTGCGAAAGGAGTTCGGTTTGCGATTGAACGTGCGAAAGGGGTTCAGTTGTGCGATTGAACCGTACGAATGGGACTCAGTCGTGCGACTGATCCCATACGTACCTCTGAGTGTGCGACTGGGTCTACGTATATACCCTCATGTGTTACACCAGTCGTGCGACTGAACTCATACGCATGGTTCAGTCATGCGTTTAATCAGTTTGAGCCCTTCAGTCGTGCGACTGAAGTTCATCACTCTGTCCATTCGCATGAAGTACTGAATGTTCAATTCAAAATTACTTTTCACCATTTTGAGTTTTAGACATCTTTATCTGGTTCATTGATGTCGCAATTCATTCTTAAACCACCTAACATCGTTACTTTCGTTTGTTTGAGTCATTTAGGTAGGTTATTTAGTCACTAAGTCTCGGTTACTTTGCGAGTCCGAATGTACCGTTTTTTTCATCAAATTTTAAGTTATGGGAGTGCATCTATACAGTAAGTGACCTGTAGAGTCGATGTAGATGGTCAGTAATCAAGAAACAGGGGTTTTGCGATCAATTGAAATTTTTGCAGAGTTGGGTTAATTCGTGTGATTCAAGGTGATTTGAAGGTTGTGAGTCTCTGCGACCGACTCCCCTTCTATTTATATTAACCCTAGATTCAATCGTGCGACTGAGCTCAGATGCACCTTTCAGTCGTGCGAGTGGGACTCAGTCGTGCGATTGGTTCAATCGTCCTTCTTCAGTCGTCTGACTGAATCTCAGTCGTGCGACTGACTCACTCATTCTCCCTTAATCATCCGACTGGGCCAATCGTATGGGCAATTCGTGGAATAGTCCATATTCATGGTCCATTCGTACGAATAGCTTCCATTCGTATGATTGGTCCATACGGATGGTCCATTCGTGCGAATAGGTCATATTTATTAACTTTTCTTCAATTTGAATATTTAACTTTTAAAATCCCTTTAATTGCAGAAATTTACGTTATGAGCAGTTGATCATCTAGACATGATCGTTTTGACTTGAAAACCTTTTTATCACCTCAGACGTGACTGATTTAACTTAACACATATGTGGTCATCTCAGACATGACCCTGTTAGTGAGTTGATCCCTTACTGATTTTCCTGATGTAATCCGACAAACAAACAAACTAAAACGACTGACTAAATTAGAAAATTAACTAAAAAATAAAAATTGTTTTTGCTTTTTGTGAGAGATAAGTCCTGAGATGGAAATCTACTGGATTTGGTTCCGGAATAGACAACTTTAACTTAGATTGACCATACCTGGACCAATTCCATTTTGAATCATACATGCAGTTCAAATCAGTTTGGACTTGTTATCAAAATCTTGTGATGCTCAATTCTTGGTGTTCATCTAGAGTCATTTGCAACTTTAGGAAATCATACTGAAGCTCTTAGATTACTACATTGAATCAAACTTTCAAGAATTGCAGTCACAATGATTGTCAATATGTTTGTCCACTTAAATCCATAGACAGACTTTTGACCCAAACTGGTGATTGTTTTAGGTTTAATTATTTCAACTAACATTTGTGGATCCCACACTTATATGGTAAGCAACATTCCTCAGGAGCTTTTGAGCGGTCTATGGGTATTATTACAAGGAGAGAATATTCTTAGAGCTTTCAAAGAGAAGCCAGTCCTCAGGTCAGTGCCTCGCACAGCAGAGAGGCGGCAAACAACAATGAATTCTAGAATATCTAGGTTATGCTTATCCTCAGGTCAGTGCCATCGCACAGCAGAGAGGCACACAAACTATCTCTTGTTAGAGCAGCTTAATTTTATGTTGCACCAAATGCACCAATAACATAAGTCATTAGCTTGATAGCATTTTATTTCATTTTTTCGTGCTTTGCTCTATTTATGATCATCCGCACACATGTGGCGTTTACATGCTCAACCCCTATTGGAATATAGTTGATTGTGTTAACCAGTGATAAGATGGGAGCCCACAGTCAGTTGAACCACTTAGTTTGATCTTGAGATCACCAGTCAGGTCTAATCATCTATTGTGTTGAATCTACCGACATATCAATTGTGGTCTAGCAACCTCTAGGTCTACTCTCATTGTGTTACCTTAAGAGTTACCAGTTTTTCTATCATCTTCCCTTATATACGTTAGACAACACGACTTATACTTTGAATTTTTGCACCTTTTCTAAATTAAAATTTCAAGGTCCCTCTTGATTTGTTCCTGTGTACTATCATATTCCAAAGGGTTGAATCGGTATCACAGATACGATCTACCTTATATCAGCAGCTTTCCACTCCTTCTACCTTTTTTTTTAATGTTAACTTGCTGACTTATTTTCCCCCTAAAATGCTAAAATCATAACTAGTTTAATTATTTTAGGATTTTAATAACCAGCAAAATAACATGAGTTTAAATTAAACAGACTAAAATAAACCATAAAATAAAAGGAAAAGATTAACTAACCTACAACACTACACATGATCATCATCAGGAATAACATCACTTTTCTTTTTAACGCCGTTGACCTCTAGCAAATATTGAAAACGTGGTTTTCAAAGGCTTTAGTGTAGAGGTCAGCGCGTTGAAAATCAGTATTAATTTTTACCACATCAATTAAGTTCTTTTCAAAACAGTCTCTTATGAAATGGTATTTAATACCGATATGTTTGGTCTTAGGATGTTGGACCGGATTTTTAGTTACTGTAATTGCAGCAGAGTTATCAACACAATAGGAGTAGAGGAGAACTTTAAACCGTAATCCCGCATTTGCTGTTGAATCCAGACGATTTGTGAACAAAACTTGCAGCAGCAACATATTCGGCTTCACAGGTGGACAATGCACCGATGTTGTTTCTTACACTGCCAAGTCACTAGTCTTCTCCCAAAGAATTGACACCCTGCGGATGTAGACTTGTAGTTCATCTTGCAGCCTCCATAATCGAGTCACTATACGCCGTGAGCTCAAAATCATCATCATGAGGATACCACAACCCAAGTGTGGGTGTACCCTTTAGATAGCGAAAAATCCTTTTGACCCCGATCACCTTAGGTTTAGCCTGATATCTAGAACATAAACATGTAGCATACATGATATCAGGTCTTGAGGCAGTGAGATACATAAGGGATCCAATCATTCCTCGGTACATCGTGGCATCTACAAGATCTCCATTTTCATCAGGTGCTATGTCGTGATTCGTAGCAAGTGGAGTACTAGCAGCAGATGCATTCTCCATGTCAAAGTGATTGAGAATGTCTCCTACGTACTTGGTCTGATGTAGAAAGATCCCATTTGGTGTTTGATCCACCTGTAGCCCGAGAAAGAACTTCATCTCCCCCATAGCACTCATCTCAAACTCTTTCTTCATAACTGCTTCAAACTTTTTGCATAACTCTTCGTTCTTTGAACCAAAAATTATGTCATCAACATAGATCTGTACGAGCAGTAGGTCGCCATCTTTCTTTAATGAACAGCGTGCAGTCAATTACTCCCCTGCGAAAGCCGTGTTCACAAGATGAGTAGAGAGTTTCTCATACCAAGCTCTTGGAGCTTGATGAAGCCCGTATAAAGCCTTGTCGAGCTTGAAGACTCTATCTCGATGATACGGATCTTCAAATCCCTCGGGGACTTACATAGACTGTTCTCTGATTTCCCCATGAAGGAATGCACTCTTCACATCTAATTGATAGATTTAATCTCATGTATGATGCATAGGCAAGGAATATACGAATGGATCCATCCGTGCCACGGGTGCAAACACCTCATTGTAATCAATTCCCTCGACTTGGCGAAAACCCTGAACCACCAGTCGAGCTTTGTTCCTGATAATGACCCCTTGGTCATCCTTCTTGCATTTCAAGACCCATTTGGTGCCAATACTTTAGCACCTTTAGGTCTATCAACCAGAGTCCATACACCTAACTTTTGAACTGAAGAAGTTCTTCTTGCATTGCACTCACCCACGCCTCATCATTTAGTGCTTCACTGACGTATTTTGGCTCGAATTGTGAGACAAAACACCGATAAGCACCATCATGAATATATCCCTTCTCCATGACTGAGGCGTAATTAGCTGAGTATAGCGATTTCGGGTTTGTTCTCCTGATCTAGCATCTCCAATGACATTGTCTAATGGATGATAGACGTTTAGTCGTGATCCTGGAGTAGTAGGAACAGCTACCTCAGAGCCAAGATTATGAACATTTGGTTTTGCATCTGAGGTAGTTGGAGTTTGAGGCTCTGAAGTCGAAGGTGCATCACTGGTAGATGCTTGTGGAGTTTCAGGAACTGGAACCTGTCCTCCTGACTGTTCTGGTTATCTTCTTCAGCTTCATCTTCAGAGGAGCAGTCACTGTCGTCGACCACTTCCCCTGACTGAGTAGATGATTCTCACTGTGAGCTAGATGTTGGTGTATTCAAGATATCATACATCATTCGTGTAGCTAACTCGTCATCCGAGGGAGAGAGAGGGATATTGAAGGACTTGAAGAATCATCATAGTCGAAAAAGTAGGCGGGTCCTTTGCCAGTAGGTGGTGTGGTATATCGCTAAACGTCAACATTACACCACACTTCTACTAGAACCGTTGAGTTGTTGTAAACTCGCTTGTTCGGTATGTTGTATCCTAGAAAGATGCCTTCATCTGCCTTCTCGCTGAATTTACCCTCTTGTGTTTCTTCAGAAGTGTGCACGGCGCGCCAAATGGTTCGAGATACTCCAAGTTCGGTTTGCGTCTTTGTAGTAGCTCGTAACATGTCTTTCCATGGCGCTTGACTATCAGGACTCGATTCAGTGTATAACATGCATTCGCCACTGCCTCATTCCAGAATTGGATAGGCAGTTTCGAGTCTGCCAGCATAGTCCGTGCTGTCTCTATCAAGCTTCTGTTCTTTCTCTCAGCAACGCCATTCATCTGAGGTGTGTAGGTAGAAGTGAATTGATGCACAATTCCCTTTTCCTTGCAGTATGTCTCCATCCACTGGTTCTTGAATTCCGTTCCGTTGTCTGAGTGTACTTGTCTAACTTTCAGCTTGTAGAGAGATTCCAATGTGGTTACCAACTCCTTGAATGACTCAAATGTTTCTGATTTGAATTTCAGAAACATTACCCAAGTGAACCTTGAGTAGTCATCAGTGACCACAAAACAGTACAACTCGCCTGCAATGCTCTTTGTACTGACTGGACCAAACAGATCCATGTGAAGAAGTTCAAGAGGTAGTTCTATTGAATGAACTTTCTTTTCCGTATGAGACTTCTTCGTCTGTTTGCCTTTCTTACAAGCTACACAAAAGTCAGGAAGCTGGAAGTTCTTGACATTAACTCCTCTCACCAGATCCTTCTGAATCAAGTGATTCATCTTCCTTTGACTAATGTGTCCCATTCTCCTATGCCAGGAGATGGAATCCTTTTCAGTAGCTTTAGATAGAAAACACTAACCTCATGATCCATTGTAGAAGCTGTTGACAGATCCAAGACATAAAGATCTTATATATTGAAGCAGTCATCAAAACTTGGTCCTCTGGGATCACGTAGTCTTTCTTTAGTACGTAACACTTCTTGTTGATGAAGATGACTTTAAATCCCTTATCACATATTTGGGAAACAGAAAGTAAGTTATTTTGTAGTTGTTGAACGTAGTTCACTTTATCAAACTTAACTTTCTGATTCCCCACTTCTCCCTGGGCTGTGATATAGCCACCCTTGTTTCCAGCAAATGAAACATGTCCTCCTTTTATTTGCTTGACGTTTGATAAAAGAGCTCTGTTTCCTGTCATGTGCCTGGATGCTCCGCTGTCTACTATCCACGTGTTAGTTTCAACACTGTATCGAACACCCTGCACACACAAAGTAAAGGATTAGTTTGGGTTAGGAACCCAAGCCTTTACTGGCTTGGATTTCCCGAGGCATCACACATCATAAATTCTACCCATTGACCCTTAGAGGAAGTGGGTAGCTCAGGTTCCTTCTTGTCATTATTATCAGACACAGAGGATGTTTCTCCTTCCATAATCTAGATTTGTGCAATGCCTGTTTGTGATAAACAGTTGACTGACTTACAGGTTGAATTTTAGGTTCACTGGTTCTTCTAGGTGGAGTCAGAGAAATCCTCTTAGAAGACCTAGGCTTTGAAACCTGAAGTTCAATCTTCTTCCTAGGTGTCTGATAGCAGTGACAATAGGAGGCAATGTGTCCATATTCACCACAGTTGTAGCACGACCTGCTATCAACTTTATGATTAAACTTTCTTTGTGGAGAAATGTGTGACACTCTAGTAACATAACTCACTCTAGGTTTGACTCTGGTGATTCTTTGGTTGTTTTTCGATATGGGAAAGATTAACCTTAGAAGTCTTTTAGGTCC
This sequence comes from Flaveria trinervia, assembly GCA_025506515.1. Lineage (NCBI taxonomy): Eukaryota > Viridiplantae > Streptophyta > Magnoliopsida > Asterales > Asteraceae > Flaveria > Flaveria trinervia. The sequence goes on along the minus strand of CM046455.1, from coordinate 21,545,601 downwards.
TGATTTGACTTTGTTTGACCCTGACTTTAAATTAACCTTTTCCCACTCCTTTTCCAGATTAACACAGGGCAATTTATCCTTTGCCTTTGAAGTGGCCTCCTTTTGTTTGTTTCCAGAGTCAAGAGATGAGCATAAGGAATCTGGATCACTAACAAGAGGAGTAGACACCATATGATCCTTGATGGTATTATTATTATCGGTCTAGTTTTAGCATTCATCAAGTCTCAGGTGGTGGTGGAACCACTTTATAACCCAATCCCTCCCTGTTGTTCCTTTCTCTCACTAAGTGTTGGACTATGTGTGAAGAACTAGTCCAACTGTGCATTTTGTTTTAATGAATTACTTCTACTTCTAGAACTGCTTTTCCTTCTTAGTGTCTTCTAGGGAGTTTAGATAATACCTAATGTCATTAGCTTGATTAAAAGCAACTACTTCGGTTTCCTAGGCTGTTTAGTCAAAAGGTCTATCTTTTCTTTATAGCTGTGCTCATTTTGTTTTACTACCCTATTAGCCTCAGTGCATAGTTGCAAATCTTTTACTAAGTTATCATTATGATCTAATAACCTAGAAAATTTACCATCTATGCTATTCCTAAAGGTATCACAATCAGAACAAGCATGATTATTAAACATTTGATCAGTAGTACTTACCTGAGTTGATTCAGAAGAGTTAGCCATCAACACAGCATCAGATGTCTCTGGTTTAGGTGATTCTCTCTTTTCTGTCCCTGATGTGGTAGTCTCCTCTTTAGGCTTATAACTGACCTCGGTTGCAGTTGCTTCTTTACTATGTGACATCGCTATCTCAACTGCTAGATCTCCTTCACGAGCAGAATCACTGTCAATATCTTCTACACTTGCAATGTTTGATTCCCCTGGTGAGACAAACCTAAAGCTCCAATCCTGTCCTTCATCATCATGAGCAGTCAAGGCTTTTGAATCCTTGGTTGATGAAGTAGAACTGGTAGCTTGCTTGTCTTGACGAGTGAAGGACGAGAACGGGTTCCCGTTACCTGTCTTCTTAGGCTTGACACATTCTCCTTTGAAGTGCCCCTTCTCTCCACAGTTGAAGAAGGTCACTTTGCTCTTGTCAAAGCCAAATATGGTATCCTTAGTAGCTACCAAGTTCTGTCCGGTTTGTTTTACAAACTTCTTCGCCCTCCGGACAGCACTAGCTAAAGCCCACATTATATCCATCCTCTCAAGCTCTATTTCGTCTACATGCTCGTAGTCCTCGTCTGCCAGATGGCAGTTTCCAATCTTCCAGCAACAAGTTCATCATAAGAATGGACCATTGCAGCCAAAAGATCCATGTGTTCTCGAGCTACTTCCACAGTCACATTTCCGAGATTCTCGGTCTTCAGTTTAGTAGCACTTGCTTCGGATCCAATATAGTGGGAACAAGAAAGTCCCGATGTGTCTGATCCTGAAGGAGATGCATGTGAAGGACCAGATGAGCTAGACACAAATGCAGTCTGGAGAGGTGCTCCAGATGTCTTAGCTTGAGGCGTGGCATTGTATAAAGCTGGATTTTGATTGTATGAAGACTTCTGAGCTCTATACTTCAGTCTAAGTGACTCTTCTCGCAACTTAAGAATGAAGTCATTAATATCCAGTTTTGCTAGCATTCCATTCTATCTAAGATTAGACACGAATGAAGCCCACTTTTCAGGCAATCCGTCTGCAAAATTAGTAACTTTCTTTCCATGGTAGTAGCCACCCCATGTGTATGCAGTTCACTCATCAGATGGTAGAATCTATCTATAACATCGTCCAAACTCTCATTTCCATCGATGAGAAGTTATCGAATTCCTTCTTTAACTCCTTAGCCTTGATTGCCTTCAACGAAGCATCCCGTCGTACCTCTTTTCTAGCTCATCCCAAAGTTTCTTGGATTGCTTATTTTCTGAGTACTGGTGGAATATGTCTTTAGGAATAGATTGTGTAATTGATGCATAAACTCTTTTTTCTGCATTGTATTTGACTTTCTGCATGTCTGTCATCCCTCCTAACGTTAGCTTAACTCCATCAGCTCCCACCGGTGTACTATATCCAATCTCGATGGCTTCCCACAGATTCGGATTCACTCCGTTGAGGTAGATCTCAAAACGTTGTTTCCAGTGGGGAAACTCATCTAACATAGATAGCTTTGATGGTTTATTATGATTACCCACCTCACTTTCAAGCAACAGCAGGTTCTGTATCCTAGAGTCCTTTCCAGCAGTAAAGGCTGACATTGATCTTCCATTGCGAATAACTTTAAGTCTAATAAAACAAATTGTCACTGGGGCGACTGAAGGGTGCGAATGGTCTAGTCATGCGTATGAACTCTACGACTGGTTCAATCGTGCGGCTGAACTAAGCGATTAGCTCAGTCGTGCGAATGAATCTGATGCGTATGAACAGTACGACCGAAAGATTCAATCATACGAATGGAGATGCGACTATGTCCAATCGTGCGTCTGAGCAATGCGAATGAGGTCCAGTCGTGCGAATGGATCACTCGTGCGACTCAAGCTGCTGTTTTGCGAAAATTTCTAGGTTAAACGTGTTTTAGCCGTAAAAATTCGAACTTTCGCAAGGTCTAATCGCCTAAGTCCGTAGAAACCAAACTTTGATGAGCAGGGAACGCCCAAGATCACTTTTGACACAAAAGATTGCGTTTTTAGTGCAAAAACACAAGCTTTTTATCAATATTGATTGAATCACACGTAATCAAAAGCCTATGGCTCTGATACCACTTGTTAGGACCTGGTATTTGAACGAAATACCTGGAGATTAGCGTGTAAACCAGATCAAATAGTGCGGATCCTATTTGATTGGCGATGCAATCAGTGAGAACACACGAAGAATCAATCAAGAATTGAAACTAACATTAGAAATCGATTGGGAATCGATCTAATGTGTTCTATGAACTTGGAGAACGAATTGTGAGGGTTCTGGACGGCTAGAGTCCTTTCCAGCAGTAAAGGCTGACATTGATCTTCCATTATGAATAACTTTAAGTCTAATAAGTTTAAGTCTAATAAAACAAATTGTCACTGGGGCGACTGAAGGTGCGAATGGTCTAGTCGTGCGTATGAACTCTACGACTGGTTCAATCGTGCGGCTGAACTAAGCGATTAGCTCAGTCGTGCGAATGAATCTGATGCGTATGAACAGTACGACCGAAAGGTTCAATCGTACGAATGGAGATGTGACTATGTCCAATCGTGCGTCTGAGCAATGCGAATGATGTCCAGTCGTGCGAATGGCTCACTCGTGCGACTCAAGCTGCCGTTTTGCGAAAATTTCTAGGTTAAACGTGTTTTAGCCGTAAAAATTCGAACTTTCGCAAGGTCTAATCGCCTAAGTCCGTAGAAACCAAACTTTGATGAGCAGGGAACGTCCAAGATCACTTTTGACACAAAAGATTGCGTTTTTAGTGCAAAAACACAACCTTTTTATCAATATTGATTGAATAGCACGTAATCAAGAGCCTATGGCTCTGATACCACTTGTTAGGACCTGGTATTTGTACGAAATACCTGGAGATTAGCATGTAAACCAGATCAAATAGTGCGGAATCCTATTTGATTAGCGATCCAATCAGTGAGAACACACGAAGAATCAATCAAGAATTGAAACTAACGTTAGAAATCGATTGGGAATCGATCTAATGAATTGAGAGGGTTTTGGACGGCTAGAGTCCTTTCCAGGAGTAAAGGCTGACATCTGATCTTCCATTGCAAATAACTTTAAGTCTAATAACTTTAAGTCTAATAAAACAAATTGTCACTAGGGCGACTGAAGGGTGCGAATGGTCTAGTCATGCGTATGAACTCTACGACTGGTTCAATCATGCGGCTGAACTAAGCGATTAGCTCAGTCGTGCGAATGAATCTGATGCGTATGAACAGTACGACCAAAAGGTTCAATCGTACGAATGGAGATGCGACTATGTCCAATCGTGCGTCTGAGCAATGCGAATGAGGTCCAGTCATGCGAATGGCTCACTCGTGCGACTCAAGCTGCTGTTCTGCAAAAATTTCTAGGTTAAACGTGTTTTAGCCGTAAAAATTCGAACTTTCGCAAGGTCTAATCGCCTAAGTCTGTAGAAACCAAACTTTGATGAGCAGGGATCGTCCAAGATCGCTTTTGACACAAAAGATTGCGTTTTTAGTGCAAAAACACAAGCTTTTTATCAATATTGATTGAATCACACGTAATCAAGAGCCTATGGCTCTGATACCACTTGTTAGGACCTGGTATTTGAATGAAATACCTGGAGATTAGCGTGTAAACCAGATCAAATAGTGCGGAATCCTATTTGATTGGCAATCCAATCAGTGAGAACACACGAAGAATCAATCAAGAATTGAAACTAACATTAGAAATCGATTGGGAATCGATCTAATGTGTTCTATGAACTTGGAGAACGAATTGTGAGGGTTCTGGACAGCTAGAGTACGTCTGGAATCGTAATTAATCAAAAGCCCTATTTTTCACGAATTGGGTTGTATTTATAGGTTGGTATTATTCAATTGTGCGACTCAACCATTAGTATGGTTCAGTCGTGCGATTGAACCATGCGGTTGATTCATCCGCTCGACTGAGTGTTCAGTCGTACGACTGAGCCAATCTTATGTGTCAATCATACGACTAATCCAGTCTCCCGGTTCAGTCATGCGACTGAGTCATTCGTATGAAGTTACTCATGCTTATGGTCCATTCGCATGGGCCATTCGCATGAGAACTTCATTATGTTAAGTTTGAATGTATTAATTAATAAACATTATGTGTAACCATTCAAACAATCACTAACCTAATTAACCAATTTAATATCAACTCATTAGCCGTAAAATTTCTAGGTTAACGTGTTTTAGCCGTAAAAATTTGAACTTTCGCAAGGTCTAATCACCTAAGTCCGTAGAAACCAAACTTTGATGAGCAGGGAACGTCCAAGATCACTTTTGACACTAAAGATTGCGTTTTTAGTGCAAAAACACAAGCTTTTTATCAATATTGATTGAATCACACGTAATCAAGAGCCTATGGCTCTGATACCACTTGTTAGGACCTGGTATTTGAACGAAATACCTGGAGATTAGCATGTAAACCAGATCAAATAGTGCGGAATCCTATTTGATTGGCGATCCAATCAGTGAGAACACACGAAGAATCAATCAAGAATTGAAACTAACGTTAGAATCGATTGGGAATCGATCTAATGAATTGAGAGGGTTTTGGACGGCTAGAGTCCTTTCCAGCAGTAAAGGCTGACATCTGATCTTCCATTGCGAATAACTTTAAGTCTAATAACTTTAAGTCTAATAAAACAATTGTCACTGGGGCGACTGAAGGGTGCGAATGGTCTAGTCATGCGTATGAACTCTACGACTGGTTCAATCGTGCGGCTGAACTAAGCGATTAGCTCAGTCGTGCGAATGAATCTGATGCGTATGAACAGTACGACCAAAAGGTTCAATCGTATGAATGGAGATGCGACGATGTCCAATCGTGCGTCTGAGCATTGCAAATGAGGTCCAGTCGTGCGAATGGCTCACTCGTGCGACTCAAGCTGCTGTTTTGCGAAAATTTTTAGGTTAAACGTGTTTTAGCCGTAAAAATTGAATTTTCGCAAGGTCTAATCACCTAAGTCCGTAGAAACCAAACTTTGATGAGCAGGGATCGTCCAAGATCACTTTTGACACAAAAGATTGCGTTTTTAGTGCAAAAACACAAGCTTTTTATCAATATTGATTGAATCACACGTAATCAAGAGCCTATGGCTCTGATACCACTTGTTAGGACCTGGTATTTGAATGAAATACCTGGAGATTAGCGTGTAAACCAGATCAAATAGTGCGGAATCCTATTTGATTGGCAATCCAATCAGTGAGAACACACGAAGAATCAATCAAGAATTGAAACTATCGTTAGAAATCGATTGGGAATCGATCTAATGTGTTCTATGAACTTGGAGAACGAATTATGAGGGTTCTGGACGGCTAGAGTACGTCTGGAATCGTAATTAATCAAAAGCCCTTATTTTTCACAAATTGGGTTGTATTTATAGGTTGGTATTATTCAATAGTGCGACTCAACCATTAGTATGGTTCAGTCGTGCGATTGAACCATGCGGTTGATTCATCCGCTCGACTGAGTGTTTAGTCGTACGACTGAGCCAATCTTATGTGTCAATCATACGACTAATCCAGTCTCCCGGTTCAGTCATGCGACTGAGTCATTCGTATGAAGTTATTCATTCTTATGGTCCATTCGCATGGGCCATTCGCATGAGAACTTCATCATGTTAAGTTTGAATGTATTAATTAATAAACATTATGTGTAACCATTCAAACAATCACTAACCTAATTAACCAATTTAATATCAACTCATTAGCCGTAAAATTTCTAGGTTAAACGTGTTTTAGCCGTAAAAATTCGAACTTTCGCAAGGTCTAATCGCCTAAGTCCGTAAAAACCAAATTTTGATGAGCAGGGAACGTCCAAGATCACTTTTGACACAAAAGATTGCGTTTTTAGTGCAAAAACACAAGCTTTTTATCAATATTGATTGAATCACACGTAATCAAGAGCCTATGGCTCTGATACCACTTGTTAGGACCTGGTATTTGAATGAAATACCTGGAGATTAGCATGTAAACCAGATCAAATAGTGCGGAATCCTATTTGATTGGCGATCCAATCAGTGAGAACACACGAAGAATCAATCAAGAATTGAAACTAACGTTAGAAATCGATTGGGAATCGATCTAATGTGTTCTATGAACGTGGAGAACGAATTGTGAGGGTTCTGGACGGCTAGAGTACGTCTGGAATCATAATTAATCAAAAGCCCTTATTTTTCACGAATTGGGTTGTATTTATAGGTTGGTATTATTCAATAGTGCGACTGAACCATTAGTATGGTTCAGTCGTGCGATTGAACCATGCGGTTGATTCATCCGCTTGACTGAGTGTTCAGTCGTACGACTGAGCCAATCTTATGTGTCAATTATACGACTAATCCAGTCTCCCGGTTCAGTCGTGCGACTAAGTCATTCGTATGAAGTTATTCATGCTTATGGTCCATTCGCATGGGCCATTCGCATGATAACTTCATTATGTTAAGTTTGAATGTATTAATAATAAACATTATGTGTAACCATTCAAACAATCACTAACCTAATTAACCAATTTAATATCAACTCATTAGCCGTAAAATTTCTAGGTTAAAGTGTTTTAGCCGTAAAAATTTGAACTTTCGCAAGGTCTAATCACCTAAGTCCGTAGAAACCAAACTTTGATGAGCAGGGAACGTCCAAGATCACTTTTGACACTAAAGATTGCGTTTTTAGTGCAAAAACACAAGCTTTTTATCAATATTGATTGAATCACACGTAATCAAGAGCCTATGGCTCTGATACCACTTGTTAGGACCTGGTATTTGAACGAAATACCTGGAGATTAGCATGTAAACCAGATCAAATAGTGCGGAATCCTATTTGATTGGCGATCCAATCAGTGAGAACACACGAAGAATCAATCAAGAATTGAAACTAACGTTAGAAATCGATTGGGAATCGATCTAATGAATTGAGAGGGTTTTGGACGGCTAGAGTCCTTTCCAGCAGTAAAGGCTGACATCTGATCTTCCATTGCGAATAACTTTAAGTCTAATAACTTTAAGTCTAATAAAACAAATGTCACTGGGGCGACTGAAGGGTGCGAATGGTCTAGTCATGCGTATGAACTCTACGACTGGTTCAATCGTGCGGCTGAACTAAGCGATTAGCTCAGTCGTGCGAATGAATCTGATGCGTATGAACAGTACGACCAAAAGGTTCAATCGTATGAATGGAGATGCGACGATGTCCAATCGTGCGTCTGAGCATTGCAAATGAGGTCCAGTCGTGCGAATGGCTCACTCGTGCGACTCAAGCTGCTGTTTTGCGAAAATTTTTAGGTTAAACGTGTTTTAGCCGTAAAAATTGAATTTTCGCAAGGTCTAATCACCTAAGTCCGTAGAAACCAAACTTTGATGAGCAGGGATCGTCCAAGATCACTTTTGACACAAAAGATTGCGTTTTTAGTGCAAAAACACAAGCTTTTTATCAATATTGATTGAATCACACGTAATCAAGAGCCTATGGCTCTGATACCACTTGTTAGGACCTGGTATTTGAATGAAATACCTGGAGATTAGCGTGTAAACCAGATCAAATAGTGCGGAATCCTATTTGATTGGCAATCCAATCAGTGAGAACACACGAAGAATCAATCAAGAATTGAAACTATCGTTAGAAATCGATGGGAATCGATCTAATGTGTTCTATGAACTTGGAGAACGAATTATGAGGGTTCTGGACGGCTAGAGTACGTCTGGAATCGTAATTAATCAAAAGCCCTTATTTTTCACAAATTGGGTTGTATTTATAGGTTGGTATTATTCAATAGTGCGACTCAACCATTAGTATGGTTCAGTCGTGCGATTGAACCATGCGGTTGATTCATCCGCTCGACTGAGTGTTTAGTCGTACGACTGAGCCAATCTTATGTGTCAATCATACGACTAATCCAGTCTCCCGGTTCAGTCATGCGACTGAGTCATTCGTATGAAGTTATTCATTCTTATGGTCCATTCGCATGGGCCATTCGCATGAGAACTTCATCATGTTAAGTTTGAATGTATTAATTAATAAACATTATGTGTAACCATTCAAACAATCACTAACCTAATTAACCAATTTAATATCAACTCATTAGCCGTAAAATTTCTAGGTTAAACGTGTTTTAGCCGTAAAAATTCGAACTTTCGCAAGGTCTAATCGCCTAAGTCCGTAAAAACCAAATTTTGATGAGCAGGGAACGTCCAAGATCACTTTTGACACAAAAGATTGCGTTTTTAGTGCAAAAACACAAGCTTTTTATCAATATTGATTGAATCACACGTAATCAAGAGCCTATGGCTCTGATACCACTTGTTAGGACCTGGTATTTGAATGAAATACCTGGAGATTAGCATGTAAACCAGATCAAATAGTGCGGAATCCTATTTGATTGGCGATCCAATCAGTGAGAACACACGAAGAATCAATCAAGAATTGAAACTAACGTTAGAAATCGATTGGGAATCGATCTAATGTGTTCTATGAACGTGGAGAACGAATTGTGAGGGTTCTGGACGGCTAGAGTACGTCTGGAATCATAATTAATCAAAAGCCTTATTTTTCACGAATTGGGTTGTATTTATAGGTTGGTATTATTCAATAGTGCGACTGAACCATTAGTATGGTTCAGTCGTGCGATTGAACCATGCGGTTGATTCATCCGCTTGACTGAGTGTTCAGTCGTACGACTGAGCCAATCTTATGTGTCAATCATACGACTAATCCAGTCTCCCGGTTCAGTCGTGCGACTAAGTCATTCGTATGAAGTTATTCATGCTTATGGTCCATTCGCATGGGCCATTCGCATGAGAACTTCATTATGTTAAGTTTGAATGTATTAATTAATAAACATTATGTGTAACCATTCAAACAATCACTAACATAATTAATCAATTTAATATCAACTCATTAATGAAATATTAGTCATTACAAATCACAAACAACCAATATCATTTCATTAATCATATCAAATTACACCAGAATCAGATAAACAAGATCTATTACATTTCATATCATGATCTAGGGACATACATGTATCAACATATACGTATATACGTATATACATACGTATATACGTATATACATACGTATATACGTATATACATACGTATATACGTATGTACATACGTATATATATACGTTATGTACATACGTATATATATACGTTATGTACATACGTATATATATACGTTATGTACATACGTATATATATACGTTATGTACATACGTATATACGTATATATATATACGTATATACACGTATATACGTATATCTATATACGTATATACGTATATCTATATACGTATATACGTATATATATATACGTATATACACGTATATACGTGTATATATAGATATATATATATACGTATATACGTATATATATACGTATATACGTATATATATATACGTATATACGTATATATATATACGTATATACGTATATATATATATATCTCTATATATATATTATATACCTACATACATATATACATATATATACATATACATATATATACATATATATACATATATACATATATATATACATCTATATATATATGTATATATATACATCTATATATATGTATATATATACATCTATATATATGTATATATATACATATATATATATATATGTATATATATATATAGATATATATATATATATATATCTATATATATATATGTATGTATGTATATTGTAAAGAATATATGAAGAGGCTGATGCAACCCAAACATCCGAAGCCTCTCCTGCATACTGCACAAGTGCATTGAAGAAGAATGCTTCGGAAGTTTCTCACATGGAACAGAAATATTCTAAGTGTGAAATCTTCCGAAGCCAAGACCAATATCTTCCAAAGTCAAAGATGAAGTCTTCCGAAGCTTCAGAGACACAGTCTTCCGAAGCTCATACTTGAAGACAGATTTCTTCCGAAGACTTTTAACAACATGCTTTATCTGATGTACTTTTCCATAAAGTTGGACCCCTTTCTGCTACAACTCTATAAAATCACCAACTTAGATAAGTTGGTAAAAAGGTCCATGCTTTTGGTAACTGCATTGAGGTCTTGAGTCTGTAACTTTCTACTTCATGTACTTTATCCTTTTTGTAATAGATAAGGATATGAGCTATGGCATGTCATAGTCACTAGTCAAATGACAATTTGCCTTTTGACTCTACAATTGATTTTGTTTTGTGTCTATTCAATTGTATCAAGCTGGCCTTCTTAGTATGGCCGGCTGTAGGATGTAGTATAAGTATCTCTTGTTCTTGTAACTTTCTATCATGCTTTATAACACTTGTAATAGAACTTGAGAAAGCAATATACTACAATCTTGAAAAACCATACTTATGTATCTTGTTCTCTTGTTCTGTCTCAAACTTACTTACTTGTGTTCTTAGTATCATCATTGTGGTTAATCCATTTCATTGTTTGATTACAACTCCCGAATCTCGGCTATATGTTTATCATCACTTGGACAATGTCATTGGGGATGTTCGATTGGGAGTACAGACTAGAAATCAGCTGTACTCAGCTGATTATGCCTCAGTAATAGAAAAGGGATATCTTCATGATGGCGCATATAGATTTTTTGTGTCTCAATTTGAGCCAAAATATGTTAGTGAAGCATTATATGATGAGGCACGGGTCAGTGCAATGCAAGAAGAACTCCTACAGTTCAAGAAGTTAGGAGTATGGACCCTTGTGGACAAACCAAAAGGTGTTAAGGTGATTGGCACTAAATTGGTACCGAAATGATAGAAAGATGACCAAGGGGTCATAATCAGGAATAAGGCCCGACTTGTAGTTCAAGGATTTCGACAAGTCGAAGGCATAGATTACAATGAAGTGTTTGCACCAGTGGCAAGGATGGAAGCAATACGTATATTTCTAGCTTATGCATCCAACATGAATATTAAAGTCTATCAACTAGATGTGAAGAGTGCATTCCTTCATGGTGAAATCCGTGAGATGATCTATGTCAGTCAACCCGAAGGATTTGAAGATCCTTATCATCAGGGTAGAGTTTACAAGCTGGACAAGGTTCTCTACGGGATCCATCAAGCCCTTAGAGCCTAGTATGAGAAACTCTCAACTTATCTTGTGAAACATGGTTTTCACAGAGGAGTAATTGACTGTACATTGTTCGTCAAAGAAAAAGATGGTGACTTACTGCTGGTACAGATTTATGTTGATGACATAATCTTCGGTTCCAAAAATGAGGATTTATGTAAAGAATTCAAATCTGTAGTGAAAGTAGAGTTTGAGATGAGTGCCATGGGGGAGATGAAGTTCTTCCTTGGATCACAGATGGATCAGACACCAAAGGGAATCTTCCTACATCAGACCAAGTATGTAGGTGATATCCTCAGTCAATTCGACATGGAGAATGCTTCAGTAGCTGGAACTCCACTTGTCACGAACCATGACGTGGAACCTGACGAAAATGGTGATCTGGTTGATGCCACCATGTATAGAGGAATGATCGGCTCTCTCATGTACCTCATAGCCTCACGTCCTGATATCATGTACGCGACGTGTCTTTGCTCCAGATATTAGGCGAAACCAAAAGGAAACCATCTCATCGGAGTAAAAAGGATTTTTGTTATCTAAAGGGTACTCCAACACTCGGGTTGTGGTATCCTCATGACGATGACTTTAAGCTTACAACGTATAGTGATTCGGATTATGGTGGTTGCAAAATGAATTACAAGTCAACATTAGCGGATTGTCAATTCTTTGGCAAATGGTTAGTCACCTGGCAGTGTAAGAAGCAGACACCAGTTGCTCTGTCAGCATGTGAAGCTGAATACGTTGTTGCTGCAAGTTGCTGTTCACAAATCATTTGGATTCAACAGCAAATGTGCAACTATGGTTTGCAATTTTCTAACACCCTTATATTGTTGATAATTCTGCTCCTATAGCTGTCACCAAAAATCCAGTCTAACATCCTAAAACAAAACACATCGGTATTAAATATCACTTTATACGTGACTGTTTTGAAAAGCACTTAATCGATGTTGTTAAAATTAATACTGATTTTCAACGCGCCGACCTCTACACAAAAGCATTTGACAAATCTAGGTTTTTATATCTTTTAGAGGTTAATGGCATGAAAAAGAAAAGTGATGTGATTCAAGAAGACGAAAGTTTGTAGTCCGACTAGTGTATTTATTATATTTTATTTTCCTATCTATTAAAATCCAAAAACACAAAAAGATTTTCAGTTTTAGAATTATAGGGGGAGAATAGTTTAGTTTAGTATTTAATTCGTGCAGTATTTAATTACTTATAAAAACAATGGTGGAGGGCATCTTGGCTTATAGAAACAAAATAAAATCTGTGATTCTGATTCAAAGTCTATTTAAAATGATAACACACAGGGAACGAATTGGTTGGGATTTCAAAACTAGTGTGCTCAAAATGCAAAATTCATAGTACAAGTCTGAGAAGTCTAAGCATAACTAAAGAAAAATGATAGTTAAACTAGTTTGCTACTGAGGTAACATAGAGAAAGTAGACCTAGAGGTTGCTAGTTTATTATATGATGTGTCGGTAGATTCAACACAATAGATGAGTAGACTTCATTGGTAAATTAAAATTCAAACTAACTTGTTCAACTTGTTGTGGGTTCTCATCTTATCCCTGGTTAACACAATCAACGTATTTCCAATAGGGGGTGATGAGCAAACTAAATGCCAAAAATGTGTGCGGATGACCATAAATATGAGCAAAGCACATGTAAAAACTTCTACAAGAAATCAAGCTAATGACTAATGTTGTTGGTGCATTGTGTGCAAAAGAAAAAATAAATGCTCTAACAAGAAGATAGGTTGTGTGCCTCTCTACTGTGCGGTGGCACTAACCTGAGGATAAGCATAACTTAAATATTCTAGAATTCATTGTTGTTTGCGCCTCTCTGTTATGCGATGGCACTGACCTGAGGCTTGGCATCTCTTTGAAAGCTCTTAGAATAGTTTCTTCTTGAAATATACCCGTAGACCGCCCAAATATCTCCTGAGGAACGTTGATTACCATATAAGTGTGAGATCCACAAATGCCTATTGAAATAATTAAACTTATCTTATCACCAATGTGAGTCAAAAATCTGTGTATGGATTTAAGTGGACAAACATACTAACAATAACTGTGACTGCAATTCTTGAAAGTCAAAATCATTGTGTGCATCTTATAGCTTTATTATGACTTCTTAAAAGTGCTAATGACTCTCAGACACAACAAGAATATAGCATCAAGTGCATATTAATAAGGAGTTCCCAAACGATTCTGTTAAACCCATATGATTCCATAATGAATCTTTCAAGAAATGATCTAATAATCTTGAAACTATTATGCTCAAACCCAAAACAACAAAAAGATGTCTTGTTTTCTATTAAAATTTTAAGTTATTTTCTATGTTCTAGTCGTTTGTAGGATTAGTAGTCGGACTATACAACTGGATGTACTCTGTGAATCACTTACTAAAATGGGTCATGTCTGAGGTGACCAATTAGTGTTAAGTTAAAAGGATCACGTCTGAGGTGATCAATCGGTCTTAAACTAAAAGGATCACGTCTGAGGTGATCAAATGGTGCTAAAAGGTCATAATCTTTATTAAATGTTAACATTTTAAAGGGTTGATAGTGTAAAGAGTTCAAGCTCATAAGTATGAGCCAATCGTACGATTGAACCATAAGTATTAGCCAATCGCACGATTGGACCATGAGTATGGGGCAACCATTCTAATGGACTATGAGTATGGGGCATCCATGCGATTAGACCATCGGGATGAACCAATCATACGAATGGATAAAGGAGTATGAACAAGTCACACGATTGAACCCTAGTCGCATGACTAAAGCATGAGTATGGGTCCAGTCGCACGACTGGAGCATGAGTATGGGTCCTATCGTACGACAGAACATTAAGACAGTATAAAAAAAGGGGTGAGTCGGTCGTATTTCTCACCACCCTTCAAATCGTTCAAAACCTGCTCATACGTAGACATCTTGTCCAAATTTCATCTCACCTTGATTACTTGCTCATTGTGTAACTAACTGATCTGTCGTTCATCTACAGGTATTGTGAGACTGAAAGTGATCAAAATGACCGGTGAAATCAAACCCTAACTAACCCAATTGATTAAAATCAATAAATCAGTAAAACTCTTCAAATAGACCACTTAAATGAACATAATAGTTGAAATGAAGGACATTAAGTGATATTTTGAGTTCCTGCGAAACTAATGAACCTAAACATGACGTCTAACATCAAGATTTGACCAAAATACGGGGTTGGAGTGTCGCACAGAGTCTTCTGTGAATGGACACTCCGAATGAACTTTAGTCGCACGATTGAGCCAGGCGCAAGATTCAATCGGACAATTGAATCATTCGGTGACTCAGTCGCACGACTGTCTCAACCGTATAGTTTAACACATGACTAAGTTCAGTCGCAAGCTCAATCGCACGACTGAACTCAACCACAGGCTCAATCGCATGACTGAACTCAGTTGTATGGTTCAATCGCATGATTGAACCAGTGTAATCTAAAAGAGTTTAAGATTAAATTGTCAACTCCTATACACAACTCTAATGTTTATGTTCTTGTGTTAGAGTAATATGGCTGAGAGATGGACTATGAACACTAAGCACAACATCTGTGCTCATCTTGATGCTATATCTCGAAATGCTTCTGAGTTCACAAGGGTATTTCCTTCCTGCGTAGATCGAGGATCCACAAGGCTCTTTCTACCCAATGCACTCCATACAGATCTATTCAGCAGGCATTCTGGGAAGGTGCCAGGGTTGACCGATCCGTAGAGCCACACCGTATACGGAGCTCCATATTTGGACAAGAAATCGAGATTACCGAGGATGATCTGAGGCGGGTCTTAGAATTGGGTGAGGATAAAGCCTACCCGACTAAGATACATTCCCTAACGGTCTGAGGATTGTTGATACATATGTACCTAGTTTAGGAGCTTAATGTAAATGTCTGTCATGTCTTACATATATGTTATGAACAAACTGAATGAAATATGATATGTGATTGATGCTTATAATGTTTAATGTTTCATTTTTTATTATGCAATAAAGTATATTGAACTAACTATATAGGTTTGAGGTTATTGTGCATAGTTCTTAGTCAATAATGATTAAGAAACGTGTTCAAATTGAATCGTATGAAGTCTTCATGCGAATGGACCATGCTAATGAACCATACGCATGAATACATCATCCTAATGGACCAGTCGCACAACTGAACCAGGAGACTGGTTCAGTCGCATGATTGAGACATAAGATTGACTCAGTCGCACGACTGAACCTTTAGTCGTGCTTATGAATCAATCGCATGATTCAGTCGCATGACTGAACCATGCTAATGGTTCAGTCGTACGATTGAAAAACCCTAACATATAAATACCACCTAATTCATGGAAAAACGTAACACTTCAAGACTTTTGACACATATTCGTACCCTAGCCGTCCAGAGACTCCAGAGACCTTGTTCTAACTTTATAGTTCGTAGTTGATGTTATTCTAATCATTCTTAACATTTCTTTAATCGTTAGATTGATCAGAGTTGCGCTCTCACTGATTGGATCACCAATCAAATAGGATTCCACACTATTTGATATGGTTTCACGCATTATCAGTTAGTAATCCATTCGTACACGGTCCTAACAAGTGGTATTAGAGCATTGGATCTTGATTTTGCGTGTGATTCGATTAGTTTCGGTGTAAAAATCACGTTTTCATTCAAAAGAGTCACCTTTTTTGAGTAAAACAGTGCTTTCGACATCTCTAGGTCTAAAATACGTTTTTCGGCATACGACAGATTAGGGTTCTAGAAAATTCGTGTTTTTGTGTCAAAGTGTCACAAACCTTTGATTTTGCAAAAACAACAGCCTTCAGTCGCACGATTGGCTCAATCGCACGACCGAACTCAATCGCACACCCCATTCACACGATTTACTCAGTCACCTACTCATTCGTACGACTAAACGACCCCATCCGCTTGTCACCAATCACACACTCCATACGTACGACTGAATCCAATCGCACGATTGAATTCATTCGCACCTTTCATTTGCACGACTAAGTCATCCGCATTGGCCATCCACATTTGTCCAATCGCACAATTGACTCATTCGCATCTGTCCATTCGCACAAGTTTAAAGTTTAAAGAAATGGAAGATCAGTACTCTGCATTTACTGCCGGAAGGGACTCTCGAATCCAGAACAATCTGCTTCTGGAAAATGAAATTGGGAATCACAATAAACCACCTAAACTTATAATGTTAGATGATTACCCATAATAGAAGCAGCGATTCGAGATCTATCTTAATGGAGTTGACCCCAACCTTTTGGGAATCTATTGGGATAGGTTATAGTATGCTGGTTGGTGCTGATGGTGTTAAATTAACCTTGGGTGGTATGACAGATAGCCAGAAAGCGAAGTACAATGCTGAAAAAAAGGTGTATGCCCTGTTGACTCAGTCGATACCAAAAGACATATTCCATCAGTTTTCTAAGAACAAACATGCAAAGAATTTATGGGAAGCTTAGAAGAAACAATACGACAAGAATGCAACGTTGAAAGCTCTAAAGGCAAAGGCTCTAAAAAAGGAGTTTGATAACTTCTCTTCGATGGGGAAAGTTCTACCATTTAATTAGTGACCTGCACACTCATGGGGTCACAACGTCAATTGAAGACAAAGTGTCAAGCCTTGCCGATGGCTTGCCAGATAAGTGGGACTCGTTTGTGTCTAACTTGAGACAGAACAATATACTGGCAAAAGTAGACATAAACGACTTCATCCTAAAATTGAGGGAGGAGGAACTGAGGATGAAGTACAGGTCACAAAAAGGATCCTATGACTAGAATCCTTCACTGCATAGCTCATCTCCCAATCCAACCAGTTCAGGAGCACCACTTCAAACAACATTTGTGTCTAGTTCAAC
Organism: Flaveria trinervia; assembly: GCA_025506515.1. Taxonomy (NCBI): domain Eukaryota; kingdom Viridiplantae; phylum Streptophyta; class Magnoliopsida; order Asterales; family Asteraceae; genus Flaveria; species Flaveria trinervia. The sequence continues at coordinate 21,527,973 of CM046455.1, read as the reverse complement.
TGCTCCTTCTCAAACCACAGCTTCAGGATCTGAAACGTCTGGGTCATCTAGTACCCAATATATTGCATCTGAAGCAAGTGATACTAAGTTGAAGACCAAGAATCTTGGAAATATTATTATGGAGGTTGCAAAGGAGCATATGGACCTTCTAGTAGCAGTTGTTCATTCTTATGATTGTCTAGTTGCAGGGAAAATTGGTAATTGCCATCTGGCCGATGATACTACGAGCAGATGGACGAGAATGAACTAGAGAGAATGGATATAATGTGGGCTTTGGCAAGTGCTGTCAGGAGAGCAAAGAAGTTTGTGAAAAAGATTGGATAGAACTTGGTAGCCACAAAAGACACTACTTTTGGTTTCGACAAAACCAAAGTTACCTGCTTTAACTGTGGAGAAAAAGGGCATTTCAAACGTGAATGTGTAAAGCCCAACAAGATAGGTAATAGGAATCCATTCTCATCCTTCAACCGTCAAGATAAACCCATGAGTGGAGCTACCTCGTCAAGCAAAGATACAAAGGCCTTGATTGCTCAAGGTGACAAAGGACAAGATTGGACCTTCAGTTTTGTGTTTCCGGGTGAATCGAATATTGCCCATGTCGAGGGTTTGGATGATGACTCTGCAAGTGAAGGTGAAATTGCAGTTGAACTAGTGATGTCCAAATAATGAAGACGCTACGAATGTGGTCAATCACCTGATTGAAGAAGACCTCAAAACAACATGTTCAGAACCTCCAGCATCCGAAGAGTCTACCTCTACGTTGATGGCTGATTCAATCGAGTCTTCATAGGTAAGTACAAAAGACCAACTCTTTGAAAATCATGCTTGTAATGAATGTAACAAATTTAGAGAAAGTAAATATTTAAAATTTGCTAGGTTAGTAGACCACAATGATAGCTTAGTAAATGACTTATAGCCGTGCACGAAAGCTAATCAGATTTTAAAACAAAATGAGGACAGTTATAAAGAGAAAATATAACTTTTAAATAAACAACTAAGGGAAACCGAGATTATTGCTTTTTATCAAGCCAATGATATAAAGTTCTATTTAAACTCCCTGGAAGAAATTATGAAAGAAAAAGCAATTCTAGAAGTCCAAGTCAACTCATTATAACAAAAACTGCACATTTGGACCAGTTCTTCTCACATAGTTCAACACTTAGTGAAAGAATGAAATAACGGGGAGGGGTAGGTTACAAGGTGGTTCCACCACCACATGAGATCATGTTAAATGCTAAATGCAGACCAGTAAATAACAATCCAATTAAGGATCATGTGGTGTCCACTCTTTTAGTCAGTGATCCAGATTCCACGGGTAAATTAGTGGATTCTGTCACTAAACAAAAGGAGGTTACTTTGAAATCTAAAGGTAAGATGCCTATTGTGAATTTAGATAAACAATTTGAACATGTTAATGTAAAGTCAGGTTCAAACATGTCTATTTTTGAACCCAAAATGACCAAACCAGTTAACCATCCACGTGCTATACGTCACAGTCTAAATAAACAAAAGGCTAAAGATGTTAAAAATGTTCAAACAATGAATTTTCTTAAAGAAGGAAAAACATTTAACAAGAAGTGTCCTAACCCAACCAGACTAAAGTCACACCTCTATCACAAACTTCCCCACATAGACAATTTGCCCGATATGTAGAAGGTAGATCCTGCTACAATTATGGAAAGAGAGGACACATCGCTTCTAACTGTCCTTATTATCAGACACTAAGAACGAAAATTTAACTTTATGATACTATACTAATTTCTTCGAAAAGGAGTTCTATTATTCCACCAAAACAGGCCTTACACAAAACTGGCATATGGAAAGAAAATTCAAGTCCAGTGTCTGATACTGAGAACACTAACAATAATGATATGCCCTCATCCTCAAATGGATAGTGGGTTGAGTTCATGATGTGTGATTCCTCTGGGTCACCTAAGCCAGTTAAGGCTTGGGTCCCAAACTTAAACTGATAATTTTCTCTAAATGTGCAGGGTGTTCGTTAGATAGCTATCACAAACAACTGGATTGTTCATAGTGAGGCGTCTAGGCACATGACCAGGAACATGTATCTCCTTTAAAATGTCAAAAAAATTAATGGGGAACATGTCTCATTTGTTGGAAATAAATGAGGATACATCACCACTCAAGGCAAAGTGGGAAACCAGAAAGTCAAGTTTGATAAGGTCAACTATGTTCAACAATTACATATAACTTGCTTTCGGTATCCCAGATATGTGAGAAAGGATTCAAGGTTGTTTTTGACAACAAGAAGTGCTATGTGTTGAAAAAGGATTACATTATCTCGGAGGACCAAATCTTAATGTTTGCTTCGAGATACAATGACTTATATGTCTTGGATCTATCAAAGGTCTCCACAACCGATCATCAAGTAAAATGCTTCTTGTCAAAGGCAACTAAGAGGGACTCGATCTCCTAGCATAGGAGAATAGGACACAAAAATCCACGAAAGATGGATCATCTAATTTAGAATCACTTAGTAAATGGAGTTAATGTTAAGAATTTTCAACTTTTGGATTTTTGTGTAGCGTGCAAGAAAGGTAAACAGACCAAGAAGTCTCACAAGGAAAAGAAAGTAAACTCCACTGAATTGCCTCTTGAACTTCTACACATGGATATGTTTGGTTCTGTGAGCACCAAGAGCATCGCTGGTGATTTGTATTGTTATGTAGTCACTGATGACTACTCTAGATTCTCTTGGGTAATGTTTCTGAAATCCCAATCGGAAACATTTGAATTGTTCAAACAGTTGGTGACCATTTTGGAATCTCTCTACAAACTGAAAGTGCGACATATTCGCTCAGACAATGACACAGAGTTCAAGAACCAGTGGATGGAGGCATTCTTCAAAGAGAAAGGAATTGTACATCAGTTCATATCTGCCTACACTCCAAAATGAATGGAGTTCTGAATGGAAGAACAGGAGCTTGATAAAGACAACACGAATGATGCTAGCAGACTCGAAACTGCCCATCCAATTTTGGAATGAGGCAGTTGCCAATGCAAGTACACCCTAAATCGAGTCCTGGTGGTCAAACGCCATGGTAAAACGTGTTACGAGTTGCTCTAGTGATGTAAACCTGATCTGGAGTACCTCGAACCATTTGGCACTCCATGTACGCTGCTAAAGAAAACTCAGTCAGGGAAATTCAGTGAGAAGGCTGAAGAAGGGATTTTTCTAGGATATAACATACCGAATAGAGAGTTTACAACAACTCAATGGGTCAAGTAGAAGTGTGGTGCAACATTGACGTTCAGAGATAGACCACCCCCTTACTGGAAAAGGACCCGCATTCTTCTTTGATTATGATGGATTCTTTAAGTCCTTCAACATCTCTCTCTCCCTTCCTGAGGATGAGTTATCAACCAAAATGATGTACGATGTCTTAAACACACCGTCACTAGACTCGACAACAACAACGTCACAAGGTGAGTTTTCTAGTCCTTCTGAGGAGCACTTGATGTAAATGAATCTTCCTCTGACGATGAAGACTGGAGAAGGATTAGGTGGATCATGAGGAACAGGTTCCTGCTACTAAAAGAACACAAGCATCCAATGTGGATGCCTCTGACACTTTAGAACCTCACACTCCAACGGCTACGTATACTGAACCTGGAATTCAAAACCTGGATGAGGAAGTAGTTGTTCCCACCACTCCGGATCTTGACTTAATCTATATCATCTCTGGACAATGTCATAGGGGATGTACAATCGGGAGTACAAACTAGAAATCAGCTATACTCAGCTGATTATGCCTTAGGCATGGAAAAAGGCTATCTTCACGATGGTTCTTATCCATGTTTTGTCTCTCAATTGAGCCAAAATATGTAAGTGAAGCCTTAAACGATGAGGCATGGGTGAGTTCCATGCAAGAAGAACTCCTACAATTCAAGAAGTTAGGAGTTTTGACACTGGTGGATAGACCAAAAGGTGCTAAGGTCATTGGAACTAAATGGGTCTTGAAATGCAAGAAATATGACCAAGGGGTCATAATTCAAAATAAGGCTCGACTTGTTGTTCAAGGTTTTAGACAAGTCGAAGGAATCGATTACGATGAAGTGTTTGCACATGTGGCTAGAATGGAAGCAATTTGTATCTTCCTAGCCTATGAAACTTACATGATGATCAAAGTTTATCAACTAGATGTCAAGAGTGCATTTCTTCATGGGGAAATTCACGAGACAATGTATGTCAGTCAACCCGAAGGATTTGAGGATCCTTACCATCAGGATAGAGTTACAAGCTGGATAAGGCTCTCTACGGTCTACATCATGCCCCAAGAGCATGGTATGAGAAACTCCCAACTCATCTGGTGAAACATGGTTTTCATAGTGGACTTATTGACTGTACACTATTCATCAAAGAAAAGGTTGGAGACTTACTGCTTGTATAGATTTATGTTGATTACATAATCTTCGGTTCCAAAAACAAAGAGTTATGTACAAAATTGAATCTGTCATGAAAGCAGAATTTGAGATGAGTGAAATGGGGGAGATGAAGTTCTTCCTAGGATTACAGGTGGATCAGACACCAAAAGGAATCTTCCTACATCAAACTAAATATGTAGGGGACATCCTAAGTCGGTTTGACATGGAAAACACTTCAGCCGCTGGGACTCCACTTGCCACAAACCACGATGTTGCAACCGACAAAAATGGTGATCTGGTTGATGCTACTATGTTTAGAGGAATGATTCGATCGCTTATGTATCTCACAGCGTCTCGTCCAGATATCATGTATGCAACGTGCCTCTGCTCCAGATATCAGGCGAAACCGAACGTCAACCATCTCATAGGAGTTAAACGGATTTTCCGTTATCTGAAGGGTACTCCAACACTCGGGTTGTGGTATCCTCATGATGATGACTATGAGCTTACAACGTATAGTGACTTAGATATGGCGGTTGAAAAATGAATTACAAGTCAACATCAGCGAGATGTCAGTTCTTTGGGAGACGGTTAGTCACCTGGCATGTAAGAAGCAGACCTCCATTGCTCTGTCAACATGTGAAGCTGAATACATTACGGCTGCAAGTTGCTGTTCACAAATCATCTGGATTCAACAGCAAATGCGCGACTATGGTTTGCAATTCTCTAACACTCCTATCAATGTTGATAATTCTGCTGCTATAGCCGTAACAAAAAATCCATTCCAACATCCTAAAACTTAACACATCAGCATTAATTATCACTTTATACGTGATTGTTTTGAAAAAAAATTAATCGATGTTGTTAAAATAAATACGGATTTTCAACGCGCCGAACTCTACACAAAAGCATTTTATAAACCGTGGTTTTGTATCTATTAGATGTTAATGGCGTGAAAAAGAATAGTGAAGTTATCACAGAGGAAGACAATGCTTAGTCCAACAATTTTATTTTATTTTCTCTTATTTTATTTTCCTGTTTCTAAAAATCCAAAAACACAAAAATATTTTTGGTTTTAGAGTTTTAGGGGGAGAATAGGTAAGATTAGTATAAATTAGTTGCTTGATTTAATTACTCAAAGAAAAAAGAAAAAAAGCGAGGGAGGAGGACGGCTTAGCTAAAAGGAAAGAAATCAAATCTGTGATACTGATTCAACCTATATGGAAAATGATAGTACACAGGGAATTGATTATTTGGGACTTCAAAAGAGTTTAACTGATTAAGATGCAAAATTCAAAGTTGTAAGTCTGAAAAGTCTAAGCAAAATAAAAGGAAAAATGATAGTAAAACTAGTAGGCTACCAAGGTAACATAGAGAAAGTAGACCTAGAGGCTGCTAGTTCATTATATGACGTGTCAGTAGATTCAACACAATAGATGAGTAGACCTCAATGGTGGTTTCAATTAGTAACACCCCGAATTTCTATTTAAATGGAAGGAAAAGAAAAGTAAATAGAAATAATAGAAATTGTGCACAAGTGGAGGGAGATAAAGTGTACAAAGTATAAAACCTTATTTTTTAAGGATTTAAGGGGCATGGTCGACCATATCAAAAGCATAAAGCTACTTTTGCTCTCGGAGGAAGAAAGAAGAGAAAGAGAGCCCCGACTCTAGAGAGAAAGAGGAAGAAGCAGCTTCAAAGGTAAGTCTTCTCTTATATGAGCTCGGTTTGAGCTGGGTTTCGAGTTCTTGACCAAAGTTCTGGTTGTTTAGTGTTTGTTTTCGATATTCAAGAGCTGAATCGAAGGTGGGTCTCGAACTTGAAGTGTGTTGCTCAAAGGCTGCACAAGGTGAGTTTCTACAACCCCTCTTTTACTGATTTTCAACTGTTTTGGGGCTATTATGCATACTGAGCAAACATTTTGAAAGAAACCGTGGGTTTACAGCTTTATGTTCGAAATGATGTATGTAGGTATGTTATAGAGTTGATTCTAGGTTAGTGATGATGATTAGCATGCTTAGATGGCCTGAGTATGTTAGATCTGTGTTTGGGTATGATTAGAATGATAATCGGGTGATGTTGATAACATAGAAAATATTTCAGAATGTTTTGATGAACATGAACAGTGGTTCATGCGCCCAAACAGTGGCCCATGCATCTAGCATGAGTGGCTAGACGCCTAAGTGTTGGCCATGCGCCCAAGTGTTAGCCATGCGCCCATGTGTTGGCCATGCGCCCAAGTGTTGGCCATGCGCCTAAAAAGTGGCCCATGCGCCTAAGTGTTGGCCATGCACCCAAGTGTTGGCCATGCGCCTAAGTAGTGCCATGCGTCCAGAGTGATTGAAACGACTAAGTGTTGGCCATGCGCCTAAGTGATTGAAACGGCTAAGTGTTGATGCGCCTGAACAGGGCCGAAGCGCCCAAATAGTGCCCATGCGCCCAGACTGTTTTACTCTTAGAATTTTTATGCCCGGCGGAAGCTCCCATGCGCCCAACTTGGATTAAGGTTTTCCAAGTGGTTTTGAAGGGGTAATATGGGGAGATAGCCTGGTTTTGATGGGATGGCTTATGTTTGATGTGTGTTATGCATGTATGATGTTGCCTATATGGTGATGGTGTGTGCTTATGTATGTTCCTTATTATGTATGTATGTCTTCCCTTGGCTTTGCGTCGAACGTTAATGAATATAATGAAAGTATTATGTAACGTAAAGTGGAAGATAATGAAAAGAGGAACGTAATGAATGAATGCATACATGAATAAATGAATAAAAGAGAAAGTATAGAAAGGCTTGCAAGCAGAGGTATGAGGTGAGCGACTCTGTGCCGCAACAGACTCGAAAGAGGTCCTTGTCGCGTATCCCAGTATTGTGTAAGTCTTCGGACATGAGTTGAGGGTTTGTGAGCAGGCCCCAACACAGTATCAGTCTTTGGACATGAGTCGGGAGTATTGCATGAGACAAGATACAAATCGCATACTCCGGTACTGTGTCAGTCTTCAAACATGAGTCGGGGGTTTGTGAGCAGGCCCCAGCACAGTATCAGTCTTCGTACATGAGTCAGGAGTATTGCCTATGACGAAAGTAACGGATGATGAGATCTGTGTTGCGTATCCCGATACTGTGTCAGTCTTCGGACATGAGTTGGGGGTTTGTTTATCAGGCCCTGGCACAGTATCAGTCTTCAGACATGAGTCGGGGATATTGCATGAGACGAGATAATGAGGTGAGCAACTTTGTGTTGCAATAGACTCCGATAGAGTTCAATCCCTGTGATTGACTCATATGGGATCTTTGTCGCGTATCCCGGTGCTATGTCAGTCTTCGACATGAGTTGGGGGTTTGTGAGCAGGCCCCAACACAACATCAGCTTTCGAGCATAAGTCGGGGATACTGCACGAGACAGGATTCGAGTAATAATGGGTAATGAACGGAAGATAATGTATGAAAGAACGAAGAGATGAATGAACGTTAATGAATTATCATAATAAAGTACTAAACAGGATCCTTGTCATTCGACCTCAATAATCGTGGCTGAGTGCCACGAAGAGGGTAAAGTCTGACCGGATCTAGTAAGAGAAGTGAACAACAATGTAATACATTGAATGAACAAAGTTAATGAACGTAATGACGAAGATAATAATGAATATTATCTGTATGTACGTATGATGTATGATCACGAACAATTGTAAAGTATAGTATGGTTTGAAATAAAGTAAAGAACGGTTTTAACAAAAAAAAGTATGTTTTATTATAAAACTATAACTCACTCAGCGTAGCTGACTTTTGTATGCATGAAAGTTGGCAGGTATTTGTTGATGCTGAGGAGTTGCAGGCATGGATGCATAAGCTACTGGGAGCATTTTAAGGCTGGCATCCGTATTTTGACATGTCATTGTATTTTGAGATGAAAACGAATGTTGTAAATGATATGTTTTTTTGTTATTAATGAATTTTTTAAATTCCGCTGCAAAATAAATGTACGTTTATTAATGTTTTAAGCGTAATGAATGACCAACTGTGAGGTGCTCGGGAAGGGGGCCTTACAAGTTGGTATCAGAGCAAAAGTTTAAGCGAATTGGGTAAATATTTTCAAAAATCTAATCTTAAACTGAGAATGGGACTAAAAGGAAAAGGGATGCCAGTCCTAGTAGCTACGTGCCTACAGGTAAAGGTTTTACGTAAACGTTTACAGTAAGTTAACATTAACCCGGTGTTATGTGCGCATGTTGTGTGCCTTGTGTGCTTTTGTGTAGATTTAGATACTGATGTAGTCGGATAGGAAATGTTTGGGGTATGAAGAGTAAAGTAAGTGGCTAATCACAACTGGCCACTGTAATTAGGGACTTACTATACTTGACATAAACTGAGTTATTACCTTGAATGACCGCGTTAGTGTTTAAATCTTATAGTGTGTTAGAAGATGGCTGGTGGTAGATCTTCGAAAGCTTCACGAGGTGGAATCGGTGGTGGACATGGTGCTGAACCACGGTCACAAGAGGAAGGTCTAGGGCTGAAAGAGTAGTCCATGAGGAACTCGAGACTCCTCATTAGGAGGGCGGTGATGAAAATGCTAATTAGAGGGCCTCGATGAGAAAGGCAGTCATGGAGGAAGTGCATCAGGTCATGCAGACGATCCTACCATCTATGGTGACCGAAGTTATAAAGGCTGTTAGAGATGAGGAGAGACAGGAAAGGGGTAGACCTTCGGGCGAAAGGAGATGACCCGAGACTGAAATGTTTTTCTTCGATGACGAAAAGGAAGAACAGGAAGAGCCTGCGCCGGAGGCGGCACGAGGCTGTAACTATGGGGCGTTTCAACGATGCAAGCCCCCAACTTTTGATGGAAACGGTACTGCTCCTACTGCTCACCGATGGGTGAGAGAGATGGAAGCTGTATTGAATATTAGCGAGTGCCGGGAGGATCAGAAAGTAAAGTTTGCTGCCCATTCTTTTGTGGAATCGGCTCTGTGCTGGTAGGGAAATATAGTCCAAGCCGAGGGTAGCAGAGCTCTTGGAAGGATAAGATGGCCGGAGTTGAAAAGGTTGGTGATTGAGGAGTTCTGTCCTCATCGTGGGATGGACAAAGGTGAGAGGGAGTTCCTGCAGCTGGAGGCGGGAATGATGACAAATCAGCAATATACCGCTAAATTCAACGAGATGGCATGTCTGGTGCCGGATCATGTGACACCTCTTTTGTGAAAGATCAAGAGGTATATTTAGGGCTTGTCGGCGGACATCAGTAGGCACATGATCGCTGCCCGACCGAGCACGTTTAGGTCAGCCGTTGACCTGGCGGGAAGGTTGTACGACAAGCGGATGGTGATGGCAATGACAGACGAAGGGGAGGAGTGAGCCTATGTTAAGAAGGGGAAAGGAAGGCCAGACAATGATGGTGGATTTGTGTATGGAGGTACGGCGTCGAGGGACGATGATCGGAAGAGAATAGAAAGAAAAGGAGAGATATGAAACAAGTGTGGCAGAGGCCATGTGGGGGAGTGCAAGTGGGAACTGAATGCTTGTTTTCGGTGTGGAAAGGAGGGCCACAGAGTGAGGGACTGTCAAATAGCTAAATGCTATGACTGTGGCAAGACAGGACACATGAGCAGAGACTGCAAGAAGTCGAGGGTAGGAAGCTCCGGTACGAAGAAGGAGAACAAAGGGTGAAGGCTAGAGCATTCGCTATAACCGGGAGGAGGCTAGATCAGACTCCGAGGTAATGCCAGGTACGTTCTTGCAAGTTTAGATTTACGCATCTATGCTTTAATTATGACGCTAGTAGTAGTTTTATTGCCGCTATTTTTCGTGATGTTGCATGTTAGGGGTAGGAAGATCGATGAGCCCTTTGATGTAAGAATTGTTATTAGTAAGTCTACCAGGTTACCTAATGCCCTAGAGGATTACGCGATAGAATTGAGAAAAAGCGCTTGTTCCTGCTAGGCTGTTCAAGACAGACATAGGTAGGTAGACATGCATCTCCAGGTGAGTTGATCAGTAATCTACGACTTAAACCCCAAGTGTTTCAAGAAGATGGATTGATCAATCGTGCACGACCAGAGTTCGGTGACGACCTAGGACAATGAAGTATGAGGAAGGCTTCGACCAGGAGAGCAGAATGCTTGATTTGAAATCAAGTAAAGCTAATATTAATGTGTAGAGGGTCATTCTTAATTGTTGCTTAGTTAGGAGAAGTGGCACATCGACTGGATCTACCTGATGAGTTAAGTAGAATTCATCTGATATTCCATGCATCTCGTCTAAGAAAGAGCTCAACCGATGAGAATATGATCATGTTACTAGAGAATACTGAGATGGACAGAGTATCCAACGACGAGGAGCAACTGGTGACCATTACTAATAGGAAGAACAAAATAGGCTAAGAGGATGATGGTTTCACTTATGCGGGTGCAGTGAAGCCTAAGGGGATCAAGTTTAAGTGCAAGATCAAAGAAGAGGTGAGACAGTGTTACCCGTAACTGTTCAAGAAGAGCCAGGTTTCGGGGACGAAACCTCTTTAAGGGGGATAGACTTGTAACACCCGAATTTCTATTTAAACGGAAGGAAAAGAAAAGTAATAGAAAGAATAGAAATTGTGCACAAGTGGAGGGGATAAAGTGTACAAAGTACAAAACCTTATTTTTTAAGGATTTAAGGGGCATGGTCGCCCATATCAAAAGCAGAAAGTTGCATTTGCTATCGGAGGAAGAAAGAAGAGAGAGAGCCCTGATTCTAGAGAGAGAAAGAGGAAGAAGCAGCTTCAAAGGTAAGTCATCTCTTATATGAGCTCGGTTTCAGCTGGGTTTAGAGTTCTTGACCGAAGTTCTGGTTGTTTAGTGTTTGTTTTCGAGATTCAAGAGCTGAATCGAAGGTGGGTCTCGAACTTGAAGTGTGTTGCTCAAAGGCTGCTCAAGGTGAGTTTCTAGAACCCCTCTTTTACTGATTTTCAACTGATTTGGGGCTATTATGCATACTGAGTAAACATTTTGAAAGAAACCGTGGGTTTACAGCTTTATGCTCAAAATGATGTATGTATGTATGTATGTACGTATGTTATAGAGTTGATTATGGGTTAGTGATGATGATTAGCATGCTTAGATGACCTTAGTATGTTAGATCTGTGTTTGGGTATGATTAGAATGATAATCGGGTGATGTTGATAACAAAGAAAATATTTCAAAATGTTTTGATGAACATGAACAGTGCTTCATGCGCCCAAACAGTGGCTCATGCGTCCAGCATGAGTGGCCAGACGCCTAAGTGTTGGCCATGCGCCCAAGTGTTGGCCATGTGCCTAAATAGTGGCCCATGCGCCTAAGTGTTGCCCATGCGCCTAAATAGCGCCATGCGTCCAGAGTGCTTGAAATGGCTAAGTGTTGGACATGCGCCTAAATAGTGCCATGTGCCTAAATAGTTCCCATGCGCCTAAGTGATTGAAACGGCTAAATGTTGATGCGCCTGAACAGGGCCGAAGCTCCCAAATAGTGCCCTTGCACCCAGACTGTTTTACATTTAGAATTTTTATGCCCATGCGCCTGGAAGGTCACATGCGCCAATTTGGATTTAAGGTTTTCCAAGTGGTTTTTAAGGGGTAATGTGGGGGGATAGGCCTGGTTTTGATGGGATGGCTTATGTTTGATGTGTGTTATGCATGTATGATGTTGCCTGTATGGTGACGGTGTATGTTTATGTATGTTCCTTATTATGTATGTATGTCTTCCCTTGGCTTTGCGTCGAACGTTAATGAATATAATGAAGTATTATGTAACGTAAAGTGGAAGATAATGAAAAGATGAACGTAATGAATGAATGCATGCATGAATAAATGAATAAAGAGAAAGTATAGAAAGGCTTGCAAGCACAGGTATGAGGTGAGCGACTTTGTGTCGCAACAGACTCGAAAGAGGTCCTTGTCGCGTATCCCGGTACCGTGTCAGTTTTCGGACATGAGTCGGGGGTTTGTGAGCAGGCCCCAACATAGTATCAATCTTCGGACATGAGTCGGGGGTATTGCATGAGACTAGATACAGATCGCATACTCCGGTACTGTGTCAATCCTTGGACATGAGTCGGGGGTTTGTGAGCAGGCCCCTGCACAGTATCAGTATTCAGACATAAGTCGGGAGTATTGCATATGACGAAAGTAACAAATGATGAGATCCGTGTCGCGTATCCCGATACTGTGTCAGTCTTCGGACATGAGTCGGGGGTTTGTTTATCAGGCCCTAGCACAGTATCAGTCTTCGAACATGAGTCGGGGATATTGCATGAGATGAGATAATGAGGTGAGCGACTTTGTGTTGCAACAGACTCGGATAGAGTTCAATCCCTGTGATTGACTCATATGGGATCTTTGTCGCGTATCCCAATGCTGTGTTAGTCTTCGGACATGAGTCGGGGGTTTGTGAGCAGGCCCTGACACAACATCAGCTTTCGAGCATAAGTCGGGGATATTGCACGAGACAGTATTCGAGTAATAATGGGTAATGAACGAAGATAATGTATGAAAGAACGAAGAGATGAATGAACATTAATGAGTTATCGTAATAAAGTATTAAACAGGATCCTTGTCATTCGACCTCAGTAATCGTGGCAGAGTGCCACGAAGAGGGTAGAGTCTGACCGGATCTAGTAAGAGAAGTGAACGATATTGTAATACATTGAATGAACAAAGTTAATGAACGTAATGACGAAGATAATAATGAATATTATCTTTATGTACGTATGATGCATGATCATGAACTATTGTAAAGTATAGTATGATTTGAAATAAAGTAAAGAATGGTTTTAACAAATAAAAATATGTTTTATTATAAAACTGGAACTCACTCAGCGTTGTTGACTTTGTATGCATGATAGTTGGCAGGTATATGTTGATGCTGAGGAGTTGCAGGCATGGATGCATAAGCTACTGTGAGCATTTTGAGGCTAGTATCCGTATTTTGACATGTCATTGTATTTTGAGATGAAAATGAATGTTGTAAATGATATGTTTTTTTTGTTATTGATGAAAGTGTTAAATTCCGCTGCAAAATAAATGTATGTTTATTAAAGTTTTAAGCGCAATGAATGACCAACTGTGAGGTGCTCGGGAACGGGGCCTTACACAATTACAAACTAAGTTGTTCAACTTGCTGTGGGTTCCCATCTTATCCATGGTTAATACAATCAACGCTATTCCAATAAAAGGTGAAGAGCAAAATAACTGCCACAAATGTGTGTGGTCGATCATAAAATATAAGCAGAGCACATGAAAAATGCAAAATGCAATCAAGCTAATAACATATGTTGTTGGTGCGATATGTGCAAAAAGAAAATAAATGCTCAAACAAAAAGATAGGTTGTGTGCCTCTCTACTGTGCAGTGGCACTGACCTGAGGATAAGCATAACCTAAATATTCTAGAATTCATTGTTGTTTGCGCCTCTCTGCTGTGCGATGGCACTGACCTAAGGCTTGGCATCTCTTTGAAAGCTCTTAGAATAGTTCCATCTTGAAAAATACCCGTAGACCGCTCAAAAATCTCCCGTGGAACGTTGATTACCATATAAGTGTGGGATCCACAAATGCTTGTTGAAATAATTAAACCTTAAATCAACACCAATGTGTGTCAAAATTCTGTGTATGGATTTAAGAGGACAAGTATACTGACAATCATCTTGAGCTACAGTTCTTGAAAGTCAAAATCATTGTGTGCATCTTGAGGCTCTATTATGATTTCCTAAATTGCTATTGACTCTTAGTGTAAACAAGGATCTAGCATCGAAGTAGTTCATTAAAAATGGCCGAAATGATTCTAGTATACCTGTATGATTCCATAATGAATTGTACCAGAAATGATACACTAGAATTGCAGTTGTGCTGTCCAGGAAGTAAAATCGATTAGAATTACTGTAATAGGTTTAAAATCCATCTCAAATCAAAAATACAAAAAATATTTCTTAATTTTGTTTTAAATTTCTAGTTCTTTTATTATTAATTTTAGTCATTTAGTAGGTAAAAGTCGGACTATGCATCGAAATTCAATCTTTTGAAACACTCACTTAAGAGAGATCACGTCTGAGGTGACCAATTGGTTTTATATTAAAAGGATCACGTCTGAGGTTATCAATAGTTTTGTTAAAAGGATCATGTCTGAGGTGATCAACATTTTTTTCAAAGTTAAAAGGATCATGTTTGAGATGATCATCGATTGTAAGGTTTTATCAATTGTTAACAGGTTACGTGGCTGAAAGTGCATAAGGTCAAATTCATAAGTCAAAGTCATTCGCATGATTGGACCATGAGTATGGACCAGTCGAACGAATGAAGCACAAGTATGAACCATTCGTACGAATGGAGGAGGACGACTGAGTCAGTCGCATGACTGAACCCAAGTCGTATGAATGAATGTGGTAGACTGAACCACTCGCACGACTGGGATTCAGTCGCATGAATCAAGAGTGCGAATAGTTTCAGTCGCACGACTGAAGGAAAACATTGTATAAATTGAGGGGAGACGGTCGTAGATACTCATCACCCCCTAAATCGCACTTAAATCACACGAAAGCAAGGTTACTCTGCCCAAATTTCGTATCCGTGATTTAGCTTCTTGTTTGTGACACCAACGATTACACTCTGTTTCTACAGGTAATGCGAGACGAAAATCAACTTAAATGCTTTGTTTAATCAAGCCCTAATGACCTAATTGGGTGAAAACTAGACCGAGACAAAACCTTCAAAATAAACCACTAACATGGACTTAGTCGTTGATTTATTTAGCACTAAGTGTTATTTTGATTGATTGTGAATCCAATGAGTCTAACCTAAACGTTTAACAACAAGTATAGACCAAGAACCGATTCTACAGTACCGTACAGAGACATATGCGAATGGACACATTGATGAACATCAATCGCATGATTGAAATGGGTGAATGACTCAATCGCACGAATGAACCATGCGTATGAATTTAGTCGCACGACTAGTTCAACTGCATAGAACATCATACCCCTCAACTAAGTTGCAGGTTCATTCGCACGACTGAGCTCATTCGCATGACTAAGACTCAGTCGCACTATCCATTCACACGACAGAACAAAATGATTCAAGTCCATTAAATTCAAATGTCATTCACTTACACAAACTCTAACATTTATGTATCTTGTGTAATAGAAACATGGGGAGTAGATGGACTATAAGCACAAAGAATAACCTCTGTGTGCATCTTGACGTCACCTCCCGGAATGCTTTTGATTTTGCTGGGATTATTGCCTTCCTACGGAGATCGAGGATCTTCAAGGCCATATATACCCCATGCACACCATATCGATCGATTCAGCAGGCCTTCTGGGAAAGCGCTGTATTAGACAGGTTTGCTGAGCCGCATCGTATTTGGAATCCCATATTTGGTGAGGAGATTGAGATCAGCGAGGAAGATCTGAGGAGGGTGTTGGAGTTGGGAGAAGATGGTGATTGCCCAACCAGGCTGGATCCATTGAGGGTTCGAGGTTGTTTTCTCAGGGCCAAGTATGCTGGTCTGCTCAACAAGAGCAACCTATATCCCCAGTTCAAGTACTTTGCACATGTGCTCCTCAAATGCATAGCCTCTCAGAAAGGCAGATTTGATGAGGGTTTCTGCATGTACCCTCAAATCCAGAATGCTTACGTAGCTCTGGTACTGAACCATCCATTCAGTTTCTCTTGGATGATCTTCAAGTATATGATAGAGAACATCGAAGCCAAGGGAAAATGAGGGTTTCTGCATGTACCCTCGTTTCCTTCAGTTGATTATTGACAAGAAGCTGCCCTTGCTGCCCAAGGAGAGTACTGATGCAGTTACACTAGAGGTGATGGATGACACCACTCTGGGAAGGATGAAAGTGTATAGAGGGAAGCAGGTGAAACCCCCTGTGAGGGGATTGTTGGGGAACCTTGCCTGTGTTGATTACGTGGCGCCTTCTCACAAGAAGTGGCATCACGATGATGGTGATTTTGATGTCGAGTCTATTGAGATACCCGACGAGGACTAAAATGACTACTATGACCAAGGTGCTGGTCAAGGCAGTGAGGCTCTGGGTGGACCCAAGCCGACCCTAATGCACCCCGACTTTCAGATGGATGAGGAGAAGGTGTCGGACAAGGAGCCATTGGTACGAACGATGGGAAGCCGGTTTGTGGCCACTAAGAGAGGGCTCCGAGTGGTTGGTGGACGCCCGACTGAGTCTAGGGGTGACGATACTAATGCCACAGATCCTTCGTACACCTCGGACCAGCCCAACAACCAAAGGGGAGCTTCTATCTCTAAGGGCTCCAGGAAGAAGAGGATGGCTCAACCTTATGGAAAAAAGGGTAAGAGGCCTAGATTTACTTTGATCTCATTTACCACCACTGCCACAGCCCACCACCACTGCCACAACTACCACCATTACCACACCCACTACCACTACTATCACACCTCCCACCATCACTACCACACTCCCAACCACCACTACTACAACCACCCCTTCACCATCCACTCCTATCCCACCACACATTCACCACATCCACCACTACCACCACCAGCCACAAGCAAGTCCTTTGTAACACCCGGTTATTTAAAAGACAAGAAATGAAGAATAAAAGAAAGAAAAGCAATGAAGTCCAAGTGGAGGGACTAAAAGTGTCCAAAAGGACAAATCTTTTTAAAAGTTGGTGTAAAGGTGGGCATGGCCGCCACCCTCCCTTCACACCACTCTTTCAGTTCGGTTTTAGAGAGATAGAGAAAGGAAGAGAGTCGGTTTTGAAGAAGAAGGAATCGAATTCAAGGTAAGAATTCAAGGTTTTTAAGTGTTTATGACGGGTTTTATCCCAGTTATAAGTTTATGTGCTTATGTGATTGTGTATGTGCTTGGGTGTGTGTGTGTGGTGATGTTTTTAGGTGTTTGAACTTGGTTGCAAAGGGTTAGAAGGAAGAAAAACCCAAGTTGCATCAGGTGAGTTCTAGACCCCGGTTTTTACTTGTTTGAAACATCTTTGGGGCTGAAAATGTATTAAAATGATTTTTACAATGTTTATGTATTTATACCCGTATGTATTTTACATGCTGGATATTGATTCTTGAATGCTTATAGGTTATTCATGTTTAGAATAGACATATTAAGCTTAGAACAGATGGGTCTGATGATTGGGGTTGTAAGCATCCTAGAAATATGCTTTACAGAAAGCTCATGCGCCTAGATAAGGCTCATATGCCTGAAAATACCTTAAAATGTTTTAAGTATAGCCCATGCGCCTGAACAGTGGTCCATGCACCTAGAAATATTAGTCAGATGACTAAATGTAGGTCCATGCACCCAATAGTGCTCATGCGCCCAAATGGCCATGCGCCTAAGTGTTCATACGCCTGAATAGTACCATGCGCCTAGAATTGGGCTGGAAATTGTCTAAGTGTCCAGACGTCCAAGATTCCCATGCGCCTAGGCCCTCATGCGCCTATATAGTGCTCATGCGCCCAAGTGGCCCATGCGCCTAAGTGTTTCCCATGTGCCTGCATAGTGCCCATGTGCCTGCATAGTGCCCATGCGCCTAAGGACTTAGATATTTTCTGATTTTTGGGGAAAAAGTGTAATGTAGGCTTTGACTTGGGAAATTACCGGGGGCTATGTAAGTTGACTTTTTGAAGTCATTTATGTTGATGTTGATGTGCCCTGTATGATGTGATGATTGTATGATATGTTCCTTGTTATGGCGTATGTTTATCTTTCCATAGCTTTGCGTGTTATGTTAATGAATGAACTAAAAGTATTATGTAACATAAAGTGAAAGATAATGAAAAAGGAACATGATGAATGAATGCATGCATTAACGAACGAATGAACGTAAGAAGTCTTGCAAGAAAATGTGTGGAGGTGCACACCTATTATAGGTGTTAGCTCAACGGTGTGCGGGTTAGCTACCCTGAAGGATGCACATTAGGGTCCAATCCTTGTGATTGACCATATAATGGGATCCTTGCCGCTTGCCCTAGGTACTGGAGTCAGCTTCATGCATAATGTTCGAGGTCTATGAAAGACCTCATGCCTAGTTACCCGCTTTGTGCACAATGTTCGGGGTATAGCATATGGCATTGATCCGGAATGAAAGAGAAAAGATAAATGGTGAATGTAATTGTCCTAGCTACTGGTGTCAGCTTCGTGCACAATGTTCGAGGTCTTTGAAAGACCTCAGGCCCAGTTACCCGGTTCGTGCACAATGTTCGGGGTAATGTACATGTCACTAGAAGTAATGAATGAACGAATGTAATGGAAGATAATAATGATATTACCTGTATGTACGTATGATGTATGATCACGAACAAATGAAAAGTATAGTATGACTCTGAAAGAAAATAAATATGATTTTATCGATGGAATGCATGTTTTATTATAAAACTAGGACTCACTCAGCAACGCTGACTTTTATACATTTTCAGTTGGTAGGTAAACGTTGCTGAGGATGGCACGAGGCGGCTACTCAGCTCTTTTGGATGGCATTCTTTTGTTAATGTTTTTGCATTGTAATGCGAACGAATGATGTTTTGAAATGAACGCTTGTATTAACTTGAAAAAACATTTGTAATGATATGAAAAGTTATTTTTCTTTATGTTTCCGCTGTAATGTTTTCGTAAGGCAAATGTAGTTATAATGTTTTATGTCGGATGAGGATCCAAGTGTAAGTGCTTCGGGAACGGGGCCTTACAAGTTGGTATCAGAGCCAAAGTTTAAGTGAAATGGGTAAATTTTCAAAATAAACCTCAACTTAAATTGAGAATGGGACAGAATGGGAATGGGATGCCAATCTGAGTAGCTGCGTGCCATCAGGTATTTTCGTAATGTTAACCGGTTTATGTGCGCATGGTATGTGGTTATGTGTTGTATGTAGATTTAGATACTGTTGATACATGTATGTCCCTACATCATGATATGTGATGTAATAGATCTTGTTTGGTATGATTGATGAAATGATATTAATTGTTTGTTAGTTATAATGTTTAATGTTTCATTAATGAGTTGACATTGAATTGGTTAATTAGGTTAGTGATTGCTTGAATGATTACACATAATGTTTATTAATTAATACACAATACATTCAAACTTAACATAATAAAGTTCTCATGCGAATGGCTCATGCGAATGAACCATAAGCATGAATAACTTCACACGATTGACTCAGTCGCATGACTGAACCAGGAGACTGGATCAGTCATACGATTGTAACATAAGATTGGCTCAGTCGCACGACTGAACACTCAGTCGTACGAATGAATCAACCGCATGGTTCAATCACACGACTGAACCAGACTAATGGTTCAGTCGCACGATTTAATAACACCAACCTATAAATACAACTCAATTTGTGAAAAAGAAGGAGGTTAATTACGATTCCAGACGTACCCTAGCCATCCAGAAACCTCTTAATTCGTTCTCCAAGTTCATAGAACACATTAGATCGATTCCCAATCGATTTCTAACGTTAGTTTCAATTCTTGATTGATTCTTCGTGTGTTCTCACTGATTGGATCGCCAATCAAATAGGATTCCGCACTATTTGATCTGGTTTACACGTTAATCTCTAGGTATTTCGGTCAAATACCAGGTCCAAACAAGTGGTATTAGAGCCATTGGCTCTTGATTACGTGTGATTCAATCAAGATTGATAAAAAGTTTGTGTTTTTGCACTAAAACGCAATCTTTTGTGTCAAAAGTGATCTTGGACGTTCCCTGCTCATCAAAGTTTGGTTTCTACGGACTTAGGCAATTCAACCTTGCGAAAGTTCGAATTTTTACGGCTAAAACACGTTTAACCTAGAAATTTTCGCATAACAGCAGCTTCAGTCGCACGAGTGAGCCATTCGCACGACTGGACTCATTCGCATTGCTCAGTCGCACGATTGGACATAGTCGTATCTCCATTCGTACGATTGAACCGTTCGGTTGCACGGTTCATACGCATCAGATTCATTCGCACGACTGAGCTAATCACTTAGTTCAGCCGCACGATTGAACCAGTCGTAGAGTTCATACGCACGACTGAGTGTTCATACGCACGCCTAGTCCATTCGCACCCTTCAATCGGCCGACTCAAAACTGCTTATTAGACTTAAAGTTATTTACAATGGAAGATCAATTGTCAGCCTTTACTGCTGGGAAGGACTCTAGGATCCAGAACCTGCTGCTACTTGAGAGTGAGGTGGGTAATCATAATAAACCACCAAAGCTTTTAACGTTAGATGAGTTTCCCCACTGGAAACAACGTTTTGAGATCTACCTCAATGGAGTGGATCCGAATCTATGGGAGGCCATCGAGATTGGATATAGTACACCGGTGGGAGCCGATGGAGTAAAGTTAACCTTAGGAGGGATGACAGACGCGCAGAAAGTCAAATATAATGCAGAGAAGAGGGTCTATGCATTGATTACACAGTCTATCCCTAAAGAGATATTCCACCAGTACTCAGAAAATAAGCAGTCCAAGAAACTATGGGATGAGCTAGAGAAGAGGTACGACGGGAAGGCCTCGTTGAAGGCAATCAAGGCTAAGGAGTTAAAGAAGGAATTCAACAACTTCTCATCGATAGGAAACGAGAGTTTGGATGATGTTATAGATAGATTCTACCATCTGATGAGTGAACTGCATACACATGGGGTGGCTACTACCATGGAAGAGAAAGTTAATAATTTTGCAGACGGATTGCCTGAAAAATGGGTTTCATTCGTGTCTAATCTTAGACAGAATGGAATGCTGTCAAAACTGGATATTAATGACTTCATTCTGAAGTTGCGAGAAGAATCACTTAGAATGAAGTACAGAGCTCAGAAGTCTCCGTACAATCAAAATCCAGCTTTATACAATGCCACTCCTCAAGCTAAGACATCTGGAGCACCCCTCCAGACTGCATTCGTGTCTAGCTCATCGAGTCCTACACATGCACCTGCTCCAGGTTCAGAAACGTCAGTGTCTTCTTGTACCCAATACATTGGATCTGAAGTGAATGCTACTAGACTGAAGACCGAGAACCTCGGTAATGTGACTGTGGAAGTAGCTCGAGAGCACATGGATCTATTGGTAGCAATGGTCCATTCTATGATGAACTTGTTGCTGGAAAGATTGGAAACTACCATCTGGCAGACGAGGACTACGAGCAGGTGGACGAAATGGAGCTTGAGAGAATGGACATAATGTGGGCCTTAGCAAGTGCTGTCCGGAGGGCGAAGAAGTTTGTGAAAAAGACTGGACAGAACTTGGTTGCTACTAAGGATACCACCTTTGGCTTTGACAAGAGTAAAGTGACCTGCTTTAACTGTGGTGAAAAGGGGCACTTCAAGAGAGAATGTGTGAAGCCAAAGAAGACTGGGAATGGGAACCCGTTCTCATCCTTCACTCGTCTAGACAAGCAAACTACCAGTTCTACTTCCTCAAACAAGGATCAATAGCCTTGACTGCTCATGATGATGAAGGAAGGATTGGAGTTTTAGGTTTGTCTCACCAGAGGAATCAAACATTCCAATATAGAAGATATTGACAGTGATTCCACTAGTGAAGTAGATCTAGTAGTTGAGATAGCAATGTCACATAGTGAAGAAGCAACTACAACCGAGGTTAGTTACAAGCCAAAAGTGGAGACTACCATGTCAGAGATAGAAAAGACAGAAGCAAAAGAATCAGAATCATCTGATACTGCATTGATGGCAAACGCTTCTGAATCTGCTCAGGTAAGTACTACTGACACAATGTTTAATAATCATGCTTGTTCTGATTGTGATGCCTTTAGGAATAGCATAGATGCTAAATTTGCTAGGTTTTTAGATCATAATGATAAATTGATAAAAGATTTGCATCTATGCACTGAGGCTAATAGGGTACTAAAACAAAATGAGCTCAGTTATAAAGAAAAGATAGACCTTTTAACTAAACAACTTAGGGAAACCGAAGTAGTTGCCTTTAATCAAGCTAATGACATTAGGTATTATCTAAACTCCCTAGAAGACACTAAGAAACAAAAGGCAGTTCTAGAAGTAGAATAAATTCACTAAAACAGAAACTGCATAGTTGGACTAGTTCGTCGCACATAGTCCAACACTTAGTAAAAGAAAGGAACAACGGGGAGGGACTGGGTTATAAAGTGGTTCCGCCACCACCTGAGACTTTGATGACACTAAAACTAGACCTTAAGTAGTAATCCCATCAAGGATCATGTAGTGTCTACTCCTCTTGTTAGTGATCCAGATTCCTTATGTTCATCTATTGACACCGGAAACAAACAAAAGGAGACCACTTCAAAGGCAAAGGGTAAAGTGCCTTGTGTTAATCTGGAAAATAAATTTGAAAAGGTTAACTTAAAGTCAGGTTCTAACAAAGTCAAATCAGAACAAAAAGGGCTTCTAAGGATAATCTTTCACATACTTCAAGCCAAAGACCAATTAACCAAAAAAAAGGATGTAAAACAGGTTAAATCAGTTAATTTTGTTAAACCAGTAAACACATCAAAAGAACCAGAGTCAAAACCTAAAGTGAGTGATATTACTAGAGTGTCACACACGTCTCCACAAAGAAAGTTTAATCATAAAGTTGATAGCAGGGCGTGCTACAACTGTGGAGAATGTGGACACATTGCTTCCTACTGTACTTATTATCAGACACCTAGGAAGAAGATTGAACTTCAGGACTCAAAACCTAAGTCTTCTAAGAGGAGCTCTTTAACTACACCTAGAAGAACTAGTGAACAGAAAGTTCAATCCGTTAGCCAGTCGACTGTGTATCACAAACAGGCTTTGCACAAATCTGGCCAATGGAAAGAAGTCAACCTCTATGGCTGATAATGATGACAAGAAGGAACCTGAGCTACCCTTACTTTCTAAGGGTCAATGGGTTGAATTTCTGATGTGTGATGCCTCTGGGAAACCCAAGCCAGTAAAAGCTTGGGTTCCTAACCTAAACTAACCCTTTACCTTGTATGTGCAGGTTGTTCAATACAGTGCTGAAACTAACACGTGGATAGTAGACAGCGGAGCATCCAGGCACATGACAGGAAACAGAGCTCTTTTATCAATGTCAAACAAATAAAAGGAGGGCATGTTTCATTTGCTGGAAACAAGGGAGGATATATCACAGCTCAGGGAGAAGTTGGAAATCAGAAAGTTAAGTTTGATAGGGTGAACTATGTTTAGCAACTTCAAAACAACTTACTCTCTGTTTCACAAATATGTGATAAGGAATTTAAAGTCATCTTTGACAACAAGAAGTGTTATGTACTGAAGAAAGACTACGTGATCCCAGAGGGCCAAGTGTTGATGACTGCTTCAAGATATAAAGATCTTTATGTCTTGGATCTGTCAACAGCTTCTACAATGGATCATGAGGTTTAGTGTTTTCTATCCAAAGCTACTGAAAAAGACTCCATCTCCTGGCATAGGAGAATGGGACACATCAGTCAAAGGAAGATGAATCACTTGATTCAGAAGGATCTGGTGAGAGGTGTGAATGTCAAGAACTTTCAGCTTCCTGATTTCTGTATAACTTGCAAGAAAGGTAAACAGAAAAAGAAGTCTCATAAGGAAAAGAAAGTTCATTCAATAGAACTTCCTCTTGAACTTCTACACATGGATCTGTTCGGTCCAGTCAGTACAAAGAGCGTTGCAGGCGACCTGTACTGTTTTGTGGTCACCGATGACTACTCAAGGTTCACTTGGGTAATGTTTCTGAAATCCAAATCAGAAACATTTGAATCATTCAAGGAGTTGGTAACACACTTGTACCCAATACATTGGATCTGAAGCGAATGCTACTAGACTGAAGACCGAGAACCTCGGTAATGTGACTGTGGAAGTAGCTCGAGAGCACATGGATCTATTGGTAGCAATGGTCCATTCCTATGATGAACTTGTTGCTGGAAAGATTGGAAACTACCATCTGGCAGACGAGGACTACGAGCAGGTGGACGAAATGGAGCTTGAGAGAATGGACATAATGTGGGCCTTAGCAAGTGCTGTCCGGAGGGCGAAGAAGTTTGTGAAAAGGACTGGACAGAACTTGGTTGCTACTAAGGATACCACCTTTGGCTTCGACAAGAGTAAAGTGACCTGCTTTAACTGTGGTGAAAAGGGGCACTTCAAGAGAGAATGTGTGAAGCCAAAGAAGACTGGGAATGGGAACCTGTTCCATCCTTCACTCGTCTAGACAAGCAAACTACCAGTTCTATTTCCTCAAACAAGGATTCAAAAGCCTTGACTGCTCATGATGATGAAGGACAGGATTGGAGTTTTAGGTTTGTCTCACCAGAGGAATCAAACATTCCAAATATAGAAGATATTGACAGTGATTCCGCTAGTGAAGTAGATCTAGTAGTTGAGATAGCAATGTCACATAGTGAAGAAGCAACTACAACCGAGGTTAGTTACAAGCCAAAAGTGGAGACTACCATGTCAGAGATAGAAAAGACAGAAGCAAAAGAATCAGAATCATCTGATACTGCATTGATGGCAAACGCTTCTGAATCTGCTCAGGTAAGTACTACTGACACAATGTTTAATAATCATGCTTGTTCTGATTGTGATGACTTTAGGAATAGCATAGATGCTAAATTTGCTAGGTTTTTAGATCATAATGATAAATTGATAAAAGATTTGCATCTATGCACTGAGGCTAATAGGGTACTAAAACAAAATGAGCTCAGTTATAAAGAAAAGATAGACCTTTTGACTAAACAGCTTAGGGAAACCGAAGTAGTTGCCTTTAATCAAGCTAATGACATTAGGTATTATCTAAACTCCCTAGAAGACACTAAGAAACAAAAGGCAGTTCTAGAAGTAGAAATAAATTCACTAAAACAGAAACTGCATAGTTGGACTAGTTCGTCGCACATAGTCCAACACTTAGTAAAAGAAAGGAACAACGGGGAGGGACTGGGTTATAAAGTGGTTCCGCCACCACCTGAGACTTTGATGAACACTAAACTAGACCTTTAAGTAGTAATCCCATCAAGGATCATGTAGTGTCTACTCCTCTTGTTAGTGATCCAGATTGCTTATGTTCATCTATTGACACCGGAAACAAACAAAAGGAGACCACTTCAAAGGCAAAGGGTAAAGTGCCTTGTGTTAATCTGGAAAATAAATTTGAAAAGGTTAACTTAAAGTCAGGTTCTAACAAAGTCAAATCAGAACCAAAAAGGGCTTCTAAGGATAATCTTTCACATACTTCAAGCCAAAGACCAATTAACCAAAAAAAAGGATGTAAAACAGGTTAAATCAGTTAATTTTGTTAAACCAGTAAACACATCAAAAGAACCAGAGTCAAAACCTAAAGTGAGTGATATTACTAGAGTGTCACACACGTCTCCACAAAGAAAGTTTAATCATAAAGTTGATAGCAGGGTGTGCTACAACTGTGGAGAATGTGGACACATTGCTTCCTACTGTACTTATTATCAGACACCTAGGAAGAAGATTGAACTTCAGGACTCAAAACCTAAGTCTTCTAAGAGGAGCTCTTTAACTACACCTAGAAGAACTAGTGAACAGAAAGTTCAATCGTTAGCCAGTCGACTATGTATCACAAACAGGCTTTGCACAAATCTGGCAATGGAAAGAAAAGTCAACCTCTGTGGCTGATAATGATGACAAGAAGGAACCTGAGCTACCCTTACCTTCTAAGGGTCAATGGGTTGAATTTCTGATGTGTGATGCCTCTGGGAAACCCAAGCCGGTAAAAGCTTGGGTTCCTAACCTAAACTAACCTTTACCTTGTATGTGCAGGTTGTTCAATACAGTGTTGAAACTAACACGTGGATAGTAGACAGCAGAGCATCCAGGCACATGACAGGAAACAGAGCTCTTTTATCAAATGTCAAACAAATAAAAGGAGGGCATGTTTCATTTGCTGGAAACAAGGGAGGATATATCACAACTCAGGGAGAAGTTGGAAATCAGAAAGTTAAGTTTGATAGGGTGAACTATGTTTAGCAACTTCAAAACAACTTACTCTCTGTTTCACAAATATGTGATAAGGAATTTAAAGTCATCTTTGACAACAAGAAGTGTTATGTACTGAAGAAAGACTACGTGATCCCAGAGGACCAAGTGTTGATGACTGCTTCAAGATATAAAGATCTTTATGTCTTGGATCTGTCAACAGCTTCTACAATGGATCATGAGGTTCAGTGTTTTCTATCCAAAGCTACTGAAAAAGACTCCATCTCCTGGCATAGGAGAATGGGACATATCAGTCAAAGGAAGATGAATCACTTGATTCAGAAGGATCTGGTGAGAGGTGTAAATGTCAAGAACTTTCAGCTTCCTGATTTCTGTATAACTTGCAAGAAAGGTAAACAGAAAAAGAAGTCTCATAAGGAAAAGAAAGTTAATTCAATAGAACTTCCTCTTGAACTTCTACACATGGATCTGTTTGGTCCAGTCAGTACAAAGAGCATTGCAGGCGACCTGTACTGTTTTGTGGTCACCGATGACTACTCAAGGTTCACTTGGGTAATGTATCTGAAATCCAAATCAGAAACATTTGAATCATTCAAGGAGTTGGTAACCACACTGGAATCTCTCTACAAGCTGAAAGTTAGACAAGTACGCTCAGACAACAGAACGGAATTCAAGAACCATTGGATGGAGGAATACTGCAAGGAAAATGGGATTGTGCATCAATTCACTTCTGCTTACACACCTCAGATGAATGGCGTTGCTGAGAGAAAGAATAGGAGCTTGATAGAGACAGCACGGACTATGCTGGCAGACTCGAAACTGCCTATCCAATTCTGGAATGAGGCAGTGGCAAATGCATGTTATACACTGAATCAAGTCCTGATAGTCAAGCGCCACGGAAAAACATGTTACGAGCTACTACAAAGACGCAAACCGAACTTGGAGTATCTCGAACCATTTGGGGCGCCGTGCACACTTCTGAAGAAGACACAAGAGGGTAAATTCAGCGAGAAGGCAGATGTAGGCATCTTTCTAGGATACAACATACCTAACAAGCGAGTTTACAATAACTCAACAGGTCTAGTAGAAGTTTGGTGTAATGTTGATGTTCAGCGATTCACCACACCGCCTACTGGCAAAGGACCCGCCTACTTCTTTGACTATGATGGATTCTTCAAGTCCTTCCACATTCCACTCTCTCCCTTGGATGACGAATTAGCTACACGAATGATGTATGATAGCTTGAATCCACAACATCTAGCTCACAGGGAGAATCATCTACTCATTCAGGGGGAGTAATCGAACAGTGACACCTCCTCTGAAAATGAAGCTGAAGAAGATACCCAGAACAGTCAGGAGGAACAGGTTCCAGTTCCTGAAAGTCCACAAGCATCTACCAGTGGTGCACCTTCGACGTCAGAGCCTCAAACTCCAACTACCTCAGATGAAGAACCAAATGTTCATCATCTTGGCTCTGAGGTAGCTGTTCCTACTACTCCAGGATCACGTCTAAACGTTTATCATCCCTTAGACAATGTCATTAGGGATGTCCGATCAGGAGTACAAACCCGAAATCAGCTGTACTCAGCTGATTATGCCTCTGTTATGGAAAAGGGATATATTCATGATGGTGCTTATCGGTGCTTGTCTCACAGGTTGAGCCAAATATGTCAGTGAAGCACTAAATGATGAGGCATGGGTGAGTGCAATGCAAGAAGAACTTCTTCAGTTCAAGAAGTTAGGTGTATGATCTCTGGTTGATAGACCTAAAGGTGCTAAGGTCATTGGCACCAAATGGGTTTTAAAATGCAAGAAAGATGACCAAGGGATCATTATCAGAAACAAGGCTCGACTGGTTGTTCAGGGATTTCGCCAAGTCGAGGGAATTGATTACAATGAGGTATTTGCACCCGTGGCAAGGATGGAAGCCATTCGTATCTTCCTTGCCTATGCATCGTACATGAAGATTAAAGTCTATCAATTAGATGTGAAGAGTGCATTTCTTCATGGGGAAATTAGAGAAACAGTTTATGTCAGTCAACCCGAGGGATTTGAAGATCTTATCATCAGGATAGAGTCTACAAGCTCGACAAGGCTTTATACGGGCTTCATCAAGCTCCAAGAGCTTGGTATGAGAAACTCTCGACTCATCTTGTGAAACACGGCTTTCGCAGGGGAGTCATTGACTGCATGCTGTTCATTAAAGAAAAAGATGGCGACCTACTGCTCGTACAAATCTATGTTGATGACATAATTTTTGGTTCAAAGAACGAAGAGTTATGCAAAGAATTTGAAGCAGTTATGCAGAAAGAGTTTGAGATGAGTGCTATGGGGGAGATGAAGTTCTTTCTCAGGCTACAGGTGGATCAAACACCAAGTGGGATCTTTCTACATCAGACCAAGTACGTAAGCGACATTCTCAATCGTTTTGACATGGAGAATGCATCTGCTGCAGGTACTCCACTGGCTATGAATCACGACATAGCCCTTGATGAAAATGGAGATCTGGTGGATGCCACGATGTACCGAGGAATGATTGAATCCCTCATGTATCTCACTGCCACTAGACCTGATATCATGTATGCGACATGTTTATGTTCTAGATATCAGGCTAAACCTAAGGTCAATCATCTGATCGGGGTCAAAAGGATTTTTCGCTATCTAAAGGGTACACCCACACTGGGGTTGTGGTATCCTCATGATGATGATTTTGAGCTCATGGCGTATAGTGACTCGGACTACGGAGGCTGCAAGATGAACTACAAGTCTACATCAGCAGGGTGTCAATTCTTTGGGAGAAGATTAATTACCTGGCAGTGTAAGAACCAGACATCGGTTGCATTGTCAACCTGTGAAGCCGAATATGTTGCTGCTGCAAGTTGCTGTTCACAAATCACCTGGATTCAACAGCAAATGCGGGATTAAGGTTTAACGTTCCATTCTACTCCTATTTTTGTAGATAACTCTGCTGCAATTGCAGTAACTAAAAATCCGGTCCAACATCCTAAGACCAAACATATCGGTATTAAATATCACTTCATACGAGATTGTTTCGAAAAGAACTTAATTGATGTGGTAAAAATTAATACTGATTTTCAACGCGCTGATCTCTATACTAAAGCCTTTGATAAACCACGTTTTCAATATCTGCTAGAGGTCAACGGCGTTAAAAAGAGAAGTGAGGTTATTCCTGACGATGATCATGTGTAGTCCGATGTAGTTTAGTTAATTTTTCTTTTTATTTTATTTTATTTGTTTATTTTAGTCTGTTTAAATTAAACTCATGTTATTCTGCTGTTTTATTAAAATCCTAAATAATTAAACCAGGTTTGATTTTAGTATTTTAGGTGGAGAATAAGTCAGCAAGCAACATTAAAAAAAAAGGAAAAGGAAACCAAGGGAGAAGGAATGGAAAGCTGATACAAGGTAGATCGTATCTGTGATACCGATTCAAACCTTTTGGAATATGATAGTACACAGGAACAAGTCAAGAGGGACTTTAAAATCCAAATTTAGAAAAGATGACGAATAAATTCAAAGTATAAGTCTGTGTAGTCTAAGCAATATAAAAGGGAAGATGATAGAAAAACTGGTAACTCCTAAGGTAACACAATGAGAGTAGACCTAGAGGTTGCTAGACCACAATTGATATGTCGGTAGATTCAACACAATAGATGATTAGACCGGACTGGTGATGTCAAGATCAAACTAAGTGTTCAACTGACTGTGGGCTTCCATCTTATCACTGGTTAACACAATCAATAATATTCCAATAAGGGGTAATGAGCATGTAAACGCCACAAATGTGTGCGGATGACCATAAATAGAGCAAAGCACGAAAAAAATGAAAGAAAAATGCTATCAAGCTAATGACCTATGTTGTTGGTGCATTTGGTGCAAAATAAAAGCTGCTCTAACAAGGAGATAGGTTGTGTGCCTCTCTGCTGTGCGATGGCACTGACCTGAGGATAAGCATAACCTAGATATTCTAGAATTCATTGTTGTTTGCCGCCTCTTTGCTGTGCGATGGCACTGACCTGAGGACTGGTTTCTCTATGAAAGATCTAAGAATAGTCTCTTCTTGTAACAATACCCGTAGACCGCTCAAAAGCTCCTGAGGGATGTTGATTACCATATAAGTGTGGGATCCACAAATGTTCATTGAATTAAATAAACCAAAAACAATCACGGTTTGAGTCAAGAGTCTGTGTATGGATTTAAGTGGACAAACATATTGACAATCATTGTGGCTGCAATTCTTGAAAGTTCAAATCAATGTGGTAATCTAAGAGTTCCAGTATGATTCCCTAAAGCTGCTGATGACTCTGGATGAACACCAAGAATTGAGCATCGAAAGAGTTTGATAACAAGTCCCAAATGATTTGATGTTCCAGTATGATTCCAAAATTGAATTGGTCCAGGTGTGGTCAATCTAAGTTGAAGCTTTCGATTCCGGAACCAAATCCCGTAGATTTCCATCTTAGGGTTTTTTCTCTCATAAAAAGTCCAAAAAAAAATTTATTTGTGTATTTAGTTAAGTGTCTAGTTTAATCTTTTAGTGTGTGTGTCTGTCGGACTACATCAGGAAAATCAGAATGGAATTAACTCACCGAAAAGGGTCATGTCTGAGATGGCCACATGTTTTTCAAATTTTAAAGAGTCACGTCAGAGGTGACAACGTGTTTTAAAAGAGTCACGTCTGAGGTGACTGAATTGGTTAAGAGCTTATAATGTTATTGTCAAAAGTTAAAAGGGTCTTAAAAGTAAAATGTTCAAAATGACTGTAACTCACTAAGTGTGACCCATTCGCACGATTGGATCATGGTCGGGACCAACTATGCGAATGGCTCCCAATCGGCGAATGGACATGAGAATGATCCATTCGACCGAATAGAAGGGGGAGAATGAAGCAGTCGACCGACTGAGGCTCAGTCGGTCAACTGAAGATGCGAATAAAGAGACCGAATGAGGAAGTCGACCGACTGAGACTCAGTCGGCCGACTGAATGCGATTGACTAGGCCAATCGTACGACTGAGACTCAGTCGCCCGAATGAACTGAGCGAATGAGGCCAGTCGGCCGATTGAACTTAGGTTCAGTATTTAAGGGCCTCAGTCATCGCATGTTCCTCATCACACCAAAATCGCACCCAAATCGCATTCTTCCGTTACTCTGCCAACAATTGCTACAGATCCTGATTTACATTGCTGTTGAGTTTCTTACATTCGAGTGACGATTTTACAGGTACATTACTCTTGAATCTTACCAAAATCAGAAGATTACCGAACCTACATAAGAGACACTCGATTGAATCAAGAACCGAACTGTGAAATGACCTAATCACCTACGTAAACTAAGCAAAATGTTAAAATTAAGTTTAATAGGTTATTAGTGACAAGTAGGCGAGTCTAATGGACCATTAAACACTTTTAAATGACTTAAATTGGTCAAGATTCGACCCACAGGCGATCGAACAGTAGGGCATGTGACTGGTCGTTCGAATGAACTCCAATCGCACGATTGTACCTTGCGATTGGGTCATTCGGCCGAATGAACCACCCGAATGAGTTCAGTCGGCCGACTGAACCAATCGAAGACTCAGTCGGCAGAATGAACTCAATCGCATGTCTAAATCAACCGAATGAACTCAGTCGTACTTAAGAACAACCGAATGACTCCAGTCGCATGATTCATTCGCATGAATGAATCAGAATGGAAGTGAAACACTACACTTAGAACTGAATTCTGATGTATTATGTACTAATGATCATGTGTTTTGTGTTTCAGGAAAAATGACTGACAGATGGTCTCTTAATCCAAAGCACAATATATGTGCCCATTTGGACCACACAACTCGGAACGGGGCCAAGTTCTCCGAGATTATAGCCTTCCTCAAACGCTCACGGATACATAAGGCTATATCTACACCGTGCACGCCTTACAAATCACTACACCAGGCATTCTGGGAGAATGCCTCAGTGGATCGCTCTCGTGAGCCATACAGCATCCGAAGCACCATTTTGGGTCAAGCTATCGACATTACCGCTACAGACATCCAGAGAATCCTTGAGTTTGGGGATGACTCCACTCACCCCACTAAGTTACATCCTTTGACAGTGAGAGGGTTTTCTCCGAATCAAGTATGCGGGGGACATTAACTCGGGGGTGCTAAATAAGAGCAACCTGTGCCCACAATACAAATATCTGGCACATGTGATTCTTAAGTGCATTGCTTTGAGAAGGGGTGGTTTCGATGACCTATCAGATCAGATACAAAATGCCTTCGTGGCTCTGGTGCTGAACCACCTTTCAGCTTCTCTAATATGATCTTTGCTTATTGGTAGAGAACATTGAAACAAAAGGGAAAGAAGGTTTTTGTATGTATCCAAGGTTCTTCAGATGATATTCAATGAGAAGCTGCCTCTGCTCCCCAAGGAAAGTCACGATGCAGTGACTTTGGAACTTATGGATGACACTACTTTGGGTAGGATGGTGGGGTACCGGGGCAAGCAAGTGAAGCCCCAGGCAAAGAGGCTGATTGGCCATTTAGCAGATGAAAGTTATGTGGCACCAGGGAGACGCCAATGGCGTCACGAGGACAGTGACTCCGACGTGGAGCCAATTGTCCTACCTACTGATGATTCAGATGATGATGATAGTGGGGGTGCCGGAGACAATATGCATGTTCCACAGAGAGGCACTACGTCTGATGTCGTGCCTCCAGCATCCGCCCCGGCTGCAGAAGTTACCGAATCAGCTGGGTTTCATCATGATTTTGTCCTTGAGACAGAAGTAGAAGAAGAAGAGTCTGATGAGGAGCCCCTCACCAGGACTGTGGGAAGAAAAGTGGTTCCCACAGTACATGGGCTTCAGGTGGTTGGTGAGCACCCAAGAGACTCTGGAGAGACAGAGACCGACCCGACCTATGTTCAGGGTCAATCGGCAGGGTAGGAGGGGGAGCATCCACCTCGAAGGAACGAGGAAAAAACGGATGGCTCAACCCCATGGGCAGAAAGAAAGAAGAAGCGTCTTTGACCTTCATCACTACTACCTCAGCCACTACAACCACTACCACCACCACTACACCTCTTCAGACACACCATCCACCACCATAGCCACCACAGCCCCCACAGCAACCACAAACACCACCAGACCTACCACCACAATACAGATCCCAGCCACCACTACATCATTCACCCCTCACTCACCACCACTATCATCCCGACCTGACCCGATATTCACCACAGCCACCACCACCACCACTAGCCACCAAACCGAGCCCTCAGCCTATCCCTCATTCACTTACAGATCACCTCTACCTACAGTTACGGTAGAAGAACAATTGTCGGCACTAAACAGAATGGTAATGCGTTTGCTGGCTGCCGATGAGGAAAAGGCCTCCCAAATCCGCCAGCTTACTGACCTGACTGCTGCACAAACTCACCAAATTGCAGAGCAGGCTCAAGTGATAGAAAGACAGGCCCGACAGATGACTGCCCAGAGCAACGAGATAGCCATTCTCCAAGCTCAAAGCGTCACCTCAGGGAGAAAATAGAGGAGTTGGAAAAGGCTAAAAAGACCATTTTGCTAAAGCTGAAAGGATCGAAGGAGGAGCCTTAAAGATAAGGGATGGGGACAGAAATGATGATGATGATGAAGATGATGATGATGATGAGAGTGAAACTGACGAAGAGAAAATGAAGAATGGCACGAAGATGAAGACACTGACGGAGGAGAAGCAGCTGAATCTGTCTCAGCTCCAGGGCAAGAGAAAAGATCAAAGAACAGACAAGATCAGTCAGCTTCTGCTTCTGCACCTTCACGTGATGAGCCGAGTATTCAGGATAAAAGTAAATAGTAGATGTTTATGTATTTATTTACTTTTGTATTCTGTATTGAAAAACCATGTATTAAATGTTTATATTAAGTTAATGCAATTCGTTTGATAAATTACTAATGATTTGAGTGTGAAATGTGTAAATCAAACAGATCCAAATTACAAAAGAGATGAGTTTGATATTGCTCCCCTTCAGCAGGTCAAGTCTCAACTCACAATGTTCTTGATCTGCAAGGGATTGTCAGAAGGTCAGTGAGTTATACCCCTGAAGAAAGGAAAATAATTCACGATCTATCAAACGAGCAACTGGCAGAAATTTCAAGCTCAATCCTGATGAAATAGTGAAAGATGCTCCGACATGTAATGCTACCTGTGATGACGAGCTAATGACGTTGATGAAATAGAGATAGAAGATATCACTGCAGAGCACTATCCTCAGTATGCTGACAATGAGGGCAATGTGGTTCCCAATCTGGGTGAATCCCTTGTCGGTGATACATTTGAGGTGTTAGACAAAATGGAGCAAGAGTCAGAGAAGACAGAGGAATGGCCCAAGCCTCAAAGGATGATGTTGATATCCGTAAGGCTGAATGGGCTGCATGTTTTAAAGAAGTTAGAGCCCAACGTGCTGCACCGAAGAGGGATGCCTACACCAAGCTCTACAGAGTCAAGAAACATCTTAAGGTGTCAGGCAGGATTATAGCATGGGCATATTTTGATGATCTTAACGTTTATGCTGTTAAGGGGGAGAAGGGCATAGAGTACTTTAGATTTCCACATGATCTAAAGACTCTACCAGGTTTGAGCTCAACCAGCTAGCCAATTGAAGCTGTTGTATGCTGACCCGAGAAGATGTCAGGCTGGTTTGAGGCTGCCCTAAAGAAAGAGTACCACACCAGGTGGATTAACTTCAGACCTCAACAACCTACAAGGTATATTAGAAGGTCTGAGATGGATGCCATTACTGGAAAACCAAAGATAGTGTTGAAGTGGAATCCTCCGCGCACAATGTCAAGAATCCCACTTCGGAAATGACAAAGGATTTCACCCACACTTTAAGTGGTGGTACTACGATTGGAGAACAGCAGAAGCGGTCATAGTCCTAAATAAAGAGGGCCAAATGGATACAATCAGAGTATTCGATCCGATGTGGCTTACCAACTTTCGAAAATGATGTCTATACACTTTACAAGTGGCCTCTGTTCTATGATACGCAAGATATTGTACAGGCCCTCCAGTTCCAAAATGTCATAAGACTTTGCTTTGCGTTGATATTCACGCGGGAGTCACAAAAGAGGACAAGTACAAGAAATATGAGGAGGTAATGAAGAAAACAAGACATTAGAGAGATCTAGGTCCAAGGGGGAGTTTGTTGATACATGTATGTCCCTAGATCATGATATGTGATGTAATAGATCTTGTTTGGTATGATTGATGAAATGATATTGATTGTTTGTTAGTTATAATGTTTAATGTTCATTAATGAGTTGACATTGAATTGGTTAATTAGGTTAGTGATTGCTTGAATGATTACACATGTGTATTAATTAACACATAATACATTCAAACTTAACATAATAAAGTTCTCATGCGAATGGCTCATGCGAATGAACCATACGCATGAATAACTTCACACGATTGACTCAGTCGCACGACTGAACCAGGAGACTGGATCAGTCGTACGATTGTAACATAAGATTGGCTCAATCGCACGACTGAACACTCAGTCGTACGAATGAATCAACCGCATGGTTCAATCGCACGACTGAACCAGACTAATGGTTCAGTGCACGATTGAATAATACCAACCAATAAATACAACTCAATTCGTGAAAAGAAGGACTCTCGGTAATTACGATTCCAGACGTACCCTAGCCGTCCAGAAACCTCTCAATTCGTTCTCCAAGTTCATAGAACACATTAGATCGATTCCCAATCGATTTCTAACGTTAGTTTCAATTCTTGATTGATTCTTCGTGTGTTCTCACTGATTGGATCGCCAATCAAATAGGATTCCGCACTATTTGATCTGGTTTACACGTTAATCTCTAGGTATTTCGGTCAAATACCAGGTCCTAATAGATAGATACTGTTATGTCATGATTGGAGATTCTTGGAGTATGAAGAGTAAAGTAATGGCTAATCACAACTGGCCACTGTAAGGGACTTACTATACTTGACATAAAATGAGTGTACTTGAATGACGCGTTGGTGTTTGAATCTTATAGTGTTCGTTTGAGGTTGGTCGGGTCGTAGATCTTCGAAGGTTTCGTCAGGTGAAGGTTGTGGTGGGGTGGTGCTTGGACTGGTTGTCACAAGAAGTATGGTAGGGCTGCTGCGGTAGCACTCAAAGTGCCCGAGATCCATCACCACGAAGCCGGTGATGATAGTGCTAGTCATAGGACCATGTTGAAAGAGGCTGTTGAACGGGTCATGCAGACGATTCGTTTGGGTATAGTGACGAGGTAATTAGGTAGTGAAGGGAAGACCGTGATTGACATGAACAAGGAGGGTAGCACAATGAAAAGAAATGCAACGGAAAACGGGTTTGAAAGTGGGGGGTTACACTCATATAAAAAGGTTGCCAGGACGGTGACCGGGTGTAGCTTTATCCGACACGGAGACGAGGAAGTGTGGTAGGTGTGCTAAAGGGCATACTGGAGAGTTCTACGGGGACTGAATGTTTGTTTTCAATATGGAAAGGAGGGACACAGGGCGAGGGATTGTCAAATGGTTAAATGTTACGACTGTGACAAGACGGGACACATGAGTAGAGACTGTAAGAAGCCATGGGACGAGAGTTTTGGCGCAATGATGATGACTAGAATTGCGGGGTCGAAAAGGTGTGACAAGTGTGGACGCAGGCACCGGGGAATGTAGATTGAGGAGCAATGTCTGTTTCGTTATCCCGGGGGGAATGTAGAGATGTCGCTGCTCAACACGAATGTTTTAACTGAAACAACTATGGCCATTTCTCAAGAGAATGTAAGCTCCAAGAAATAATGGAGGAAGTGCTCAATCAAGCAATCAAAGGTTTCAACTAGCTCAGAAGACTTATCAAAAGCCTTATCAAAGTCTTCCTATGCTGAGCTTAAAGATGAAACAAAATCATTTGATTAAACCAAGAAAGCTCTTGTAGTCAATATTAAAGATGGGTATGATTGGAGTGCATATGCTGAACAATTTACTAATAATTTAACATCAA
Source organism: Flaveria trinervia (assembly GCA_025506515.1). Classification (NCBI taxonomy): domain Eukaryota; kingdom Viridiplantae; phylum Streptophyta; class Magnoliopsida; order Asterales; family Asteraceae; genus Flaveria; species Flaveria trinervia. The sequence continues at coordinate 21,490,622 of CM046455.1, read as the reverse complement.
GTTTATCTCTTATTGCAGAAATTCAGGAAGAAGACTGGTCAGAAATTATGATCCCAAAGGCGGAAGGTGAAAATGATGAAGATGACTATGATTGGAGTGACAAATAAGATCCTAAGGAGGATACAGATGAAGTAGCTCTAATGGCACAGTCTGATCAACCAAAGGTTGACACTTCATCTTCAAAATCTGAAACCTCATCTTCAAAATTTCCTGAAATACCATCTGAAGTGAGAGAAAAACTATGCACAAAATCATGCTTTGAACATGTTGAATACTACAGAACATATTCATATAAAATCTGTGACAAACTCAAACAAGAAGAATCAACGCATAACAAATTAAAAGCTGATCATAAAACAACAGACCAAAAGATTATCTCTCTTCAAACTTCATGGAACAAAACTCTAAAAGAATTAGAAAATGTTTCTAAACAATTGGAAGAGATGACTAAAATCTTGAACAAGAGAAGATAGCACATGCTACTACTCAAAGGATCTTTCTAAAGTAAGAGTTCAAAAAGGATTGTAGAAAAACTAGTAAGTGAGAGGAAAGATAAACAAAAAGCAGGATTAGGCTTCACTCATGGACTATGCCGGAATCTATCATAAAACACTTACCAGAGAATTTCAATACACATGATCATTCTCCTGATAACAAAGCTAAACTTAAAGCTTTTCAGGTCAAAAACAAGAATTATGAAGAAGAAAAGGAAAATATAAAGTGTTTGTTGAAAATGATCAAGAAAAGATTAAAAATGGTCATCCAATCAAGATAAAATAATATGAACCTAAACAAACAAAACAAAAACACTTCTGATCAAATTAAATCGTTTTAGAAGAAGTGAAAGTCAAAGCAAAGATAAACAACCGGTAGGAACATTAGAAGATTCAAACACTATTAATCTAAAACAAGTTCAATCTGAAAAGGAATCGTCTTCTGATGATGTTCAATCAGAAAGTAAACCAAGTTCTTCTAAATCAAAGAATCAAAGGAGAAGAAAGAAATCATCAAAAATCAATCTGAAAAAACAAAAGTTCAGAAAAGTGATCAAAGCAACAAATCAAATAACAAAACTTAAACCGATATAAATTTGTGTCAGCAGGTTTGTTAAATATGAATTCTCTTCAAACAACAAGGTGAATTCTATGAACAAATCTCAATCTGATGTGAAATCAAGTTCAGATTCTAAGACCTCCGCTATAGCAAAAAGATTGTTCATAAGAAATTCGAGCAGGAAGTTCATGTTTAAACAGATGAAAAACAATATGACACACATCAAAATGTGAAACATGAAAAACAACAGTTTAACTATTTGACACCAAAATATAAAAATGAATCAAACAAAGTGTCAATGTCAAAAGTTAACACACCAGTTGTTTAATACTCCACAAAAATACTGTAAAATATGTGATATGAAAAATCACAATAATGCTGAGTGCTATTTCAACAAGTACCGTCACATATGTGACATGAGAAATCATTCTATAGCATATTGTTATTTTAACAAATACTATACTTATTATGATGAGAAGACTCACAATACTGCTGATTTTTACTTTATAAAGAGATCAATTCTAAAGGATTTGCAAACTCAAACTTGAGCAAAGGTTATGTTAATCCTCAATTTATGAGAAATCAACTGATTGATTTCAAAGATTAACTAATCGATCTTCTTTAGGTTTGAGATCTTTTCAAAAGGATAATTATGTGAGATCTAAAAATGTGCAAGAACATTCATACCAAGATTGGTAAGAATAACTGTTAGGATCAGTGATCTACATTGATCGATTAGAGAGTATAGCAGCGGAATTCTAACAATGAATTAGCCAATTCCAAGAACGAAAGATATTCAATGAAGAACAAAAACGATTATAGATAGAAAGAATTCTGCAAATATATTTCATTCAATATTCGCTTTCGTGGTAACGGAATGTCACACTTACAATTAGGTCGACACCTCTTATATAGAGATGTGACGTCTGCTGATGTCACTTGATAGTGACATCTAACAGAATTATTCCAACTGAAACACAACTACTGAGATGTCAAAACAGCTGACATCTTCTTACAAAATACAAAGTGTTATCAGTTACTATAACTATTGAAAAACATAAAACTACTGATACTACAACGACTGAAGAACAAGCTCTTCAGTCGTTTTACAAAACTACTGAAAGTAAAAACAAAACTACTACTATATCACAACTACTGAAGAAGTACTCTTCAACTGTTTGTGACAAACTACTGAAACTTCAGTACTTGATCTTCAGACCTGAACTTCAGACGTTTCATCAGCTGATGACTTCAGTAGATTCATCAGCTGATGTCTTCAGTCTTTGTCTTCAGACTTTGTACACCAGTTGTTGATCTTCAACACTTGTAGACTCTTCAGCTGTTGTGCTTCAGTACTTTGGTCTTCAGCTTCAGCACTTGTGTTCTTCAGCTGTTCAGCTTCAGCACTTGTGTTTTCAGCTGTTCAGCTTCAGCACTTGTGTTCTTCAACTGTTTAGCTTCGCACTTGTGTTCTTCAGCTGTTGAACTTCAGCACTTTAGTCTTCAGCTGTTAAGTCTTCAGCACTTGATCTTGAGCTGTTGGAGTTTTCAGCACTTGTCGAACTGCTGATGAAACCTTCAGCAGTTGTTGTGATATCATGTGGGACTTAAGGGTTTTCTGATCTTGGCTCATTGGTCTTTTGGTCCAACAAACTCCCCCTTGAACCAATGCAGCCAAAACCTCTAATTAATTTATTTTCCCACTTATTGTTGGCAAAATGGTTGGTCTTTTTCCTTCTTGATCAGTAGAGAAGATGACCCATATAAGCTCTGGCCTGGGAAAATCTCAGAGATTTGTTTGGCAAGGTATGAATGGGAACTCTGTTTTGGGGAACTGGACACAAAGTTGTTATCCCATTCATGAGATTTACTTCCCCATTATGAGTTTGTATGACTCTCGAACTAGGCCTCAAGGAGAACAACTTGTTCCTCCTTGGAGAGTTCTTCTACTCCTCCTTCAAAGAAGAACTCTCGACCATAGTACTTAGATAAGTACTTCACAGTCCTGCCATTTTTCAACTCCACAGTAGTTACCTCCCTATAAACAAATTCATCAGGATGAGTGCCTTCAAGGAGTAACTGGAGCTCATTTTTCTTGATGTCTTCAAGCTTTTTATATATAACCCTTTTTGATCATCTTGTTTCCAGTAAGGATTGAGGGGTCATTTTTGATTGATGAGCCTTCTTGAATTCATCGATTATTTCCCGTGGTGAGACTACAATGGCCAGCATGATTGTAGAGTCTATTGTTTTTCTAACCTGGCCATTGTATCTATGTGGAATGGATCTTTTGTGGATTCTAGAACTCACCTGGGGTCTGGCCATACTCTCACTCTCTCCTTCTGATACTGAATGTGTGTCTGAGAGTGTACAGCCTCTGAGCATGACCTTTCATGGCTTGTATAGATGATGACTGAGGAAATTCCTTGTCAACCATATTCAGTAGTTGCTCATCGTGCTTCTTCTATTGTTCTTCATCTTCTATCTTGACTCTAACCATTTCCCTTTGAGAGTCAGGTGTGATCATGGGTTGACTCCTGGGTTCTGGTAGCTTTAGAACAGCAGAGAGTGGCAGACTATCATCTTCATCCTCTTCTTCTTCATCTTCTTCTATCCTCAGCACCCTTCTCCTCCTTCTAGGTGCATCACTTGATGATGGTTGGGTTGGTAAAGGAATTGGTTTTGAAGATTGAGGATGTTGGATTTGGCTTAGAGATTGGTTTGGAGATTGAGGGTAGGCTGTTTTTGAGTGGGTGATAGGGAAGGTTGTTCAGCATTTGGTTGTGAGGTTGGCCTTTGTAAGTCTTGCCATTTCAAACCTTTTTCCAGCCCCAACCTCATCAAGTACTTCAATGATAATCCCCTTATGAAATTGCTCAGACAAACAGATTCTGGTGGCTATAGCCAGAATACTGTCTCTGGTCCATGAACGAATCTCCATCAAAGATCTTCCTAAGTATTTGGAAATGAATCGAATCATGCTCCAATCTCTCTTTCTCCAGTACATCATACCCAGCCCATCTGGTTTGAATTTCCTCCCTTCCAACCTCCTGATCTCACTGTCTAGTGTAGCTTTGTCAAAACCTTGCTTGAAGAGTTTGCTCAATGATTTTGTCCATGGATCGGCTGTGTGTGTCATCTGCATCTTTTACCAGCTCTTCCAAGGATTTTTCTTCAGCAGTCGGTTGATCACCAGCACTTTTCTTTCTTTTGTAAGTGATCAGTTGTTGTTGCTTTTCTGTTTCCAACTCCTGGGTTTTCTCTTGTGCCTTCTCATCCTCAGTTTCTTTTCTCTTCTTTTCTTTCACTGCAGTACTCCCCCCTTTTTGGATGCATTGGAGGCAAGGGTTTGTACCGCAGAAAGTTTCTTGTGCACAACATCATCAATGAGTGGTTGTAGAATTGAGGAAATCCTCTCATCAATAGCTTTATAAACAATTTCATTGATGATGGGAGTGAGAGGGGAGGGATTGTTGGAATACAGCAACCATCTGCTCTGGGGGGTTCTGTCCCGGAGAGATAGTGCCAAAGAGAAGCGGGAGGCTCAGTGAAGTGAGAGGGTAAAGTGTTTGGGGAACCTTCAAATGAAGGAGCCATCTGTGGGTTGGTGGGGGCAGATGGACTTTCATCCTGAGACTTCTTGGCAAGCAGTTCTTGTAGTCTGCTTACCTCAGCCTTCAGGTGTGTTCTGGGCTAGAACGTCATAGAAAAAAGCCCAGGTCATCATCAGCAGAAGCTGAATCACCTGACCTCCTACTTGGAGCAGGATGTCATGCACTGGGTGTAGACCAGTTGAGCATGTGCCCCTTTTTCTTGGAACTGGGGACTTCCAGCCTCAGGACTATGTCCTTCATCATCTGTTGCCTCTGTGAGGTCTTAGCAATGTTACCAGCCTCATTCTGATCATGTGCTGATGCAGAAGAGTGGGCAGCCTCACTAATATTCTAATCTCCCTATCTACACCAGGAGAGAGAATTTGTAAACCTTGGTGCTCTGGGTTGTCAGAAACATGGTGATCCTCTTCCTCAATGTCGTGGTTCTCCCCTTGTTGTGGTTTTTGGGGAGGAGGAGAGGCATGCAACTGAGCGCACGTTTGCAATAATTATGGGGGACTTTGGGGGGCGGTTGCATGGGGTGAGGGGGTAGAAGCAGTGTGCACCTGGGGAGGAAGGTGCTCTTCATGGCAATCTCCTCAAGTGAGGAAGATCCCAATGTTGTGGTACCCCTTGTGTGGTGGCTGCAGGCTCCTTTTAGAGGAATCCTGAGTGGCTATGGCAGGTAGGGTTCTCTGATACTGCTGGGGGGTTTAAGCCAGCAAGTATATCATGCGTTGGTGGTGCAGGAGCATCTTCAGGGGACTCATCTCCCTGAATAGCTGTTTGTGGGTTGTTTTGGTTTTGTTTAGTAGGGACTTGGTTCTGATGGAGGAAGCTGTGGGTTCCCTATCTTGGGCTTTAGCATTCGGGCAGCTTCTTGAGTGTAAGGTCTGAGTGTGCCTGGAGTATACCTCAGCCAAAACAGCTGGTGCATGGACTCCAAGGCCAACAAGGCCATCAGATTTTAATTCATCCAAAATAATGGCCATCAGAAACCTGGGATATAATGGCCATCGGTTTGCCCACAGGTTTCTGAGCCAAGTTCTTTATTCTAGAACACACAATTTCAGAAAATTTAGCGGTTTGGTGTTCTAGAATAGAATACAATACCTGTTGCCATTGGGATGCCATTTGATCCCAAGAAGAGTCTTGGAGGCTAAGCAGACATTTACCATGTGAAAAATGAGTTTCTTAGCGTCATGGAAATGTTTCTTTAGACGGTTGTAGCCCGAAGATCACCTTCATACCCATGATTGAGAAATGACAATCTGTTGTGCCCTTTGGGTATGCAGTCACAGCGGTGGAGTCGTGTAAGTGTAATGCCTGACGGATGATGTCGGCGGTAACGACCACTGGTTTCTGGTTGATAAGGGACCGAACAGAGATCTGACCGGTAGACTCATCAGTATGAACAAAAGCATTTGACTAGAATTGACTGAGGGATTCAGGGTAAATGTTGGATTCAGAGAAAGGCTGTGCGATATGGGGATCCACCATTAGTCAATGGCATTATCAATATTTGTTCTAGAATGCCGACTTTGTAAGGTAAGCACGCTAGTTCTGTCGTGGTTTCAGACTCATGGTCGCCATGTTTGAGAGAGAAGTTTCAGAAAATAACGGCTAATGAAACATTAGAGAAGAGAACAGGTATTTATAGGGTAGGGTGAAAATGACTGAAGGGTGTGGTGTTAGTCATCAGTAGTTTTAAACCGACTGTTGACATGGTATTACCCTGTCAGACGTTAAAATAGCTGAAGTCGTGGTTTTAGGTATCAGCAGTTAGAAAACTACTGAAGACCATGGTTTTGACTTCAGATGATGAAAATATGAGGACTTGGTGTTTGTCATCAGTAGTTGTGAAACTACTGAAGACAAGTGGTTTGTCATCAGTTGTTGTAAACAGCTGAAGACTTGGTATTAGTCATCAGTAGTTATAAAACTACTGAAGACATGGTTTGCTTCAGTTGTTTTAGAATGAACAGCAGTTGTAGAAACAACTGAAGAGAAAGTTTCTTCAGTAGTTTTCGTCAATTCATAGCTTTCGCTGTTTCAAACTGTCCTCAACACTTACTCAAGACTTTCATCTGCTTTTCAGGTGTTTCATAGGACGTCAGTACTTATCTGTTTGTACTGATTTCAGTAGTTGTAACTACATCAGTAGTTGTAACTACATCAGTAGTTTAGAACAGATAAGTACTTCAGTACTTGTGAGGCATTTAGCCGTCAGTAGTTATAAAAACTACTGAAGGTGAAAGACTCATCAGTACATATATGTCAGGGTTACCAATGATCACCAGTACTTTTTTACTGAATCATCAGTAGTTGTCACTTATTCTAGCTGCAGCATACCAAGCTTAACACAAGGTTTTGGAAAGTAGAACTATCCAAAGGCTTAGTAAAAATATCTGCAAGCTCATCACTAGGCACAAACTTAGGATCAATCAGACCTTTTCAAAACAATCCGAATAAAGTGATGTCTGATCTCTATATGTTTGGTCCTAGAGTGCTAGACTGGATTTTTGACAATACACAGAGCTGAAGCACTATCCATTAATAATGGAGTCTTAGTCTCTATAATGCCATAATCCAGAAGTTGGTTCTGAAGCCAGAGTACCTGAGAAGTACAACTTGCAGCAGCAATGTACTCGGCCTCAACAGTTGATGTAGCAACAGATATTGTTTCTTACTCTGCCAAGAAATCAAACAGTTGCCTAGGAATTGACAACCACCAGAAGTTGACTTTCTAGTTAACTTGCACCTGCATAGTCACTGTCTGAAAACAACTAATTTGCAAGAGTGTCCAGTGGAATACCATAAACCCAGAGATTGTGTACCTTGCAAATATCTAAAGATTATCTTGACTGCAATCAAATGAACTCTTTAGGAGTAGCCAGAAATCTAGCACAAACACATGTAGCAAACATAATATCTGGTCTAGAAGCTGTTAATACATCAATGACCCATCATACAACTGTAAAGTGTTTCATCCACAGCTTTACCTTTCTGATCAGCATCCAGTGTGTGGTGTTGCACATGGGAGTAGAACAGGGCTTACAATTTTGTAAATCAAACTTATTCAAAACATCTTTTGTATATTTTGACTGATGAATAAAGTTTCCATCAGCCTTTTGTTAATTTGCAAGCCTAGAAACTGTAATTCTCCCATTGCACTCATTTCAAACCTCTTTTTCATTAAAGTTGTAAAATCATCACACAACTGGGGATCAGAGGATGCAAAATGATATCATCAACATAAATCTGAACAAGTAGCTTATGCTGATCCACCTTCTTAATAAACAAGTTTTATCAATGGAGCCTCTAGTGAAATTATTCTAGAAGAAAAGTAGAAAGTGTCTCATACCAGGCTCTAGGAGCTTGTTTCAACCCATAAAGACCTTATCAAGTTTATACACCCATTCAGGATGTTTATTATCCTCAAAACCTGGTGGTTGACACACATAAACTTCTTCCTTTATTTTACCATATAAAAAGCACTTTTGACATCCATTTGAAAAACTTTAAGATTGTGGAATGCAGCATAGGTAAAAACAATCTGATTGCCTCTAGTCTGGCTACAGGGGCAAAAGTTTCATCATAGTCAATACCTTCTTCTTGTGAAAACCCCTGTACAACCAGTCTAGCCTTGTTCTTAACAATAAGCCCATTTTCATCAGTTTTATTCCTAAACACCCATTTAGTGCCTATTGCACACTTACCTGGGGGAAGAGGAACCAGTTCCCACACTTGCTGTTTCTTGAACTGAAGTAGCTCAAGCTGCATGGCTTCAACCCATCCATTGTCTCTCAAAGCAACATGGTAGTTCTTGGCTCTAGCTGACTGATGAAGAGAGCATAGAAGCAGAAGTTAGACAATTGACTTCTTGTTGAAACACAAGCATTGATATCACCAATAATCTGAGACATGGGTGATTCTTCAGTTCCTGATAAACAAGAGATCTGTGCAAGTGTTTGTAGGACTTCAGCAGCAGCAGATGTTGATGCAGACTCTTGAAACCAGAATTAGATTGTAACTCAAAAGATTGTAGAGGAATCAGAGATCTCATCAGCATTGTTGTGGATGGAACTGCTGAAGCTACAGGAACATCAATTTAGCAGCACAGGCAGTTGGTCACTAAACTTGAATAGGTGAGTATTGATATTATCATCATCATCATCAATACCACCAGGTGGAAGACATGCTGCAGAATGATTATTTATCCACATGATCTGCAACAGCTGGAGGTTGATAAGGAACATATTGCAGTATGTCCAAATCAACAACTCCACAGGGTTTTGTGGATCTTGTCCATAGTCTGGAAACTGTCAGTTAAACTGCTTCAAAAGTTTCATTTTTTCTTAATATCTTTGTTCTGCATTGAGACTCTGTATGCCTTGCAAGTAGATGAATAACCAACAAAGTACCCTGCATCCCCTTAGGATCAATTTTTGGAGTTGATCCTTTGTGTTGAGAATAAAACAGGGACACCAAAATGCTTTGAAAATGAAATAGAAGAGCCAAGTGATGGAGAACTTCATATGGAGTCTTCATTCAACCTCTGTTTACTAGGACTCCTTCTGCACATAGCAAGCTGTGTTAACAGCTTCAGCCCAAAAGGTCAGTGGCAAAACAGAGTCAGCCAGCATGGACCTTCCAGCTTCAAGTAGGGTCCTGTTCTTCTCTCCACTACTCCTTTTGTTCTGGAGTCCTTGGTATGCTAACTGCCTTTTGATTCCCTTTGAAAGATAGAAGTCATCAAGTGTATGGTTTTGAATTCAGTTCCATTGTCACTCCTAATACACTTGACTGAAGGGAATACTGCTTCTCAATATACAACACAAAGTGAATAATCTTCTGAGCAACCTCATCCTTGAATGTAGAAAGAAAGTCCATACAAATCTGGAGTAATCATCCACAATTACCAGACAGTATTTCTTCTTTGCCATGCTCATTACTCTCACAGGACCAAAGATCCATATGCAGTAGTTGCAAGCAGGCAGTGGACTTAGGCTCTTCAATGAGGGAGAGACTTTGTGTTGTTTTCCTTTTAAACAAGAAGTGCAGGTTTCATCACAGTGGAACTCCTTTATGGTAAGCCTCTAACTAAACTATTGTGGATAAGTTGATTCATGTTTTTGAAATTAACATGACCCAGCCTTCTGTGGCCACAGTTTAGATTCTTGAAGAAGGGCTTTGGAAAATAGGCAAGATTGCCTCTGAGATCTATTTCTTGGAAAGATCTAAGGCATACACTCTTCTGTCCTGTTGGCTCTCAAGAGAGTGTGATCATCCAACACTTATCAATCAAATGCAGAACTTTGATGACAGAATCCTACAGTTCTGACTGGTGAAAAGAGCAACATGGCTTTTATCACACATTTGACTGACACTCAAGAGATTGTACTTGAGATTTCCACATGATTAACATCATCAAACTTGATTTCTCCATTGGAGACAAAGCCATTTCCAATGATGTAACCCCTAGCATCATTGCCAAAAAACAAAACCCCTTCTTTCCTTGAGAGTAGTCATGAGAAGAGAGCTGTTCCCAATCATGTGCATAGATCCCCCACTGTCTACATACCAGATGCTACTTTGGCATGTTGGAGAATCCTACCATAAAATAATCTGTTAGTTTTGGAGACCCAAACTTTTTGGTTTGGGCCTGGTCTCATCACAGATGGTAGACTAACAAGTTTATTAGAAAACAACAACCTGACTAAGAAGAAGAAGCAGAAGATGGTGAAAGAGGAATCCTTTGGCTTGGACCTCCTTTTCTGTGGTTTCAACATAGGAGCATCTAATTGGTTAACTCTTCCCAATAGATGTTGAACTAGCATAACCAGCTGTGTCTGATTTTGTGATAAAGCTTTCAGCTCATCAACACATTGCCAGTGGAGTTTGATAAGTTCCTATGTTGCACCTTCTTCTTTTGAGCAATCTCAGCTGTTACCTTGTTAACCCCTTCCTTTTTGGATTTCTTTGAGGACTTAAGGGTTACAGGATTTATGTTGCTGGACAATACAACGGTGGTTCAAACTCAGATTTCATTTTTACCATTTTCTCTTTAATTTCCTCTTTATGTTTGAGTTTGGAACCTCTTTTGTACCAGCAATCATCTGTAAGATGATTGAATCAAACCACATCTTCACATTGTTTCTCTTCATCTTAGGTTGATCATCAACTAAAGAGGATTAAACAACTGAAGACTTGTTCTTCAGTGCTTTGGAAGCATTGTTTGCTTTCTTGACTTCTTCTTTAGTAGTCTTCAAACTCTTTCTACTAACAGTTTTCTTCTTTTCAGTACTGGCAGTAGTTGGAGTTTGAACTTCAGGTGTTAAATCCTGCTCCTAGTCCTTTCAGGACCTTTAGATTAACTCCTGAGTTGATCAACTCATTTGATCATGGAGTGTCAGCAGTGGAACCATCAACATCAGCTGATAGGTTCTGAGGGGCTTGGTGCTGACTTCTACTTCTGATTGTGCTGTATCAGAAAGTAGATCACATGATGAGATGGATGGTTATTACTCTCACCATCAGATTCTACCTCTGCTCTCGAGTAAAATCTGTAGGTGGAGCAGTGTGATTGTAACCATGCCAAACTTCACATTGGAAGTATATTGCTACTAGAAGCATTTCAAAACCTTTGCATGATTGTACCCACTATCACACCTACCTGGGTGACTGCAAGGTTTCTTTGAGATCTTTATACTTCTCTAGAAGTATCTCTTCCCTAGCCTTATCATCAGCTATTTGGCATTTAAGTTTGTAAATCTCATCATTCTTATCATTAAGCACAGACTCAAATTCAGCTTTGCTTTTGGAAATATTTGTTCTAGCTCAATGTTCTTGTTGATTAAAGCTACATTTGCTTCTCTAATAGATGCAAATGCTGCTATACCTGTTTCAGAACACAATTTGGCTTTTGCCTCAGAAGATACATGTGAACCTTTGGTGTAGAGGCATTAGTGGATGAAGTATCAGCAGAATCCAAAGCCATAAGAGCTAGATTTCCAAAGGGACTTTCACCACCATGTTGACCAGCACCTGAGAACGTTGTTCATGACCCGACAAGTCATCTGGTAACTGCTCCAGTCAACAACTCCTGGGTGAGGAAGCTGTGTTGTTGAGGTTGAGTTTGTTGATGAGATTGGGAAGGTTGTGGTTCAGGCAATGCTTGTGGTTGTTGTGCAATTGGAGCTTGAACAGGATTTGGTTGAGGCATATAATAGCAGGGATAAGGATATGACATTTGACCCTGGGGACAAAGTATGCAGGAGATCTAGGATGTGAATGATGACCAGAACCAGCAGGATGTTGCCCTCTGTTTTGTGGACTAGTACTAGGAAAAGTCACAAAGGGTGCAGAAGAGTTAGATCCAGTTGATCTACACTCCCTTGCAAAGTGTCCCAGCCTTTGGCATTTGTGACACCTCAACTTACTCTTGTCAAAACCAACTTTGGTTTTGCAAAGAGTCCAGGAAATTTCCTGCCAGTTCTCTTATAGAACTTCTAAGATCTGATATTAATCAGTGCCATTTGGCTCAGAATATCCATCTCTTCTAGATCATCATCAGCTATTCCTTTCAAATCATCCATGATGAAGCATAATTGTCACTATTACTGCCAGAATGACTCTCAATACCAACAAATGCATGATCAGAACTATTTGTAAGAAATCAATATACTCATCATAATTGCTTTCAATGCAGCATATTCTGACTCATGACCAACCAAGGCAGTATTCCCTGGTACAAAGTCATCAGTGAGCTTTCCTGATGAGGATAGTTTCCTCTTCTGCTCTATCTCTCTTTCGAATGTAAGCAGTTTCCCATGAAGTTGGGTGAGAGATAGGCTATCCAGATTTGCACTGGAGCGTAGGACAATAGTGTATGTGTCCCATCTCTCAGGCAGTGATCTGAGGAACCTGTTGTTCATCTGGCTATTAGTGTATTCTTGTTTCACCATTTTCAGCTCAGAGATCAAGCAGGAAAAACGCTCAAACTGTTGAGTCAGTGTCTCACCCTTTCTATGAGAGAATGTCTCATATTGTTGGGCAAGGATTTCTCTGTTGTTTGCTAAGACCTCATCTGTGCCACCGAATTGTTCCTTCAGGGCATTCCAGAGATCATGAGCAGTTTCATGATGCATAAGCCCTGAATAGATTTCATTAGGCAGTGCCATGGCCAGAATTCCATGGGCTTTAGCATCAATCTCAAACAGTTTCCGATCTTCATCAGAGTATTGTTCCTTCTTCTTCGAACCATTTGATTGGTTTCTGGATTGTTCACCATAGGCTAATGTGGTCCATGTACCACAGATGTCCAACAACCTGAACTGTTAACAGACAGGTGATGAAGCATTCTTCGTTGCCATGTTATACTCGGTCCTAACCAGCATCGGAGGCTTGGTTGAGGAACCGGTATTGTGAGGATCATTAGAAGGAGTAGTCATCTCAGATTCAATCAATTCAATTAAGCTAAACAATTTTAGAACAAAACACAACAACCAATTGAACCAAAAGAGATCTCAAAATAAATGAACGAAAGCGACAGAAATTCAATAATCTATAACCAGTTCTTGCGAATATGCTAATTCAATCAAACATAGATATCAATTAGCAGTTTCAATGATCAATTGTTAGATCGATCAATGATTAACCTGCTCTGATACCACTTGTTCGGATCAGTGATCTACGTTTGATCGATTAGAGAGTATAGCAGCAGAATTCTAACAATGAATTAGCCAATTCACAAAACGAAAAGATATTCAATGAAGAACAAAAACGGTTATAGATAGAAGAATTCTGCAAATATTTTCATTCAATATTCGCTTTCGTGGTAACGGAATGTCACACTTACAATTAGGTCGACACCTCTTATATAAGAGATGTGACGTCTGCTGATGTCACTTGATAGTAACATCTAACAGAATTATTCCAACTGAAACACAACTACTGAAGATGTCAAAACAGCTGACATCTTCTTACAAAATTACTAAGTGTTATCAGTTACTATAACTACTAAAAAACATAAAACTACTGATACTACAACGATTGAAGAACAAGCTCTTCAGTCGTTTTACAAAACTACTGAAAGTAAAAACATAAAACTACTGATATCACAACTACTGAAGAAGTACTCTTCAGCTGTAGTGACAAACTACTGAAACTTCAGTACTTGATCTTCAGACTTGAACTTCAGACGTTTCATCAGCTGATGACTTCAGTAGATATCATCAGCTGATGTCTTTAGTCTTTGTCTTCAGACTTTGTACACCAGTTGTTGATCTTCAGCACTTGTAGACTCTTCAGCTGTTGTGCTTCAGTACTTTGTTCTTCAGCTTCAGCACTTGTGTTCTTCAGCTGTTCAGCTTCAGCACTTGTGTTCTTCAGCTGTTCAGCTTCAACACTTGTGTTCTTCAGCTGTTTAGCTTCAGCACTTGTGTTCTTCAGCTGTTGAACTTCAGCACTTTAGTCTTCAGCTGTTGAAGTCTTCAGCACTTGATCTTCAGCTGTTGGAGTTTTCAGCACTTGTCGAACTGCTGATGAAACCTTCAGCAGTTGTTGTGATATCATGTGGGACTTAGAGGTTTTCTGATCTTGGCTCATTGGTTCTTTTGGTCCAACAATAACTAATAAAAATGTTAGTCAATAATTCGTGTCAAAAATTGATCAATCAAATGGTATGAATGCTTTCAAAAATAACTCAAACAATTTCCAAAACAAGATTGGTAAATTCATCAAGAATAAACCTGATTTGAATAATCTTCACTACAAACAATTTACCATTGTTGATAAACTTGGAAAATCCAAGACCATCTCGGCTTGGGTGGATATATCAACTTAATTTTCTTGTTGTGCAGGTACGCCCAAGAAGACCACTCAATACATGGTATGTGGATAGTAGGTGTAGCCGGCATATGACAGGCAATCCTACCTTGTTACAAGACTTTGAGTTAAAAGATGGAACACATGTCGCCTTTGGTGGTGATGCTGGTGGAAAAATAACTGGAGAAGGAACAGTATCAAATGGGATAATAAGCTTTGACAAAGTCAACTTTAGCTCACAGTTGAACTTTAATCTTTTATGTGTATCCCAAATTTGTGATAAATCATATTCTATTATTTTTTATGATTCATTCTGTTATGTTTATTTGAAGCCAGGTTTTCAGATAAGCAAAGAGTGGGTAATTGTTATAGCTGAAAGGGATAGATATGTATACAAACTGGATAGGTCTCAAGTTGATCCTTCTACCAAAACAACTTGCCTAATTGCTAAAGCATCAAATGATGAAAGCCATCTTTGGCATAGATGTCTTGGACATTCAAATTTCAAGAATATGAACAAGCTTGTATAAGGAAATCATGTTATTGGACTTCCAACTAAGAAGTTTGCAACAACTAATCACTGCTCAGCATGTTTAAAGGGAAAACAACACAGAGCGTCTTATAAGACCAAAATCATAAACTCAACTTCCAAACCTCTTGAATTGTTACATATGGACCTTTTTGGACCAACAAATGTCAAGAGTATTGGACGAAAATCATATTGTTTAGTTATCATTGATGACTATACAGGGTTTTCATGGGTTTTCTTTTTGTATGCTAAATCTAAAACAGCTGAATTACTAAAAGAATTTATCATTAAAGTTGAAAATCAATTAGAAAATAAAGTGAAAATAATAAGAAGTGATAATGGAACGGAATTCAGAAATGCTAACATTGAAATGTTTTATGCTCAGAAAGGGATAGCTCATCAAATCAGTGCTCCCAGAACTCCTCAACAAAATGGAGTTGCTGAAAGGAAGAACAGAACATTGATTGAAGCTGCTCGTTCTATGTTAGCTCATGCAAAGATTCCTATAACTTTTTGGGATGAAGCTATATCAACTGCGTGTTTTGTTTAGAACATAACCTTAATTGTGAAGGATAAAATGAAAACTTCTTATGAGTTAATGTTTGGCAGGAAACCTAACATAAATTTTCTAAAATCATTTGGTTTTCCTGTTATGATTCTTAATTCAAATGATCAGTTAGGAAAATTTGATGCAAAATCTGATAATGGATTTTTCATTAGATACTCATCTGTTACAAAAGCCTATCGAGTGTACAACTCTAGGACAAATATAATTCTTGAAACATTCAACGTTAAATTTCTGGAAAATTCTTTTCCATCAGTTTCAAATGGTCCTGCATGGTTATTTGATTTAGATTCATTATCAAACTCTCTTCAATCTGACTTGTTTAATCAATCAAAATATTTTGATTCTACAGGTAAGAAGAACTCTAGAGGAGATCTTGGATCTTTCAGTGAGAACTCAGATTCTGACGACCCATATGATTCTAGCTCAGACTACCCATTTATATCATTTGTCAAGGATTCATCAATACGATTTAATGACAATGATCATGCTAATTCAGCTTCAAATCATTCAGTCTCATTTGATCAGGAAGGATCACAACCTATTCCTAATGATAGTAATAATTTCGTGTAACCTGAGTCTGGAACAACATCCATCTCTAGTGATGTAGTTGATACTGGTAACTTTGATTACTTTATTAACTCACTGACTCAAGTTCAAAACTTCAATCCACATTCTTCTAACTTGTTACATCACTTCTCCAACTTAAACCAACAAATCTGGATGTTGTTCAATGTGATGAGATTCCAACATCTCGTATTCACAAGAATCATCCAATTTCTCAGATTATTGGTCCATTAAATAAGAGAACAACAAAGAGTACATCAGAACAACCAAACTTGTGCTTATACTCTTGTTTTCTTTCTCAAATTGTTCCTAAAAATGTTACCGAAGCATTAAAGGACAATGGTTGGATAGAAGCTATGCAAGAAGAATTACTTCAATTTCGCAAACAAGAAGTGTGGAGTTTAGTGGATTTACCTGAAGGAGAAAATGCCATAGGCACAAATGGTTGTTTAGAAATAAGACTGATGATCGTGGTATAGTAATAAGGAACAAAGCAAGACTTGTTGCATAAGGATACACGCAGGAAGAAGGGATAGATTATGACGAAGTGTTTGCACCAGTTGCAAGACTTGAATCCATTCGAGTTTTCCTGGCTTATGCTTCATTCATGAAATTTAAGGTGTATCAAATGGACGTAAAGGGTTCATTTTTATATGGTCCTATCACTGACGATGTGTTTGTGAAGCAACCTCCAGGCTTTGAGGATGCACAATTTCCACATCTAGTGTATAAGCTGAGTAAAGCTTTATATGGACTTCATCAAGCCCCTAGAATTTGGTATGAGAAATTATCACAACACTTAATCCAACATGGATACACAAGAGGGAAAATTGATCCAACTTTATTCATAAAGAAGGATAATGATGATCTCTTATGTGTACAAGTGTATGTTGATGATATCATATTGGTTCTACCAGTTTAAAACTATGTAATGAATTTGAAGAAATCATGAAATCTTGATTCCAAATGAGTTCTATGGGAGAGATTAATTTCTTTCTTGGACTTCAAGTCAAGCAAACTGACGATGGAATTTTCATCAATCAAGAGAAGTTTGTTGACAAATTCTTGAAGAAATTTAAGTTGCAAGACTGTCAGTCCATTCGAACGCCATCAGATGTTAACACCAAGATTGAACCTGATCCAAAAGGAAAATCTACTGACCAAACGTTATACAGATCAATGATTGGTTCTTTGATGTATCTTACTACATCTAGACCAGACATTATGTATGTTTTTTTGTGTTTGTGCCAGGTATCAATCAGACCTGAAAGAATCACATTGAATTGTTGTCAAAAGAATATTTAGGTATCTCAAAGGTAAACCAACCATAGGGCTTTGGTATCCTTACGAGGGTAACTTTGAATTACATGGATATACAGATAGTGATTATGGTGGTTGTTGTCAAGATAGAAAATCTACTTCGGGTGGATGTCAATTTCTCGGTCCCAGATTAGTCTCATGGCAATGTAAGAAACAAACAAATGTCTCTATTTCAACTGTAGAAGCTGAGTACATTGCTGCATCAGCAGGATGTTCTCAAATCCTCTGGTTGCAAAATTAATTACTGGCTTATGGGTTCAATTTTCTTAAAACACCTATTTACATTGAGAACACTGCAGCTATGTTCATTACACCTAATCCTGTTCAACATTCAAAAACAAAACATATCGAAATTCGATATCATTTTCTCAGAGATAACTCTGAAAAAGGTTAATCATTTTGATTCAAATTGCAACAGAAAAACAGTCGGCAGATCTATTTACTAAAGCCTTCCTACCAGGACGGTTTGAGTACTTAGTAGAATCAATTGGTCTTATTAATCATATGTGAACTCCCAAAATCAAAAGACTATCATAAGTGATACTCTCAATGTTAACTGCCTGTTTTTCTTTTGTGTGTGTGTGTGTTTTCTTTTTCTTAGAAAAACCAAATACAAAAGCATATATAACAAAATCCAAAAATAGAGTCTTTTTCTATTTGTCAGTTCATTGTATTTGAAAAGAATTTGTTTTGCAATATGTGAGAAATGATAGTACATTAGTGAGATCAGTTGCATATTTCACTCATTAATAAAGTTTGACATGATCAGATATGATGTGTAGACACTATCATGCTATTATTCTTAAATAGTAAATTCTTGTGATGACGCTAAATATGTATTCATCTTAGTACTTTTGAGATGTTTTGGCTTATCAGATTGACTGTTTGTTGAGTAACACCACTCACACCTAATGGTGATGTATTTAATCATGAGATCTCTTACAAGCATCATTTCACTTATTTGTTATGAGTCATCATAGACCTGAAGTGCTAAGATATCCTTTGTTGTAAGTCATTACAAACCTGGATATTCTCTTTGATGTTGTAACATCCTCCATTTTTCCAATTTAAAACCTGAACCCGAACACATTTTGAACTTTCATGCACCGAAACAATATCATTATTAGATTATGTTAATTATAATTATTTCATAAATCAATGCATTAAATGTGAAATCTAACAAATATTGCAAATTAGTCGATTTAATTTTTTTTATCTATCAAACCATTTAAAGAAGTTACTACAATTTATAGAACATTTAAAAAAATACATTTTTATAAATTCATAATGTCTTATTTTCATTTATGAGTTATATTATCAAACTAAAATAAATAATTAAATTATAAAATTTATAAGTTTTATGAAAGTTAAAAAAATTATTAAATATTTGATTTGATTTATTATTTAAACTTGTCTTTATAAATCAAGGGTTTAAATTGTAAATTTGAAAACTTAAATTAAATAGTTTGTGCATGGAATGATAAACTAATAAAGATTCAGGGGCCATAAATGTAAATTTTTCTAAAACCCAAACCGTCCCCCCTCACTCCCGATTTTCCGGCAATCGGCTGGCCAAGCCGGCGCGACGCCGATGAACCACAAAAACCGGTCGAATGATCGCGATTTAAGAACCAACAAACACCAAACGATTCGTGAGGATGATTCGAACACCATTACGATCTTTAATTGGGTTAAAACAACGGTTATGGATCCCAAACCATCCGAGTAACCGAAGCTTTTAATCTTAGAACCGTTCGAGCATTGAAGCTCAATAATAACCAAATTAATTGAAACCTAATTGATGTACTGATCATTACTAAATTGAAAGCCAACATAATTTCATCTGGAGCACACTCGAATACCACATCTGAATCTCACCTTCATCGCAACCTGCAACTTAACGGAAATCCATTTTTGAGGCTTAATTAAACCAAATTGAAAGAGGGCTTTTGCTTATTATCATCACACGAAGCTTTTCAAGTGGTCAATCGAATCAAATCATCAAGAATCAGTTCTTTTTAATGACTCCAAGATCGCACGTGTTCCTGTTCTTGTTTGATAACCAAACGAAACCAATCCAGGTAATTAAGAGCATCTATATGCTTGGTTTTACTTGGCGAATCAAAGCCCTAACTTTAATTCTGTTAACAACTTCGAATTCGTGGTCAATTTGATCCAAACCGATTCTAGGGTTCTTATGAAATTGGGGGATTCTTGAAGTATTGTTTTTAACAATTTAATACCAGTTCTTCACACGGCTTAGGCCTTTATTTCACTTGTTAGTCACTTGTATCCCCACCTTGAGGTCCCGGGTTCGAACCCGGGCACCTTCAAACAATTTTTTAAGGCTTTTTAGCCCTTAAATTAATTATAGAAAATTTCTAATTAGTAAAAAAAATAGTTTTGTAAACTTTAAATATTTTCTAAAGAGACCAAATAATTTTCTGTAATTTTTATAAATATAAATAATTAAAAAATCTTTTTAATAAAATATTTTAAAGATTATTCTTGGGTTATATATATTAAAATGGATTTTAATAATTAATAATTATTAGTGGTCCAAGTATTTCTTTTAAATATTCATCGTTTAAATCACGTTATTTTGGAGATTTCTTTAAACATTATAAATCAATATAATTTCTTTAATTCTTTATTTTGGGTTTTAATATTATAAAACCTTTATAAAGATTATTTAAAACATTTAAGAACTTTGTAAAATGACTTTAAATAAGTTTATATTATTCTACAAGTCATATAATTAAGTATTCAATAAATCATCATTATCAATTTTAAATAATTAATTTCTAAATTAATTATTTCTTGCAACACATTATATTTAATTTTTATTTATTTAAATAAATTAAATTATTAAATCATTCATTATCGCTCTCAATCTCGATTAATCTATTTCGTCTTTATTTAACCAACGCATAATCGCTTGTTTTTATTATTAAAACCCCCAAATTTCCAATTGAAACCCTAGTTCACGTTTATTCATTAATCTTACCTTTAAACTTAATCTTGAAATCTATACGTTTAGGCAACTTGTAGAGCAAATCGTTGGAGCTTCGTCTACATTCTTATCATCATATTATTTACATCTTGTGAGTTTTCCATGTGAGTTTCTCATGCCCCTTTTTTACTTTATTTCACACCTTTTGGGGTGAAACATGTTAACTTTATAAATTTACACTTGTAACTATCTTGAGACTTGTAAATGCACATGCAATTCATCTTTACATTTTTGTCATGGTTATTTGTGTTAATGTAAGTCTTATATGAGATACATATTTTGTTTACAATCATTAACTATTGCTAGCCTGGTGACGTCTTAGATCTTTGGGCCTGACAAGCCTACTTGGTGCTAAAGTCGATGTATTGCCGACTCCTGATGACGTATGCTTGTTCATCATGGGAACCAAGTACACTTAGCCAATCTTATATTTGTAATCAAGTCGAGGTTTGGTTGTAACTGTATGTGTTCTATGAGCTTGCTAACTCGTAACCATGGACATAAATTGCTACTTGTAACCTTTTTATATATATACATATATGCGTGTGTTTAAACCATGGGAACTCACTAACTTTATAGTTGACCCTTTATTTTTAACATGTTTCAGTTTGATGCTTGAAGAATTTTCTTGTGCTCATATAGGACCTAGACCTAGAATAATTGAAAGTCTTAAGTTTTTGTTTGTATCTTAATTGTTTTTTAATTACTTATTTGACTTGTAATGTTAAATGAATAATGATATTTAATATTATTTAAACTTATTAGTTCCATGTGCTATGAGCAATCGTCTCCCATTCGTCCGCCCCGATGATTCCGCCGTCGGTCGGGGTGTGACAGATGCAAAAGATGCCAATGTGCACAATCTATTCAAAAGGATAGTTAGAGCTGATCAAATGGTTATCCATGATCATTCTCTATTCATTTTAGTAACATGATGTTGGACCAAAAGAACCAATGAGCCAAGATCAGAAAATCTCTAAGTCCCACACGGTATCACAACAACTGCTGAAAGCCTCATCAGTAGTTGACAAGTGCTGAAGACTACAACAGCTGAAGATCAAGTGCTGAAGATCTTAACAGCTGAAGAATCAAAGTACTGAAGTACAACAGCTGAAGAACACAAGTGCTGAAGCTGAAAGACCAAAGTACTGAAGTACAACAGCTGAAGAGTTCACAAGTGCTGAAGATCAACAACTGATGTACAAAGTCTGAAGACAAAGACTGAAGACATCAGCTGATGATATCTACTGAAGTCATCAGCTGATGAAACGCCTGAAGGTCAAAGTCTGAAGATCAAGTACTGAAGCCTCAGTAGTTTGTCACAACTGCTGAAGAGTACTTCTTCAGTAGTTGTGATATCAGTAGTTTTATGTTTTATGTTTCAGTAGTTTTATAAACGACTGAAGAGCTTGTTCTTCAGTCGTTGTAGTTTCAGTAGTTTTATGTTTTTCAGTAGTTGTAAATGAGATGTTTAACACTTAGGAACATTTGTAAGAAGATGTCAGTTGTTGACATCTTCAGTAGTTGTTAAACATCAGTAGTTATAAAACGGTTACATGTCACTTTCAAGTGACATCAGCCTACGTCATTCTTTTGTTTATAAGGAAAGATGACTCACCTGTAATCGTGCCTTTGAGGCCGACAATCCTAATGCAATATTCCTTTTGTCGGATATTTCTCTCTTTATAACAAAATTCTTTTATCGTTTTATATCAATTGTTCTTGTTGAATTTGTCTAATTCTGAGCTTATCCGCTGCTAAATCTGTTCAATCGATTAAACCAAGGGCTGAGATCCTAACAAATGGTATCAGAGCAGGTTAATCATTGATTGATCTAACAATTGATCATTGAAACTGTTCAATCGCTCTAAGTTTAATCGAATTAGCAAAATTCGCAAGGATCTGTTATAGAGATTGAGAGTGTATCGCTTCTGGCCGTTTTATTTGAGGTTCTGTGTGGTTTTGAGCTAAATTTATTGTGTTTTTACTTGAATCTGTCTGATTTTTCACAATGACTACTTCTTCTAATGATCCTTTCAATACTGGATCCTCTACCAAGCCTCCGATCTTGGTGAGGAATGAGTATAACATTTGGCAGAGAAGATTGCTCCATCACCTGTCTGTCAATAGCTCAGGTTGTTGGACATCTGTGGTACATGGACCACATAAGCCAATGGTGAATGATCCGGAAACAAACCAGTTGGTTCCAAAGAAGAAGGAGCAATACTCCGATGAGGACAAGAAGTTGTTTGAAATCGATGCAAAAGCCCATGGAATTTTGGCTATGGCTATTCCTAATGAGATTTACTCTGGGCTTCTGCATTGTGAGTCTGCTCATGACCTCTGGAATGCCATCAAAGAACAATTTGGTGGTACTGATGAGGTTTTAGCAAACAACAGGGAAATCCTCGCCCAACAATATGAGACTTTCTCTCATAGAAAGGGTGAGACTCTGACTCAACAATTTGAGCGGTTTTCATGTTTAATCTCTGAATTGAAAATGGTTAAACATGAATATACCAGGAGTCAGATGAACCATAGATTTTTAAGATCACTGCCTGAGAGATGGAACACATATACCATTGTTCTACGCTCAAATGCTGATGTTGATCGCCTATCTCTCACCCAACTTCATGGGAAACTGCTTACATTCGAGAGAGAGATAGAGCAGAAAAGGAAATTGGTTTCATCTGGCAAGCTCACTGAGGATTTTGTCCAAGGGAACACTGCCCTGATTGGACATCAAGAGTCAGAATATGCGTCATCTGAAAGCCAGTATGATGAGCATATTGATTTCTCTACAAACACTTCTGAGCCTGCCTTTGTGAGTGTTGATAGTTATTCTGCTGGTTGTAATAGTGACAATCTATGTTTCATCATGGATGATCTCAAGGGGATTGCTGATGATGACTTAGAAGAGATGGATATTTTGAGCCAAATGGCCTTGATAAATATCAGATCTCAGAAGTTCTACAAAAGAACTGGAAGGAAATTCCCAGGACTCTCTGGCAAAACCAAAGTTGGTTTTGACAAGAGTAAGTTGAAGTGCCATAAATGCCACAGGCTTGGGCACTTTGCAAGAGAATGTAGATCATCTGGATCTAACTCTCCTGCACCCTTTGTGACTTTCCCTGGCAATAGTCAACAAAACAGAGGGCAACAACCTGTCAATTCTGGTTATCATCATCAACCACAATCTCCTGCATATTTTGTTCCACAGGGGCCAATGCCATATCCATACCCCTGCTATTACATGCCACAACCAGGTCAGGTTCAAGCACCCACTGCTCAACAACCACATGCACTCCCTGAGCCTCAACCATCCCAATCTCATCAAACTAATCAACTTCAACAACACAGCTTCTTCACACCAGGTGTTGTTGACTGGAGCAGTTTACCAGATGATGTGTCTGGTAATGAACAACTGTTCTCAGGTGCTGGTCAACATGGTGGTGAGCATCCTTTTGGAAATCTAGCTCTCATGGCTTTGGAATCCTCTGATGGATCATCCTCAAATACCTCTTCAACACAGGTATCCTCTGAGGCTAAGGCCAAATTATGTTCTGAAACTTGCATAGCAGCATTTGCCTCTATTAGAGAAGCAAATGTGGCTTTAATCAATAAAAATGTAGAGCTAGAACAAACAATTTCCAAAAATAAAGCTGAGTTGAGTCTGTGCTAAAAGAGAAAACTGATGAGATTTACAAATTAAAATGCCAAATTTCTGATGATAAGGCTAGGGAGGATGTACTCTTAGAGAAGTACAAAGACCTAAAGATACTCTTGCTGTCACCCAGGTAGAGTGTGATCGATGGGTACAATCTTGCAAGGGCTTTGAAATACTTCTTAGTAAGCAAACTGCTTCCAATGTGAAGTTTGGAATTGGTTACAATCACACTGCTCCTCCTACATTTTTGCTTCAAGAGCAGGAGCGGATTCTGATGGGGAAAGTAATGACCAATTCACCTCATCATGTGATTCACTACTTGATAAAGCACCATCAGTAGTTGAAGTCAGTAGTAATCCCTCTGTGAACCTAACAGCTGATATTGTTGGTTCAACTGCTGACACTCACATGATCAATGAGTTGATCAACCCAAGTGTTATCCCTAGAAGTACTGAGGGTACTGGAGAGCAGGGGATAACATCTGGAGTTCAAATCCTAATGACTGACAGCACTGAAGAGAAGAAAACTGTCAGTAGGAAGGATTTGAAGCCTACTAAGGAAGTTGACAAGAAGGCAAAAAGTGCTTCTAAACTGCCGAAGAGCAAGTCTTCAGTAGTTTCATCTTCTCTAGTTGATGATCAACAGAAGATGAAGAAGAAACCATGTGAAATATGTGGTTTATTCAATCATCTCACAGATGATTGTTGGTACAAAAAGGGATCCAAACTCAAACAAAAAGAGAAAATGAAAACTGAGTTTGAGTCCAAGTTTGTACCAGCAGCATCAAATCCTGTTACTCCAATGACCAAAAAGAAATCTAAAATGGAAGGAGTGCAACAGGCAATAGCTGAGGTTGCTCAAAAGAAGATGGTGCAACACACAAGAACTCATCATCAAACACCAATACCAATGTGTCTGAAGAGCTGAAAGCTCTCTCCCAGAATCAGACACAGCTGGTAATGATGGTTCAACATCTGTTGGGAAGAGTTAACCAACTTGATGGCCCTGTGTTGAAACCCCAGAAAAGGAGATCCAAGCCGAAGGATTCCTCTTCTACACCATCTCCTTCACCTCAAGCTATTGTGTCCAATAAACCTGTTAGTTTACCATCTGTTGATGAGACCAGGCCCAAAACCAAAAAGGTTTGGGTCTCCAAAACTAACTGATTGTTTATTTATGCAGGTTTCTTCAACATGCCAAAGTAGCATCTGGTATGTAGACAGTGGAGGATCTATGCATATGACTGGGAACAACTCACTTCTTAATGACTACTCTCCAGGAAGGAAGGGATTTGTTTCCTTTGGCAATGATGCAAGAGGTTACATCATTGGGAAGGGCTTTGTTTCCAATGGGGAAATAAAGTTTGATGATGTCAACCATGTGGAAAATCTCAAGTATAATCTTTTGAGTGTCAGTCAATTGTGTGACAAAGGCCATGTTGCCCTTTTCACAAGCAAGAACTGTAGGATTCTGTCATCCAAAGTTCTGAGTTTGATTGACAAGGTATTGGATGCTCACACTCTCCTGAAGGCCAACAGGACAGGAAGAGTGTATGCCTTAGATCTTTCCAAGAAAATTGATCTCAAAGGCCATCCTTGCCTATTTTCCAAGGCCTCTCCTCAAGAATCTAATCTATGGCATAGAAGGCTGGGACATGTTAATTTCAAGAACATGAATCAGCTGATATACCATAGTTTAGTGAGGGGAATGCCTATGAAGGAGTTCAAGTGTGAAAACAACTGCACTGCTTGTTTGAAAGGAAAACAGCACAAGGTTTCATTTCCACCTATTGAAGAACCAAAGTCCACTGCCTGCTTACAACTTCTTCACATGGATCTCTTTGGTCCTGTGAGAGTGATGAGCATGGCACAGAAAATACTGTCTGGTAATTGTGGATGATTACTCCAGATTTGTATGGACTTTCTTTCTACATTCAAAGGATGAAGCTGCACAGAAGATCATAAACTTTGTGTTGTATGCTGAGAAGCAGTATTCCCTCTCAGTCAAGTGTATTAGAAGTGATAATGGAACAGAATTCAGGAACAATACACTTGATGAATTCTACCTTTCCAAGGGAATAAAGAGACAGTTTAGTATTCCAAGAACTCCTGAACAGAATGGAGTCGTGGAGAGAAAGAACAGGACCCTCATTGAAGCTGCAAGGTCTATGTTGGCTGATTCTGGACTGCCATTGACTTTTTGGGCTGAAGCTGTCAACACAGCATGCTATGTGCAGAATAGAGTGCTAATAAATCAGAGGTTGATGAAGACTCCATATGAAGTTCTACATCATTTGGCCCCTCTCATTTCATTTTTTAGAGCATTTGGGTGTCCTGTTTCATTCTCAACACAAAGGATCAGCTCCAGAAATTTGATCCTAAGGTGGATGCAGGGTACTTTGTTGGTTATTCATCAACTTGCAAGGCATAAAGAGTCTTCAATTGCAGAACAAAGATGGTTGAAGAGACTTTACATGTCAAGTTCAATGAATCTCCAAAGGACAAGATTCCACAAAGCCCTGTGGAGCTCTTTGATTTGGACATACTGCAATATGTTCCTTATCAATCTCCTGCTGTTGCTCCTGTCAACAGTTCACCACCTGGTGTTACTACTGAAGATGATGATGATAGTAGTAATCACCTCTTCAGGTTTAGTGATCAACTGCCTGAGTCCTCTAAACCTGATGCTCCTGTAGCTCCAGCCGCACCATCCACAACAAATGCTGATGAGATTTCTGCATCCTCAACTTCGTTTGAGTTGCCACCATCTTCATGGTTTCAAGAATCTGCATCAACATCTGCTGCTGCTGAAGACCCTACAAACACTTGCACAGATTTGATTGTTTACCAAGAGCTGAAAAATCACCCAATATCTCAAATCCTTGGTGATATCAATGCTGGTGTCTCAACCAGAAGCCAGTTGTCCAATTTCTGCTTCTATGCTCTCTTCATCAGTCAGCTAGAGCCAAAGAACTATCATGTTGCTTTGAGGGACAATGGATGGTAGAAGCCATGCAGCTTGAGCTTCTTCAGTTCAAGAAACAGCAAGTGTGGGAGCTTGTTCCTCTACCACCAGGTAAGTGTGCAATAGGCACTAAATGGGTGTTTAGGAATAAAACTGATGAAAATGGGCTAATTGTTAAGAACAAGGCCAGACTGGTTGTGCAGGGGTTTGCACAAGAAGAAGGTATTGATTATGATGAAACCTTTGCCCCTGTAGCCAGACTGGAGGCAATTAGATTGTTTTTAGCCTATGCTGCACTCCACAATCTTAAAGTTTTCCAAATGGATGTCAAAAGTGCTTTTCTATATGGTACAATAAAAGAAGAAGTTTATGTGTGTCAACCACCAGGCTTTGAGGATAATAAGCACCCAGAATGGGTATATAAGCTTGATAAAGCTCTTATGGGTTGAAACAAGCACCTAGAGCTTGGTATGAGACCTTATCAAACTTTCTTCTACAGAATAATTTCACTAGAGGCTCCATAGATAAAACTTTATTTATTAAGAAGGTGGATCAGCATAAGCTACTTGTTCAAATTTATGTTGATGATATTATATTGCATCCTCTGATCCCCAATTGTGTGAGGATTTCCAAACCTTAATGCAACAGAAGTTTGAAATGAGTGCAATGGGAGAATTACAGTTCTTTCTAGGTTTGCAAATCAAACAAAAAGCTGATGGAATTTTCATTCATCAGTCTAAATATACAAAAGATCTTTTGAATAAGTTTGATTTACAAAACTGTAAATCTTGTTCTACTCCATGTGCAACACCACACAATTGGATGTTGATCAGAAAGGTAAAGGTGTTGATGAAACCCTTTACAGATGTATGATTGGTTCCTTGATGTATTTAACAGCTTCTAGACCAGATATTATGTTTGCTACATGTGTTTGTGCTAGATTTCAGGCTGCACCTAAGGAGTCTCATCTGATTGCAGTCAAGAGGATCTTTAGATATCTGCAAGGCACACAATCTCTAGGCTTATGGTATTCCACTGGACATTCTTGCAAATTAGTTGCCTTCTCTGATAGTGACTATGCAGGATGTAAGTTGACCAGGAAATCAACTTCTGGTGGATGCCAATTCCTAGGCAACTGTTTGATTTCTTGGCAGAGTAAGAAACAAACATCTGTTGCTACATCCACTGCTGAAGCCGAGTACATTGCTGCTGCAAGTTGTACATCCCAAATACTCTGGCTTCAGAATCAACTTTTGGATTATGGCATTACAGAGACTAAGACTCCATTATTAATGGATAGTGCTTCAGCTCTTTGCATTGTCAAAAATCCTGTCCAGCACTCTAGGACCAAACATATAGAAATTAGACATCATTTTATAAGAGATTGTTTTGAAAAGGGTCTAATTAATCCTATGTTTGTGCCTAGTGCTGATGAGCTTGCAGACATTTTTACTAAGCCTTTGGATAGTTCAACTTTCCACAACCTGGTGTTAAGGCTTGGTATGCTGCAGCTAGAATAAGTGACAACTACTGATGATCTCAGTAATTACTGATGATCATTGGTAACCATGTCACATATAAGTACTGATGAGTTATTTTACCCTCAGTAGTTTTTATAACTACTGAAGGCTAAATGCTTTAAGTACTGGACTTTATCTGTTCTACACTACTGATGTAGTTACAACTACTGAAAATCAGTAGAAACAGATAAGTACTGATGTCCTATGAAACTACTGAAAACAGCTAAAAGCTGATGAGTAAGTGTTGAGGACAGTATGAAACAGCTGAAAGGCTATGAATTGACGACAACTACTGATGAGTACTCTCTCTTCAGTAGTTCACAAACTGCTGTTTCTTATAAACAACTGAAGCAATACCATGTCTTCAGTAGTTTCACAATACTGATGACTAACACCAAGTCTTCAGTTGTTTACAACAACTGATGGCAAAACCACGGTCTTCAGTAGTTTCACAACTACTGATGACTAATACCAAGTCCTCAGTTGTTTCAACATCTGAAGTCCAACTTGTCTTCATAGTTTTTAAAACTACTGATGCCTAAATCAGAGACTTCAGTTGTTTCAACGTCTGATAGTAAACACCATGTCTTCAGTTGTTTTATAACTGCTGACCACACCAATACCATCAGTCGTTTCAAACGTCTGAAAGTAATACCACGTCATCAGTAGCTTCAAATACTGATGACTAACACCAAAACATTCAGTCGTTTCATAACCCGTACCCTATATATACCTGATCCCTCTTTCAGAGTTTTTCATTCTTTCACGACCTAACTTTTCAAAAGCTCTGAAAACCTTTCACCTTCATTAATGGCGACCATGCACTCAAACCTCGACACAACTGTGTCGCGTACCTTACAAAATCGCCCTTCTGGACCAAATTTGAAAATGCTATAAATCTTATGGTCCAATCCCACTAAAAACGGCTTTCCTTTTAAATCCAATCATTTATGCCGATTCGCTACGTCAGTTCTGGATGAATGCGACCGTTACTGGAGAATCTATCCATTCATCTATCAACTCGCATAAGGTGGTCATCTCTACTGCTACCATCCGCCAAATATTACTGTTAGATGATGCTGCCTACCCTGTTGGATATCCTAAGCGCCAACTTGATCTTTCCTTTGAACAACATGGATATCAGGGTGATCTTAGTGCTTCAACATCCTGAAGAAACATTTTCCAGATGCTGAACGATTATTATTTCATATGGTCAATGTTTGCCTGGCTCCGAAGACTTCCTCTTGGGATCAACTGTCTTCCAGATGGCAACAGGTATTGTTCTCTATCCTTGAACAAGAACCACTAAACTTTTCTGAAATAATTTTTCTTGAACTCAAGGATATGGCCACAAAACCACTTTCTAACCGTTGGATACTATATCCTCGGTTTATAATGGCCATAATAGAGAATCAGCTTTCTGCTGAGGGACTAGTTGGTCTGGGAGTCCCTGCTTTGGCTGTATTGCCGGAGGTATACTCCCGACACAACACTGACCAAACTCTCAAACAGCTGCCAAGCTGCGCAAACCCACGCAGCTGGAACCCACAGCCTCCACCTCCAAATCCAAATCCCCTCCAAACCCACAAAGAAGAAGCCTAAGAAAGCTACTCAGGGAATTGAGTCCCCTGTGGATGCTCCTGCTGCACCAACGCAGGTTATCTCTGCTGGAAATAACCCCCCAGTAGAGACTGTGACTCCACCCACTGAAGCCGCTCAGGTTTCCTCTCAAAAGGAACCTGAAGCAACCACTCACAGGGAAGCCACAATGCTGGGATCCTCCTCACTTGAGGGGATTACCATTGAAGAGCACCACCTGTCCCGGGTGCACATGCTTCCACACCCTCTCCTGATGCAACCGCCCCTCAAAGCCCTACTATCATTGTTGCAAAAGTGCTGACGCAGTTGCATTCCTCACCCCCCACCCAGACACCAATTACTACTGGGATAACCTCAACACCTGAGGGGGAGGATCAAAATGCTTCTGTCAACCCACAGCACAGGGGTTATCATGTTCCATCTTCTAGTGTAGATAAGGAGGTGCGAACTACTGGTGAGGCTGCCACTGCTTCTGACTCAGCAAATGACCAGGATGCAGCTGGTAACATCTCTAAGTCCTCACCAGTGGCAACAGCTGATGAAGGACATAGTCCTGAGGCTGGAAGTCCCCAGAACCGAGAACAAGGGGCACATGCTACAATTGATCTACACTCAAGGCATGTTCATTCTGACTTTGTCAGGAGGTCAGGTGATTCAGTCCCACTGATGATGACCTGAGCTTCTTCTTTGATGTAGTTGCTCAAAACACCATTCTAGAGGATGAGGTTAGCAGACTCAAAGAGCTGCTGGCCAAGATGTCTCAGGATGCAAGTCCATCTGCCACCACAATACACCCACAGATGGCACCTTCTTCTGAAGGTCCCCTACACACTGAGCCAGTATATACCTCCAAGCCACCAGCCTCTGCTTTCGGCACTGATTCTCAGGAACAGAACCACCCTGATCAATCAGTTGCTACTCTTCAAAATTCCCTACCTCTCATCACTCCATGATCACAGATATAGTGATCAAAGCCATTGATGAGAGGCTTCCTACTATAATACAACCCTTGGTGGAGGAGTTGGTGACTAAATCTCTTTCTACTGCTCAAACCCTTGCATCCAATGCAACCAAAAAGGGGGAGAGTCAGTTAGTTAAAGGAAAAAGGAAGAGGATAGATGGGGAGAAGGCGAAAGAATCTGAGGTTGTAAATGAGAAGAAAGGAGAATGTGAAGGGAGCTGAAGTGAATGAAAGTCAAAAAGACTTTCATGTCACATATCAAAAGAGAAAAGGAGAGTCTGAGAAGGAGAAGGAGCTGAAGGATATGGTGAAAGAAGCTGACGCCAACCATAACCGGTCAATGGAAAATCATTGAGCAGTTGTATAGGCAGGGTTTTGACATCAAACAACTAGACCCGAGATCAGAAGGATGGAAACAGAGGAGATCAATTCCAGATGGGCTAGCTATGATGCCTTAGAAAGGGAAAGGCTGGAAATAATGATCAGATTTATAGCTAAATACCTGGGAAGATCTCTAATGGAAATAAGGGCCTGGACCAGGGACAATATCTTGGCAATAACCACCAAGATTTGTTCGTCTGAAGAATACTCCAAAGGTCTAGTGATTGAGGTATTGAATGAAGCTGGGGTTGGGAATCGAAAAGAACTGACAAAATTTACCAAAGCCTCCCTTACAGCCAAAATGCTAAAACAATCTGAACCTCAATCCTCAAAATCACTATTTCCACAACCCACTAAAACAACTCCTTTACCCTCTAAACCAACCATCCAACCCACAAAACCAAAACCTTTACCTCAAAAACCCATTGCCAGTGATGTACCTAGCCAAAAGAAAAGAAAGGTACTGAGGCCTGATGAAGATGAAGAGGAGGATGAAGACAGACTGCCACTCTCTGCAGTCATTACTTTGCCTAAGGCTAAACCAATGTCCATCACTCCTGCTTCTCAAATGCATGATGTAATGATAAAGATTGAAGAGGAACAGATGCAAAAACATGATGAGGAAATGCTGAAAAGCATTGACAAAGCATATGCTACATCCTCTTCAATGATCAGCATGAAGAAAGAAATATTAAGATTGTACACCCTTGCTAATACCTTTCAATACCAAAGGGAAAGAGTAAGGATATGGCCTGATCCTAGGGTGGCACATCGGATTGTCAAGAAAGAAATTCCTTCAAGATACAAGGGCCAAGTGAAGAGAGTTGTCGACGAAGACATCACTGTGGTGCTTGTAGTGTCGCCCTGGGAAATTGTTGAAGAGTTCAAGAAAGCCTATGAAGCCAAACAACCACCTCAAAAGATGTTAGAGAACAAAATTATAAAGAAGGGATTGGTTTACAAACGACTTGAAAACTTCAAACAAGAAGAGCTCAACCTGCTCTTAGAAGGAACTCATCCAGATGAGTTTGCTTATAGACAAATAACAACGGTTGAGCTCAAAAATGGAAAACAGGCCAAGTACATATCTGAAGTGTATGGCCGAGAAGGATTATTTGATGGTGTGCCCGAGGTGCTGACAATGGATGAGCAAATCATGTTTTTAAGGGCTTACACCAGGGAATCATATAGGCTAATACACGGGAAGTAGATCTCATGGTTGGGGCAACAGCTCGGTGTCCAAGTCCCCAATACAGAGCTCCCAACCATATCATGCCAAACAGATCATCAGAGACTTCTTCCCAGGCCGAGCGTACATGGGTCATCTTCTCTACTGATCAAGAAGGAAAAAGACCAACATTTTGCCATCAATAAGTGGGAGTATAAATAAGTTAGAGGTTTTGGCTGCATTGGTTCAGGGGGAGTTTGTTGGACCAAAAGAACCAATGAGCCAAGATCAGAAAATCTCTAAGTCCCACACGGTATCACAACAACTGCTGAAAGCCTCATCAGTAGTTTGACAAGTGCTGAAGACTACAACAGCTGAAGATCAAGTGCTGAAGATCTTAACAGCTGAAGAATCAAAGTACTGAAGTACAACAGCTGAAGAACACAGTGCTGAAGCTGAAAGACCAAAGTACTGAAGTACAACAGCTGAAGAGTTCACAAGTGCTGAAGATCAACAACTGATGTACAAAGTCTGAAGACAAAGACTGAAGACATCAGCTGATGATATCTACTGAAGTCATCAGCTGATAAACGCCTGAAGGTCAAAGTCTGAAGATCAAGTACTGAAGCCTCAGTAGTTTGTCACAACTGCTGAAGAGTACTTCTTCAGTAGTTGTGATATCAGTAGTTTTATGTTTTATGTTTCAGTAGTTTTATAAAACGACTGAAGAGCTTGTTCTTCAGTCGTTGTAGTTTCAGTAGTTTTATGTTTTTCAGTAGTTGTAAATGAGATGTTTAACACTTAGGAACATTTGTAAGAAGATGTCAGTTGTTGACATCTTCAGTAGTTGTTAAACATCAGTAGTTATAAAACGGTTACATGTCACTTTCAAGTGACATCAGCCTACGTCATTCTTTTGTTTATAAGGAAAGATGACTCACCTGTAATCGTGCCTTTGAGGCCGACAATCCTAATGCAATATTCCTTTTGTCGGATATTTCTCTCTTTATAACAAAATTCTTTTATCGTTTTATATCAATTGTTCTTGTTGAATTTGTCTAATTCTGAGCTTATCCGCTGCTAAATCTGTTCAATCGATTAAACCAAGGGCTGAGATCCTAACACATGAGCTCTGATTACACATATGTTTCGGTAATAAGTTGAGTATGTGTTCTTGCTTGCATGTCTTGATGATAGTTGAGCTCTCTAAATATAACCTAGTCAATCCAAGAATTGAAAAAGTGAGCTGATATTATGTCAAAATCACTCATTGTCTGTCCTTAGATTTTGTGTCTCCTTTGCTGTGATATCACTGACCTGGAACACACTTGATATGGATTTATTCACTGTCTATGACTATCCATAATTTTTTTTATTTTAATGTGCTGATCTTCATTGATATGATCTCACTGCAGACATTAATTCTTGTTGATATTATATTTTGATTCTGCTTTCATTTTGATTTTATGCATTTTTATTATTTTAATGTGCATGTTTTATGCTACCTTAGGAAACTTATAAGTTGTTTCAACTTAAAAGTTGTTAGAATCTGGTATTTGAACGAAACACCAACTGATTAACGTGTTAAACCAAACCAAATAGTGCGGGATTCTATTTGATTAGTGATCCAATCAGTGAGAACGCACGTAGGCACAATAATGAATTGAATCGATTAGGAATTGATCTACAGCGTTCTATGAACTTGGAGTACGAACTTAGAGACTTCTAGACGGCTAGGGTACATCTGGAGTCGAAGTGGATCGAATGCTTCTTAGTTGTTACCTTTTTCCACGAATTATGTGGTATTTATAGGTTAGGGTTGCTCATTCGGGCGACTGAACCACGACCATGGTTCATTCGTGAGATTGAGCCATGCGGTTGATCCATTCATACGACTAAATGTTCAGTCGTGCGACTGAGTCAATCGCATGAAGCTGTTCAGGCGTATGGCCTATTTAGGCGCATGGACACTCAGTCGCATGGCCATTCGGACGCATGACCACTGTTTGGGCGCATGGTCCAATCAGACACATGTGAACTTCACTTAACCAAAATTTGAATGTATTCTTATTATAACATTATGTATATCAATTCAAACAATTACAAACCTATATAATCTAGTGAATAAGCATTACTCAACTCATTAATGAAATATTAAACATTATAAATCACAACTAAACATTATCATTTCATTAAGTACCCAATATTACATAAGTGCAAGACATTCAAGTATTACATTGAGATTAGGATCTAGGTACATAAGTGTATCAACAAACTCCCCCTTGGACCTAGACTATCTATTGTCTTACTTCTTTCATAATTTCCTCAAATTTCTTGTACTTAGCTTCTTTGGTGACTCCCGTATTTATCTCGAAAGCAAAACAGAGTCGTATAACATTTTGAAATTGTAAAGCTTGTACTATATCTCATGAGTCATAGAATAGTGGCCACTTGTATAATGTATAAACATCATTAGCTGAAAAGATGGTAAGCCACATTAGGTCAAACACCCTTTTGTTTCCATTTTACCATTTCTATTCAAGACTATCATGGCCTCTCCCATTCTCCAATCGTAGTACCACCATTTGAAATGTGGAGTAAAGTCCTGAGGCATCTCACATAGTGGGATCTTTGACATTGTACGTGGTGGACTCCACTTCAACAAGACTTTTGGTTTGCTAGTTATGGCGTCAACCTTAGATCTTCTGATGTACCTCGTTAGTTGTTGAGGTTTGAAGTTGACCCATCTGGTTTGGTACTCCCTCTTTAGAGCTGCTTCAAACCAGCCTGACATCTTACGAGGGTCAGTGTATGAAAATTTTAACTTTGCTAAATGGTTAAGCTCAAAACCTGGAAGAGTCTTCAGGTCATGTGGAAACCTGAAATACTCAATTCCCTTCTCACGTTTAATAGCGTAAACATTGAGGTCTTCAAAATGTGCCCATTCTATGATCCTGCCTACCACCTTTTGATGTTTCTTGACCTTATACAATTTAGTGTAGGCAGTTGACGTTGAAGTGCTACGTTGGGCTTTTATCTCTCAAAACATGCTGTCCATTCTGCCTTTTTGATGTTCACTTCAGCATCTGTGGCTTGGGCCTTATCTTTATCCTTTCCGGACTCTTGTTCCATCTTGTCCAGAGTCTAAAAGTGTCATTGACAAGAGTGTCTCCCAGATTAGGAATGACAGTTCCTTCCTTGTCAGTGTATTGGGGATAATGTTATCAGTGTCACAGATCTCCTTACAGTACCTTGCAGATCAAGAATCAACGTCAGTTGAGTCTTGATCTATTGGAGTGGAGCAATATCATATTCATCTCATTGAAAATCTGGATCTGCTTGATTTAAACATTCAACACAACAATCAATAATTAATAATCAAGACATAACCATTTACATTACATATAAACATTCATTACATAAATTTTATACATGATCCAAATACAAATGAGTTTAAATAACAATAAAACATCTAAATATTACTCTTGTCTTGGATCCTGTGTTCTTCTGCTGTCAGGGCTGATGTCGAGGCACCTGGATCTTGAGTCTTTTTGGTCTGCCTCTCACTAGCTTCCTGTGCACCCGAAGCATATGACTCTCCTCCTCCTTCAATGTCTCCTCCATCCTCATCATCACCTTCATCATCACCATCATCAGCATCACTCTCATCATCATCACTCTCATCATCATCACTATCATCACCATCATCATCGTCTCCCTCTCTGATCTTCAGAGTCTCATCCTTTGTGCCCTTAAGTTTGAGTAGGATGGTCCTCTTAGCATCCTCCAACTCCTTAATCTTATTAATAGATAACACATTTTGCTCCTTGAGTTGGGAAATCTCTTGACTCTGAGCAGCCATTCGCTGAGCCTGCTCCTCAATCTGTTGTGCCTGTTAAGAGATCTACTGTGATTGTGCTGTAGTAAGCTCCACTAAGTGTCGGAGTTGAGCAATCTTCTCATCATCGACTGCTAATAGCTTCAGCACCATACGATTTAGTGCTGAAAGCTGTTCCTCTACCCCACTGGGAGGTAGAGATGATCCTGAGGGAAAGGATGGGGGATATGATGGTCCTGCCTGGTGGCTATAGGTGGTGGTGGTGGCAGTGGTGAATATGGGAGGTGGTATGTGTGTGGGTAGTGATGGGTAAGCAGAAGTGGTGGTGGATGTGATGTGGATTGGAGGTGGAATCACTAGTGGAGGTGTGGTTGTAGTAGTGGAGAAAGTGGGTAGTATGCTAGTGGTGGTAGCTGTGGTGGTGGTAGTGGTGGCAGAAGTAGTGGTGGTGGAGGTAGTAATGAAGGTGAGTCTTCTTTTCTTGTTCTTCTTACCATGGGGTTGAGCCATCCTCTTCTTTCTTGATCCTGTCAAGGAGGATGCTCCCCCTAGGGCACGACTCGGCTGATCGGGAGCATACGTGGGATCAGTATCATCCTGTCCTGACCCGCCGGGGCGTTCACCAACCGCCTTGAGCCCCCGTTCTGTGGTAACGACTTTGCTGCCCATAGTACGGGTCAGTGGCTCCTCATCTGACTCCTCCTCCTCCTCCTCACCAGGTATGAATTCCCGTGGAATCCAGCAGTCTCTGCTACTTCTTTAGTAGGGGCAGATGCTGGAGATGCACTATCAGTAGTGGGGCCCCTTGGTTTAGTGGGCCCTTCATCTCCAGCATCCCCGCTATCATCATCATCAGAGTCGTGCTCTCGGAGCTATAACTACTCATCATCTAAGTCACTGTCTACGTGACGCCACTTACGCCTGCCTGGCGCCATGTAGTTCTCCTTGGCCAGATGGCATATAAGTCTCTTTACCTGAGGCTTTACCTGCTTACCCCGATAAACTCGCATATGACCTAGAGTCGTATCATCCATGATCTCTAAAGCCACTACATCGTGGCACTCCTTTGGAAGAGAGGGCAGCTTCTCATCAAAAATCAGCTGCAAGAACCTGGGGTACATACAAAAACCCTCTTTTCCCTTGGCTTCCAAATTCTCCACGAGGTAAGAGAAGATCATGCTAGAGAAGCTGAAGGGGTAATTCAGCACCAGTGCCATGTAGGCATTTTGTATCTGGTCTCATAGGTCGTCGAACCCACCCCTTCTGGAAGCTATGGAATTTAGAATAACATGTGCCAAGTACTTATACTGGGGGCATAGGTTGATCTTGTTGAGCACACCTGAGTTGATGTCCCCAGCGTACTTAATCCTCAGAAATCAGCGTCTCACTGTCAGCGGGTGTAGCTTGGTGGGGTATCCAGCATCATCTCCCAACCTAAGTACACGCTGAATGTCTTCAGCTGTAATCTCTATGTCCATACCAAAGATAGAGCTCCGAATGCTGTATGGCTCTCGTGATCTATCCACTGATGCATTCTCCCAGAAGGCCTGGTGTATAGACCTATAAGGAGTGCATGGAGTAGAGATAGCCTTGTGTATCCTTGATCGCTTGAGAAAAGCGATGATCTCTGCAAACTCGGCACCATTCCGAGTTGTGTGGTCTAAATGAGCACAGATGTTGTGCTTGGGATTGATAGACCATCTATCAGCCATCGATCTGTAACACAAGACACATAAACATTAGATACTCACATAACACAGATCAGTTCTAAGTAACTAGATAGAATTCATTCTGATTCATTCATGCGAATGAATCATGCGACTGTGTTTAGTCGGTTGTTCTATCATACGACTGGACTCATTAGGGTGAATGAAGAGGCGACTGAGTTCAATCGGTTGACTGATCTTGCGATTGATTCAGTCAGCCTACTGAGCTCATTCATATGATACATTCGGCCGATTGAGCTATTTGGCCAGCTCAATCGTGCGAATGGAGTTCATCTAGAGGACCAGTCGCATGACCCACGGTTCGGTCGACTGAGGTTCGAATCTTGACCAATTCATGAAATTCAACGTTGTGTATAGGTTCTTCAGACTCGAAATCACTTAACTAAAAACCTAATAGCATTATTTTTAACATTTTACATGGTTTCAGTAGGTCATTAATCCATTGAGTTGTTCGGTTCTTGTTTCAATCGCGAATCACTAATTAGGGCACCATATCTTCTGATTTTTGTGAGATTTCATCACATTATACTTGTATAAATGCACACACACGTGTAAGGCCTTGTTCCCAGGACGCTTACAACTGGTAATTCATCACACATAAAACATATACTTTGCATTTAATCATCAAAACATTGCAGGGGAAACATATAACAAATGGCATTTCATTTCATCATAAAAACTTTTGCAAAATAATGCATCGTTTGTCGGTTAAAAAATTACATTGTTGTATTACATCACAAAAGCTTTAAATAAATGGATGCCATCCAAAAGAGCTGAGCAGCCGCCTCGTGCCATCCTCAGCAATGCTCACCTGCCAACTGGAAAATGCATAAAAGTCAGCGTTGCTGATTGAGTTCTAGTTTTATAGCAAAACATACTTATCTTACATAAAACCGTCCTTTCTTTTAAAATCATATTATACTTTACATTCGTTTGTGATCATTCATCGTATGTACATACAGATAATATCATTATTATCTTTATCATTCTTTCGTTCATACTTTTATTCATTCATCATTACTTCCAGTGAAATGTACATTACCCCGAACATTGTGCACGAAGCGGTAACTGGGCCTGAGGTCTCTCATAGACCTCAAACATTATGCACGAAGCTGACTCCAGTACCTAGGGTAAGTACATTCACCATTATCTTTTCTCTTTCATTCTGGATCAATGCCATATGCTATGCCCCGAACATTGTGCACGAAGCGGTAACTGGGCCTGAGGTCTCTCATAGACCTCGAACATTGTGCACGAAGCTGACTCTAGTACCTAGGACAAGCGGCAAGGATCCCATATGTATGGTCAATCACAAGGATTAGACCCCAGTGTGCATCCTTCTGGGGTAGCTAACCCACACACAGTTGAGCTAACACCCTTCATTGGGTGTGAACCTCCATACATTTGCTTGCAAGGCTTTCTTACATTCATTCATTAATGCATGCATTCATTCATCATGTTCCTCTTTCACTTTACGTTACATAATACTTCGTTCATTCATTCATTCATAACATGTAAAGTCATAGGAAAGATAATCATACATCATCACAAGGAACATAAACATATCATTCATACATCATCATGCAAGGCATCATACATACATAACATACATCATGAATAACCATGCAACATCATCATTATCATCATTAGCATCAAGCACACATCATTACATGTCCATCATACCATCTATGACCCCATAAGTCAACATTCATAACTCCCGTGAATCTCCTAAGTGTTCATTCGCATTTCCTATAGTCATCCATATTTCCTACAGTTCATCCGTATTTGCTATAGTCCATCCGCATTAGATTTAATTCATCCGCATTTACTTTACTCCATCCGCATTCGTCATCTGCATTAGCCTAACTCCTCCGCATTTCCATACTTAGTCAAATGCTCATCCGCATTGACTCAATTCATCCACATTGAATCAATTCATCTGCATTGACTTACTTTACTCATCTGCATTTCCATACTTAGTCAAATGCTCATCCGCATTGAATCACTTCATCCGCATTGACTTACTTGCTCATCCGCATTTCCATACACAGTCAAATGCTCATCCGCATTTTCTGCACTTAGCCAATGCTCATCCGCATTTCCATACATAGTCAAATGCTCATCCGCATTTCCTGCACTTAGCCAATGCTCATCCGCATTTGCATACATAGTCAGATGCTCATCCGCATTTCCTACACTTAGCCAATGCTCATCCGCATTTCCATACATAGTCAGATGTTCATCCGCATTTCGTGCACTTAGCCAATGCTCACCCGCATTGACTTCATCCGCATTGACCTACCCATTGGTTATTGCTCATCCGCATTAACCCTTTTCATCCGCATTTACTTCCACACACTTAGGCAGGTTTAGGAACTTATCAAATGGGTCTAAAACATCAGATTCAATTTCCATGCACCGTTCATCTTGTTCTAAACTTAATTCTTCCCCTCTAAGCCTTAGAAACACAATCATACATCATCAAGCATGAACATAGTCACACAACACATCATAACATCATCATACACACATTCAAGCATATGGGTCCGAAACCCAACTATATAAAAACATACATTTATGCATTTCCAGCCCCAAAATCAGTTAAAAACCCGTAAAAGAGGGGTCCTAGAACTCACCTTTGCAGCTTTTGAGTATGGCTTCCTCCAAACTCGTTTGCAAATTGAATTCAACTGCTAGAAACTCACTAAAAACATACCCCAAACACATCCAAACACACATAAGCATAAACTCGAGGATAAGACCAGCCAAGAACACCATAAAAGCATGAATTCTTACCTTAAATTCGAACTTTTTCTTGTTCTTTCTTCAAACCGAGAACTTGCTGCTCTTTCTCTCTCTAAAACCCAAAAATCAAAGGTGTATGTGACATATGGGCGGCCATACCACCTTTTACACCTACTTTTCAAACATTTTGTCCTTTTAGACACTTTTTACCCCTAGACTTGGGTTTTATTTCTTTTCCTTCTTTTCTTTCACTTTATTCTTCTCTTCCTTGACTTTAAAATAACCGAGTGTTACAACACGTCAGAAGATCAATAGGAATGTATAATCGAGGTCTAAAGAAATTTGGGCAGCGTAATGGTAGGATGTGCGATATAAGGGCGATTGGAAGTGATGAGTTGAATGCGATCAACTGTGGCCCTATTTATACTGAATCTGAGCTCAATCGGCTGACTGGACTCATTCACTCGGTTCATTCGGGCGAATGGAACTCAGTCGGGCGATTAGCTCAGTCGTGCACTTTCAGTCAGCCGACTAGAGCTCAATCGGTCGACTGACTCATTCGTACATTTCTATTCGGTCGAATAGGTCATTCTGATAAGCCATTCGGGTGAATGGTTCATACTCATGTCCATTCGGCTGTTTAATGCATGAGTATGGTTCATTCGTATGATTGGTCTATACTCATGGTCCATTCGTGCGAATGGGTTAGACTCATGAATTTGACTTTACGAATATTTTTACATATTACACCCTTTTAACTTTTGAATAAACATTATGTGCACTTGATCATCTCAGACATGATCATTTTATCTTGAAAAACCTTTGATCACCTCAGACGTGATCTTTTTAAAACATTTTGTCACCTCAGACGTGACTCAATTTTATTTGAAAGCACGTGTGGTCACCTCAGATGTGACCTTTTGGATGATAAGGTACCTTATCAACTTCCATGACATAGTCCGATACTACACAAAACTAAAATTTACAGACTTTGTACAGAAATAAAAGAAATAATGCTGAAACTTAAAACTAGGATAGGTTTTGTGTTTTTGTGAGGGTTAATTCCTAAGACGTAATTCTAAGGAATAATTTTTCTAAGAGGGCAACCTCAATCATTTAAACCATACATGGACCAATTCAAGTTGGACTCATATAGGAGATTCAAATCATTCAGGACAAGTTATTTAAAAGAATTTGATGCTCTATTCTTGTTTTTCATCTGGAGTCAGTTAGCAAAGCTAGGAAATAATGCTAGTACTCTCAGGTCCCCACACTGATTTGAACTTTTAAGAATTGTAGCCACAATGATTGTCAGTATATTTGTCCTCTTAAATTCATACACAGACTTTCAACATAGTTTGGTGATAGTTTAAGGTTTGTTTATTTCAACCAGCATTTGTTGATCCCACACTTATATGGTAATCAACATTCCTCAGGACATTTTTGAGGGGTCTGTGGGTAGTATTCAAGAGGAGACTATTCTTAGAACTTTCAAAGAGAAGTCAATCTTCAGGTCAGTGCCACCGCAAAGCAGAGAGGCGGCAAACAACAATGAGTTCTAGAATATATAGATTATGCTTATCCTCAGGTCACTACCACCGCACAGCAGAGAGGCACATAACCCATCTTCTTGTTTGAGCCTTTTCATTTTTTTGCACAGATCTCACCAACAACATAAGTTATCAGTTCGATTGCATTGTTTTATGTGCTTTTGGTCAAGCTTTGGTCTTATACACACATTTGTGGTGCTTATTTTGCTCGTCACCTCTTATTGGAATCTTGTTGTGTTACCCACAGCTAGTCAAACATTTTAGTTTAATCTTGAGATCACCAAAAGGTCTAGTCATCTATTGTGTTGAATCTACCGACATATCATATGTGGTCTAGCAACCTCTAGGTCTACTTTCTTTGTGTTACCTTAGTGGTAGCTAGCTTATCTATCATATTTCCTTTTATATTGCTCAGACTACATAGACTTATACATGAGCTTTGCATCTTTATCAATTTTGATTTTTTAAAGTCCAAAAAGTCCCAAATGGTTTGTACCTGTGTACTATCATATTCCAAAAATTTAATCGGTACCACACATACGACCTTATTGTTATCAGCTTGCCTCTCCTTTTCCCTCGTCTTTTTTTTTCATATTGCCTAAACCCATTCTCCCCCTAAAATTATAAAACCACCACGGAGTAGCGTTTTAGGATTTTAATAGGCAAGGAAATAAACCAATTGGAATTAAACTAATTAAAATTAAACAAAGACAAAAGAATAAAATAAAATAAAATAAAAACTTTAAAAATAAAAGAAGCTAGACACGACGCATCGGACTATACATGGTCATCTTCAGGAATGACCTCACTTTTCTTTTTAACGTCATTGACCTCTAACAAATATAAAAGACATGGTTTGTCAAATGCCTTTGTATAGAGGTCAGTGCGTTGAAAATCAGTATTCATTTTTACCATATCGATTAAGTTCTTTTCAAAGCAATCACGTATAAAGTGATATTTAATACCGATGTGTTTGGTCTTAGGATGTTGGAAAGGGTTCTTTGTGACTACAATTGCAGCAGATTTATCAACAAAGATAGGAGTAGAAGAGAAGTTCAAACCATAATCCCGCATTTGCTGTTGAATCCATATGATTTGAGAATAGCAGCTTGCAACAGGAATGTATTCAGCTTCACAGGTTGACAATGCAACCGAGGTCTGCTTCTTACACTGCCAGGTTACTAATCTTCTTCCAAAGAATTGACATCCTGCTGATGTAGATTTGTAGTTCATCTTGCAGCCGCCGTAATCCAAGTCCTTCTCATTAGCTTTGGACAAGAAGCACTGAACTTCATGATCCGTTATAGAGGCCTTTGAGAGATCCAAAACAAAAAGATCATTATATCTTGAAGCTGACATTAGGATTTGGTCCTCCGGAATCACGTAGTCCTTCTTTAGAACGTAGCACTTCTTGTTGTCAAAGACTACCTTGAACCCTTTGTCACAAATTTGAGAAATTGAAAGCAATTTATTTTGTAGTTGTTGGACGTAGTTTACCTTATCAAACTAACTTTCTCATTTCCCACTTCCCCTTGGGCTGTGATGTACCCGCCTTTGTTTCTAGCAAATGAAACATGTCCTCCTTTGATTTGTCTAACGTTTGATAAGAGAGCTCTATTCCCTGTCATGTGCCTGGATGCTCAGCTATCTACAATCCATGTGCTAGTCTCAGCATTATAGCGAACACCTTGCACATTCAATGAAAACATTAGTTCATGTTAGGAACCCAAGCCTTCACTGGCTTAGGTTTCCGTGAGGCATCACACATCATAATCTCAACCTATTGACCATTTGAGGTTGAGGGAAGCTCAGATTTCTGTTTGTTCTCATTTTCAGATGCTGAGGCGGATTTTTCTTTCCATAGACCAGCTTTGTGTAAGGCCTGTTTGTGATAGACAGACGGCTAGCTAATGGATTGAACTTTTGGTTCACTAGCCCTTTTTGGAGGCGTCACTGAGTTCCTTTTAAAAGATCTAGGTGTAGATACTGAAGGTTCTACTTTCCTCCTCGGTGTCAGATAATAAGGACACTAAGACGCTATGTGACCATACTCTCCACATTATAGCAGGATCTGCTTTCAACTTTACGGTTTATATGTTTTGGTGGAGATGTAAAAGTCACGCAGTTGACCTTATTATGTTTGGATTGAGG
This sequence comes from Flaveria trinervia, assembly GCA_025506515.1. Taxonomy (NCBI): domain Eukaryota; kingdom Viridiplantae; phylum Streptophyta; class Magnoliopsida; order Asterales; family Asteraceae; genus Flaveria; species Flaveria trinervia. Next base: position 21,445,883 of record CM046455.1, on the reverse strand, counting down.
CACTTCTTTATTAGATGTATGACTTGCTTTTACAAACTGAATTGCTTTACCTGGTTTTACATCTTTTATCTCTTGTTTACTTGGACTTTGACATGATGCTCGTGATTGATTAGGTTTTATAGTCTTTTCGGGTTCTAGTTTGACTTTTTTTGACCCAGACTTTAAATTAACCTTTTCAAATTTAGTTTCCAGGTTAACACAAGGCATCTTTCCTTTTGCCTTTGAAGTGGCCTCCTTTTGTTTAGAGTTAGATTCATTTGATTTACTTACGGAATCTGGATCACTAACAAGAGGAGTGGACACCACGTGATCCTTGATGGGGTTATTGTTAATCGGTTTACTTTTGGTGTTCATCAAGGTTTCAGGTGGTGATGGAACCACTTTGTATCCTAGCCCCTCCCTATTATTTCTCTCTTTCACTAAGTGTTAGACAATGTGTGATGAGCTTGTCCAACTGTGCAGTTTCTGTTTTAAGGAGTTGACTTCTACTTCTAAAACTGCTTTGTGCTTCTTAGTGTCCTCTAGGGAGTTCAGATAGTACCTAATGTCATTTGCTTGGTTAAAGGCGACTACCTCTGTTTCTCTAAACTGTTTATTCAATAGATCTATCTTTTCCTTATAACCGTGCTCGTTTTGTTTTAACACTCTATTTGCCTCAGTGCATTGTTCTGGTCCTTTACTAAGCTATCATTATGATATAATAACCTAGAAAATTTTAAATCTATACTTTCTCTAAATTTATTACAATCTAAACAAGCATGATTATTAAACAACTGGTTAGTAGTACTTACCTGAGATGTTGAAGATGAATCAACCATGAGTACAGAATCTGTTGATTCTGGTTTTGGTGATTCTAACATTCATGCAGATTTTTCTTCTTCAGGAAGATGGTTGACCACAGGTGCAGTGTCTTCAGAATTTGACATCGCAAGCTCTACTGCTATGTCTCCCTCACTAGCAGAATCGTCATCAATGTCCTCCACATGAGCTATGTTGGACTCTCCCGGTGACATGAACCGAAAGCTCCAGTCCTATCCTTCATCCTCATTAGCAGTCAAGTTTTTGGGGTCCTTACTTGATGAAGTAGAACTGCTAGATGTGGCCTTGTCCTAACGATTGAATGACGAGAAGGGATTACCGTTCCCAGTCTTCTTTGGCTTTACACACTCCTGCTTGAAGTGTCCCTTCTCACCACAGTTGAAACAAGTAACCTTTGACTTGTCGAAGCCAAAGGTTGTGTCTTTGGTCGCAACCAAGTTCTATCCGGTCTTTTTGACAAACTTTTTAGCTCGTCGGACAGCACTTGCCAAAGCCCACATTATGTCCATACGTTCCTACTCCATTTCGTCCACCTGTTTGTAATCTTCATCTGCCAGGTGACAATTTCCTATCTTTCCAGCAACTAGTCCATCATAGGAGTGGACGACAGCAGCTGAGAGGTCCATGTGTTCTTTGGCCACCTCAACAGTCACATTCCTAAAGTTGTTAGTTTTCAGTTTTGCTGCATTGGCTTCAGGTATCATATAATGGGTTCTAGACGACCCTGACGTTCCGGACCTTGAAGTTGATGGTTGTGCTGGGATTGCTGCGCTTGAGACGAAGGCGGTTTGCAGTGGTGCTCCAGATGTCTTGAGCGGAGGAGTTTCATTGTAGAGTGCAGGATTTTGATCGTAGTTGGCCTTTTGGGTTCTGTACTTCATCCTTAGCTCCTCTTCCCTCAATGTAAGAATGAAGTCATTTATGTCTAACTTTGAGAGCATCCCATTCTGTTTGAGATTTGAAACGAAGGAAGCCCATTTCTCTAGTAGACCATCTGCAAAATTGGATACCTTATCCTCCATCGATGTAGTTACACCATGAGTGTGCATCTCACTCATCAAATGTTAGAATCTGTCGATCACATCATCCAGACCTTCCTTTCCTATTGAACTGAAGTTGTCGAACTCCTTCTTTAAAGCTTTAGTCTTAATGGCCTTGAGTGAGGCATTTCCATCATACCTCTTCTCCAACGCATCCCATAGTTTCTTTGCTTGATATACTCCAAACACTGATGGAAGATATCCTTCGGAATAGACTGAGTGAGCAAAGCGTATACTTTCTTCTTAGCGTTGTGTTTTACCTTCTGAGCATCCGACATTCCACTTAGAGTAAGTTTAACTCCATCTGCTCCTACAGGTATGCTATACCCTGACTCTATTGCCTCCCACAGATTTGTATCTACTCCATTTAAGTAGATTTCAAAACGTTGCATCCATTGTGGGTAGTCGTCTAACGTTATAAGCTTCGGGGGTTTATTGTGAATCTCCACATCGTTCTCCAACAACAGTTGATTCTGGATACGAGTATCTCTACTTGCTGTGTATGCTGAAAACTGGTCCTCCATTTCACTTAACTTTACTATTTAACAAACTGCTGATGTATGCAAATGAAGGTATGCGATTGGACTTATTCGGGCGATTGAGCAAATGCGGATGGTTTAATCGTGCGACTAAACAAATATGGATGGTTCAATCATGCGACTGAATAAATGCGGATGAGTCAGTCGGCCGAATGAACTAATGCGGTTGAACAGTCCGAATGAGGTTCTCAGTCATACGAATGAGCATACGAATGAGTCCAATCGTGCGGTTGGAGAATGCGAATGAACTCAGTCGTGTGATTTAGCCAATCGTGCGACTGAACTAGCTGAAGTTTGATAATTCGTAGATTAAACGTGTTTTGGCCGTAAAAACTTGAATTTCACCAATCCCTAATCGCTGTATGCCGGAAAAACTAAACTTTTAGGTCAGGAAACGTCTAAGACTCCGTTAGACACAAAAAGATTGTGTTTTTGATGAAGAAACACAACTTTTGTATCAAAACTATTGAATCAACACGTAATCAAGAGCCAAAGCTGTTATACCACTTGTTAGGATTTGATATTTGAATGAAACACCAACTGATTAACGTGTTAAACCAAACCAAATAGTGCGGAATCCTATTTTATTGGCCATCAAATAAGTGAGAACGCACGTAGACACAATAATGAATTGAATCTAACGTCAAGAATCGATTAGGAATCGATCTACAACGTTCTATGAACTTGGAGTACAAACTTAGAGAATTCTGGATGGCTAGGGTATGTCTGGAGTCGAAGTGGATTGAATATTTCTTAATTGTTACCTTTTTTCATGAATTATGTGGTATTTATAGGTTAGAGTTGCTCATTTGAGCGACCGAACCATGAGCATGGTTCATTCGTGCGATAGAGCCATGCGGTTGATCCATTCGTACGACTGAATGTTCAGTCGTGCGACTGAGTCAGTCGCATGAAGTTGTTCAGGCGTATGGACTATTTAGGTGCATGGACACTCAGTCGCATAGCCATTTGGATGCATGACCACTGTTTTGGCGCATGGTCCAGTCGGACGCATGTGAACTTCACTTAACCAAAATTTGAATGTATTCTTTTATAACATTATGTATATCGATTCAAACAATTACAAACCTATATAATCTAGTCAATAAGCATTACTCAACTCATTAATGAAATATTAAACATTATAAATCACAACTAAATATTATCATTTCATTAAGTACCCAATATTACATAAATGCAAGACATTCAAGACATATTACATTGAGATCAGGATCTAGGTACATAAGTGTATCAACAAAAGTTTAGGGGGAGTAATAAATGAAAGAGTTTTTTTTAGAAAATCAAAATCAAAGAAAGTTGAATTGAAAGGATGATGCTATATTTTCAAAGTACATGTGAGTGTGATCATGAAACTTTTGAAAATGATAATATGAACCTATATAAAATTCCAAGTGGAAATGCTTCTCTCAAAGTTGAGATATAGAGATTTGATCATGTTTTGAGACTAAAATGAAGGGAAAGAAAAGAAAGAAAAATTTCAAAAGTTAAACATCAAGTGAAAAAAATTGAAATTGTTGAAAATAAATTTTGAGTGTGAAAAATGTAAAAAGTTCAAATTTGAGTGACTAAAATGAAAATTTTGGAAAATTCAAATTTATGCTTAAAATGTTTAAATATTAGTATGGAATATTACTAATATGTTTAAACAGTGTGCAGGTGAAGAAGTGTGAAAAATACAAGTGTAAGACTCATGAAAGTCAACTCAAAGTCAACTCATGCAGCTAAATAGTCTTGATACGTCTAAATAGGAGCATGGTGAACTTTCAGGAATTTATACAAGTGTTTGGGCGGTGTTCTATTCCCATGTGCCTAAACAGTTGCAATAAGTCCATAAAGTTTAACCAAGTGTTTGACGTTTTGAATGTCTCATGTGTCTACACAGTGTTAGTGTTGAAAGTTAAGTGTTGGACGTTTCAGGAACTTCAGACGGATGAACAGTTCAAAGGCGCCTAAACAATGCAAAAGCGCCTAAACAATGCAAAAGCGCCTAAACAATGCTTATGCGTCTGTATAGTGTTCATGCGGCTGAACAGTTCTTATGCGGCTGAACAGTTCTTATGCGTCTAAGTCCATACCACCAAACAGTGTTCATGCGTCTCATTAATTTGTGAATTTTAGGGTTTCATATGCACAAACCGTGCTAATGCGTCTAAAATTTCACTTAATATAAATAGAACACTTACACTTGTTTTCTCATTTACACTCAAAAATTCATCTGAAAAACAAAGTCTCTAAACTATCGACACCCGGTTTTCATCAATCAAGCAGATAATCAGTGTTTGAAACAAATCGTTGTTGATTGTTAGATAGTATTTGAGTTAGTTAACATAAGTTTGTGATTCAAATAAGTGAATTTTGATTAAATCTTGATGATTCTCAAAGGCGTTCGACTGCTATTTGGGCGTTCGAACCCTATGACATTCAAAGTTAAACAAATCAAATCTTAACATCATATAAAATTGATCATAGATTGTTGATGTATATCAAATTCAAAGTGATTTGATATATTGATTGGGGATTAACATAAGAATGATGTTGATAAGAAAATCCTCGGTCGAATTTCTTCGAAGGAAGAAGAAGATGAAGAGACATGTGAATATTTTTTAAAAATAAAAATAAAAATAATATTTTTTTTAATAAAAAGTAGAAAAACTCAGAAATCAAAATGGATAAATGTTAAATTCAAAATAAATAATTCAAGTATGTCACAAACTTAAATTCACAAGTAAAACAAAATTAAAAATCACAATTCAAAATTGAATTTAATTTCCAAAATATAAAATCTTCAATTTTTCAATGTTCTAATATTTTTATTTTATTTAGCAGATGGCAGCTTTAAAGTTTGAACCAAAGCATAATGTTGCTGTATTTTTAGATGAAGAAAATAGAGAAGCAGTGGGCTATGAAGAAATGATACGATTTTTGTTGAGAACTAAATATGTGTATGCAATGTGTGCATGACCAATGATTAATAAAAGACTGATCAAGAAATTTTGGAGAACTACTGAAGTTGAAAGAGATGATGAAGGGAACAAAGTTGTAACAACGTTCATTACTTCTGACAGAATGCTTGAAGTCTCAGAACAAGCAATCAGAACTGCTCTCAGACTTGGAAAAAATGACCCGGAAGATTTATCTGAGTATACATTCAATGAATGTAGAGAAGTATTTATACAAATGGGTCATCCGGATCATTTTCCAAAGAAACAATTTTTTCGAGCAAGAGTGTACAAGCATTGGAAATTATTATGTTATATCTTTCAACACTGCATGTCTAAACCAAGTGCTGGTTCGGACTCATTCCCTGTAGACATTGCATCATGTATTATTGCCTTAGCCACAAATAGAAGATTCAATATGGCTAAGTGGATTTTGAATGGTTTCATTTTCAATCTTGAAAGAGGAAGGAGACATAAATACTTAATTTATCGTATATTTCTTCAAATGCTGAGTTGAAGGTGAAAAATTACAATTGGAACATATGTCTGAATCTGTATATAAAAGACTATCAATGATCACTGGTGCTCAAAATATTCCTCTGTTTGATTATATAAGGAGTGTATCTAATGATGAAGTTTATATAAACCAATAACACTTCCATTTATCAGAAGATGAACCAATAGATCCTAATGATCTCATTGAGGATGTTGTTGAAGTTATGATTGATGATGATAATGAAGATAATGATGATGAAGATTCTGAAAGCTCATCAACAGATGAAGATGATGATGATAATGATGGTGCAGCTGAAGCTCATCAAGAATCCATTGAAGAAATGAATGAAGATGAGAATGTACATGAAACGCAGAACATAGTGGAAGAAGCTACTAATGTTGATATACTTGATGATTATGTTAATGAAGTTCAAGAAGATGAACCTGACATTGGAGTTCATGAAGAAGGTTCACAAAATCAAACCTTTGATTTTGATCTCATGAATGATGTGTTATATGAACCTGTGTTTCAAGCAGAAGATTATGAAGAAGTAGAAGAAATTCCTTTAAGTACTACACAAAATGTGTTTGTACAAACAGAAGAGATTGTGGATGTTGATGAGTTAGAAAAATTGAAAGAAGAGAATGTGGTTAAAGAAAAAGAAATTGAAGATTTAAAGGGTGAAAATGTGACAGGATCAGTGATCACAAGTTTGATGTATCAGTATACAAAGCAGCGGAATACAAACTAGAATTAGACAAATTGTAGCAAGCAATTGATACTTGTAAGCATTAAGATCGCATACGGTTATAGGGAGAGAAATATATTTCTGATTTCTAGGAATGTTTATAGATGTAGAATATTTCTAATCAAATCAATCATTCATTCCATTCATTCACTCATTCATCTCCAATGATTACAATAGGTTGTCACTCTTTATATAGAGTGCAACAATCACTGCTGTTATCACGGAAAGTGACAACTGGCAGATCCAATACAAAAATAACTAATTCTTAACAAACTACTGAAATGTTCACAACTACTGAGAACATATCAGCATGTTAAGTACAAAATATAAAACTACTGAAACTACAACGACTGAAGAACAAGCTCTTCAGTCGTTTTACAAAACTACTGAAATATATAACTATAAAACTACTGATATCACAACTACTGAAGAAGTACTCTTCAGCAGTTGTGACGAACTACTGAGGCTTCAGTACTTGATCTTCAGACTTTGACCTTCAGGGTTTCATCAGCTGATGACTTCAGTAGAAACCATCAGCTGATGTCTTCAGTCTTTGTCTTCAGACCTTGTACATCAGTTGTTGATCTTCAGCACTTGTAAACTCTTCAGCTGTTGTACTTCAGTACTTTGGTCTTTCAGCTTCAGCACTTGTGTTCTTCAGCTGTTGTACTTCAGCACTTTGGTTCTTCAGCTGTTGAGGTCTTCAGCACTTGATCTTCAGCTGTTGAAGTCTTCAGCACTTGTCAAACTACTGATGAGGCTTTCAGCAGTTGTTGTGATACCATGTGGGACTTAGAGGTTTTCTGATCTTGGCTCATTGGTTCTTTTGGTCCAACAAACTCCCCCTGAACCAATGCAGCCAAAACCTCTAACTTATTTATTCTCCCACTTATTGATGGCAAAGTGTTGGTCTTTTTCCTTCTTGATCAGTAGAGAAGATGACCCATGTAAGCTCCGGCCTGGGAAGAAATCTCAAATATTTGTTTGGCAGAGTATGAATGGGAACTCTGTTTTGGGGAACTGGACACAGAGTTGTTATCCCATTCATGAGATTTACTTCCCCATAATGAGTCTGTATGACTCACGAACATAGGCCTCAAGGAGAACAACTTGTTCCTCCTGAGAGAGTTCTTCTGCTCCTCCTTCGAAGAAGAACTCTGGACCATAGTACTCTGATAAGTACTTCATGGTCCTGCCATTTTTCAGCTCCACCATAGTTACCTCCCTATATACAAATTCATCAGGATGGTTGCCTTCAAGGAGTAACTGGAGCTCATTCTTCTGGATGTCTTCAAGCTTTTTATATAACAACCCCTTCTTAATCATCTTGTTTTCTAGTAAGGCTTGAGGTGTCTTCTTTGCTTGGTGAGCTTTCTTGAATTCATCAATGATTTCCCAAGGTGAGACTACAACGGCCAACATGATGGTGGACTCTATTGTTTTTCGTACCTGGCCGTTATCTGTGTGGGATAGTTCTTTTATGGATCCTAGAACTCACCCGGGTCTGGCCATACTCTCACTCTCTCCTTCTGATACTGAAAGGTGTGCCTGAGAGTGTACAGCCTTTGAGCATGCCCTTTCATGGCTTGAATAGATGATGACTGAGGAAATTCCTTGTCAACCATCTTCAACAGTTGCTCATCGTGCTGTTTCTGCTGTTCTTCTTCTTCTATCTTGACTCTGACCATTTCCCTTTGAGAGTTAGGTGTGATCATGGGCTGACTTCGGGGTTTTGGTAGCTTCAGAACAGCAGAGAGTGGAAGACTGTCATCTTCATCCTCTTCTTCTTCTTCTTCTTCCATCCTCAGCACCCTTCCTCCTCCTTCTGGGTACATCACTGGATGATGGTTGGGTTGGTGAAGGAATTGGTTTTGAAGAATGAGGAGGTTTGGATTTAGGCTTAGAGGTTGGTTGGGAGATTTGAGGATAAGATCTGTTTGAGTGGGTGGAAGGGAAGGTTGATCTAGCATCCTTGTAGTTAGTTTCGCCTTTGTGAGTTTAGCCATCTCTAACCTTTTACCAGCCCCGGCCTCATCAAGGGCTTCCATAATAATCCCTTTGTTGAATTGCTTAGACAGACAAATTCTGGTGGCTATAGCCAGAATGCTGTCCCTGGTCCATGCGCGGATCTCCATTAATGATCTTCCCAAGTATTTTGCAATAAAGCGGATCATTATTTCCAACCTCTCTTTCTCAAGAGCATCATACCCTGCCCATCGGGTTTGTATCTCTTGTACTTCTAACCTTCTGATCTCACTATCTAGTGTGGCTGTGTCAAACCCCTGCCTGAAGAGTTGTTCAATTATTTTATCCATGGATCGGTTGTGTGTGTGTCAGCTTCTTTGACCAGCTCCTCCAAGGATTGTCTTCAGCAGTGTGATCATCAGCACTTCTCTTTCGCTTGTAAGTGAGCAGAGGTTGCTTTTCTTTTTCCTCCTCTTGCTTCTTCTCCTCTGTTCTTTTCCTCTTCTGTTCTTTCACTGCAGTACTCTCCCCCTTTTTGGTTGCATTGGAGGAAGGGGTTTATACCGCAGAAAGAGTCTTTTGAACAGCAGCATCAACCAAGGGCTGTAATGTTAGGAAAGCCTCTCATCAATGGCTTTGATCACTATATCAGTGATTATGGGTGTGATGAGAGGGAGGGAATTTTGGAGTACAGCACCTATTTGCTCAGGAGGGTTCTGTTCCTGAGAAGTAGGGCCTGAAGCAGAGGCAGGTGGTTGATTTTGGAGTGGCTCGGTGTTTGGGAAACCTTCAAGGAAGGTGCCATCTGTGGGTGGATAGAGGCAGATGGTCTTTCTCCTTGTGAGAGTTGGTCAAGTAGGTTTTGCAGCCTACTGACTTTCTCTTCAAGGATTGTGTTCTGGGCAAGAACATCATAGAAGAAGCCCAGGTCATCATCAGCCGAAGCTGAATCAGCTGACCTCCTGCTTAGAGCAGGATTTACATGCACTGGGTGTAGACCAGTTGGTGCATGTGCCCCTTGTCTTGGTACTGGGACTTCCAGCCTCATGACAATGTCCATCATCAGCTGTTTCCTCTAGGGAGGTCTTAGTAATTTTACCAGCCTCACTCTGGTCATGTGCTGAGTCAGAGGAAGTGGCAGCCTCACTAGATATTCTAAGCTCCTTGTCTACACCAGGAGATAGAATTGGGAAACCCTGTGCTGTGGGTTCTCAAGTGCACTGTGTTCCTCCCCCTCAATCAATGTAGAGGTATTCCTAGTAGTAAGTGGTTTCTGGGGAGGGGGTGAGGAGTGCAATTGAGTCAGCACTTGTGCAACTATTAAAGTTGGGCTGTGGGGCGGTTGTTGGGGGTGAGGGGATAGAAGCAGTGTGCACCTGGGGAGGTTGGTGCTCTTCAATGGCAATCTCCTCAAGTGAGGAAGATCCCAGATAAGTAATACCCTTTGGTGGTTGCTGCAGGCTCTGTTGAGAGGAGGCCTGAGCGGCTGTGGCTGGAGGAGTCATTGTATCCACTAGGGGGTTTGGACTAGTGGATATATCCTGCGTTTGTGTTGCAGGGGCATCCTCAGGGGACTCAATTCCTGAGTAGCATTTTGGGGTTCTTTTTGGTGGGTTGGTGGGGACTTTGGATTTGGAGGTGGTGGCTGTGGGTTCCAGCGGCGTGGGTTTTCGCAGCTTGGCAGCCATTTTTAGTGTCCGGTCAGAGTTGTGCTGGGAGTATACTTCCGGCAAAACAGCCGTAGCAGGGACTCCCAAGCCAACAAGTCCCTCAGCATTAAGCTGGTCTGTAATAGTGGCCATTATGAACCGTGGATAAAGTATCCAACGGTTGGTAGTTTGTTTTTTTGAGCCATATCTTGAGCTCTGAAAATATTAACTCTGAAAAGTTTAGTGGTTGAAGCTCAAGGATAGAATACATTACCTGCTGCCATTTGGTGGACATTTGACCCAAGACGACGTCTTAGGGGCCAACATACATTTACCATGTGAAAAATCAGGCGCTCAGCATCATTAAAGTGTTTCTTCATGATGGTGGTGGCACTGAGATCGCCTTGATATCCATGTTGAGCAAAGGATAGATCGATGGGCCCTTCGGATATCCAGCAGGAGAAGTAGCATCATTCAGTTGAAGAATTTTGCGGGATTGTTGCAGGGAAATGACTACTTCTTTGTTGTTGACGACTGACCGGAGGGATGGTGTGTTGCTCTCCTCAGTAGTAACAGTAACGTTCATCCAAAATTGGTTCAAGGATTCGGCATGTAAGATGGGGTTCAGAAGAAATGCCTTGTTGTATTGGGACTGAACCATAAGATCGATAACAGTATCGAACTTAGTCCAGATCGGCGATTAGTGAGGTAGGCAACACAGTTGGTCGCGGTTTTAAGTGCATAGACGCCATGGAGAAGAGGAAAGTTTTGGAGAGGAACGTTAGGTTTGAGAGATGAAGCATGGAGAGCTAAGGTTAGGGGTATATATAGGGTACGGTAGGAAACGACTGAAGGATGTGGGGTTAGTCATCAGTAGTTTTAAACGACCGTTGACATGGTATTATCTTTTCAGACGTTGAAACAGCTGAAGTCGTGGTGTTAGGCATTAGTAGTTTAGAAAACTACTGAAGACCGTGGTTTTTACTTCAGATGATAGAAACAGCTGAGGACATGGTGTTTGTCATCAGTAGTTATGAAACTACTGAAGACAGTGGTTTTGTCATCAGCTGTTGTAAACAACTGAAGCTATGGATTAGTCATCAGTAGTTATAAAACTACTGAAGACGTGGTTTTGCTTCAGTTGTTTAAAATGAAACAGCAGTTGTACAAACGACTGAAAGAAAGTTTTTTCAGCTGTTTTCGTAATTTTAGCTTTTCAGCTGTTTCAATCTGTCCTCAACACATTCATCAGTCTTTTTGGCTAATTTCAGTTGTTTCATAGGACATCAGTACTTATCTGTTTTTACTGATTCAGTAGTTGTAACTGCATCAGTAGTTGTGACTACATCAGTAGTTTAGAACAGATGAAGTACTTCAGTACTTGTGAGATTTAGTCTTCAGTAGTTATAAAAACTACTGAGGATAAGAGAACTCATCAGTAATATATGACATAGGTACTATGATCATCAGTATGAATTACTAAGATCATCAGTAGTTGTCACTTATTCTAGTTGCAGCATACCAAGCCTTAACACCAGGTTTGGGAAAGTTGAACTATCCAAAGGCTTAGTAAAAATGTCTGCAAGCTCATCAGCACTAGGCACAAACTTAGGATCAATCAGACCTTTTTCAAAACAATCCCTTATAAAGTGATGTCTGATCTCTATATGTTTGGTCCTAGAGTGCTGGACTGGATTTTTGAAATACAAAGAGCTGAAGCACTATCCATTAACAATGGAGTCTTAGTCTCTGTAATGCTATAATCCAAAAGTGGTTTTGAAGCCAGAGTACCTGAGATGTACAACTTGCAGCAGCATGTACTCTGCTTCAGCAGTGGATGTAGCAACTGAGGTCTGTTTCTTGCTCTGCCAAGAATCAAGCAGTTGCCTAGGAATTGACATCACAGAAAGTTGATTTCTGGTCAACTTACACCTGCATAGTCACTGTCAGAAAAAGCAACTAATTTACCAGAATGTCCGGTAGAATACCATAAACCTAGAGATGGAGTGCCTTGCAGATATCTAAAGATCCTCTTGACTGCAATCAGATGAGACTCTTTAGGTGCAGCCTGAAATCTAGCACAAACACATGTAGCAAACATAATATGGTCTAGAAGCTGTTAAATACATCAAGGACCCAATCATACATCTGTAAGTGTTTCATCAACCACTTTACCTTTTTGATCTGTGTCCAGTTGTGTGGTGCTGCTCATGGAGTAGAACAAGGCTTACAGTTTTGTAAATCAAACTTTTGCAAAAGATCTTTTGTATATTTGGACTGATGAATAAAAATTCCATCAGCTTTTGTTTGATTTGCAACCCCAGAAAGAACTGTAATTCTCCCATGGCACTCATTTCAAACTTCTGTGCATCAACTTTGTAAAGGCATCACACAACTTTGGATCAGAGGATGCAAAAATGATCCTACATAAATTTGAACAAGTAGATTATGCTGCCCAGCTTTCTTAATGAATAAAGTCTTGTCTATGGACCCTCTAGTGAAATTGTTTTCCAGAAGAAAGTTTGATAATGTCTCATACCAGGCTCTGGGAGCTTGTTTTAACCCATAAAGAGCTTATCAAGCTTATACACCCAATTAGGATGTTATTGTCCTCAAAGCCTGGAGGTTGACATACATAAACTCTTCTTTAACTTTTCCATACAAAAATGCACTTTTGACATCCATTTGAAAAACTTTAAGGTTTTGATAAGCAGCATAAGCTAAAAACAATCGAATTGCTTCCAGTCTGGCTACAGGGGCAAAGGTTTCATCATAATCAATACCTTCTTCTTGTGCAAACCCCTGAACAACCAGTCTGGCTTGTTCTTAACAATAAGCCCATTCATCAGTTTGTTCCTAAACACCCATTTAGTGCCTATTGCACACTTTCCTGGAGGTAGAGGAACCAGTTCCCACACTTGCTGTTTCTTGAACTGAAGAAGCTCAAGCTGCATGGCATCAACCCATCCATTGTCTTTTAAAGCAATGTGATAATTCTTTGGCTCTGTGACTGATGAAGAGAGCATAGAAGCAGAAATTTGACAATTGACGTCTTGTTGATACTCCAGCAGTGATATCACCAATGATTTGAGACATAGGGTGATTCTTCAGATCTTGATACACAATGAGATCTGTGCAAGTGTTTGTAGCCGGTTCAGCAGCAACAGTGGTGATGGTGTATCATTTCCTTGCCCAAACAATCAGTGGATGGTAATTCAAAGGAAGTGAATTTGAAGAAATCTCATCAGCATTTGTAGTGGATGGTGTACTGGGCTACAGGAACATCAGGTCTAGCTGAGTCAGGCAGCTGATCACTAAAACTGAAGAGGTGAGTACTGCAATCATCATCATCATCAGTAGTACCCAGGGTGGTGAACTGTTGACAGGAGCAACAGCAGGAGTTTGATAGGAACATATTGCATTAGGTCCAAATCAAATAACTCCACAGGACTTTGTGGAATCTTGTCCTTTGGAGATTCATTAAACTTAACATGTATAGTTTCTTCAACCATCTTTGTTCTGCAGTGAAGACTCTGTATGCCTTGCAAGTAGATGAATAACCAACAAAGTACCCTGCATCCACCTTAGGATCAAATTTATGGAGTTGATCTTTGTGTTGAGAATGAAACAGGGACACCCAAATACTTTGAAAAATGAAATCAGAGGAGCCAAATGATGGAGAACTTCATATGGAGTCTTCATTAACCTTTGATTTACTAAAACTCTATTTTGCACATAACAAGCTGTGTTGACAGCTTCGGCCCAAAAGTCAATGGCAAACCTGAGTCAGACAGCATGGACCTTGCAGCTTCAATGAGGGTCCTATTCTTTCTCTCACTACTCCATTTGTTCTGGAGTCCTTGGAATGCTTAACTGCCTTTTGATTCCCTTTGAAAGATAGAAGTCATCAAGTGTATGATTCTGAACTAGTCCATTATCACTCTAATACACTTGACTGGAAGGGAATACTGCTCTCAATGTAAGCACAAAGTGGATAATCTTCTGAGTAGCCTCATCCTTTGAATGTAGAAGAAAGTCCATACAAATCTAGAGTAATCATCCACAATTACCAGACAGTATTTCTTCTTTGCCATGCTAATACTCTCACAGGACCAAATAGATCCATATGCAGTAATTGCAAGCAGGCAGTGGACTTACACTTCAATAGGAGGGAATGAGACTTTGTGTTGCTTTCCTTTTAAACAAGCAGTGCAGGTTTCATCACAGTGGAACTCCTTTATTGGTAAGCCTCTGATAAACTATTGTGGCTAAGCTGATTCATGTTTTTGAGATTCACATGACCAAGCCTCCTGTGCAACAGTTAGATTCTTGAGAAGAGGCTTTGGAAAATAGGCAAGGATTGCCTTTGAGATCTATCTTCTTAGAGAGATCTAAGGCATACACTCTTCCTGTCCTGTTGGCTTTCAGGAGAGTGTGATCATCCAACACCTTGTCAATCAAGTGCAAAACTTTGGATGACAGAATCCTACAGTTTGACTGGTGAAAAGGGCAACATGGCCTTTATCACACATTGACTGACACTCAAGAGGTTGTACTTGAGATTTTCCACGTGATTAACATCATCAAATTTGATTTCTCCATTGGAGACAAAGCCCTTACCGATGATGTAACCCATAGCATCATTGCCAAAAGAGACAAATCCCTTCTTTCCTTGAGAGTAGTCATGAAGAAGAGAGATGTTCCCAGTCATGTGCATAGATCCCCCACTGTCTACATACCAGATGCTACTTTGGCATGTTGAAGAACCCTGCAATAATAAACAATCAGTTAGTTTTAGAGACCCAAACCTTTTTGGTTTTGGGCTGGGTCTCATCAATAGATGGTAAACTAACATGTTTATTTGAAACAAACAGCCTGAGAGGAAGAGGATGTGTAGAAGAGGAGTCCTTTGGCTTGACCTCCTTTTCTGTGGTTTCAACATAGGAGAATCTAGTTGGTTAACTCTACCCAACAGATGTTGTACCATTATCACCAGCTGTGTCTGATTTTGTGATAAAGCTTTCAGCTCATCAGACCATGCTAGTGGAGTTAGATAAGGTCCTATGTTGCACCTTCTTCTTTTGAGCACCCTCAGCTGTCACCAGTTTAAACCCCTCCTTTTTGGATGTCTTTAAGGACTTAAGGGTTACAGGATTTGATGTTGCTGATACAAGTGTGTCTCAAACTCAGTTTTCATTTTTACCATTTTCTCATTAATTTCTTCCTTTTGTTTGAGTTTGGAACCTCTTTGTACCAACAATCATCTGTAAGATGATTGAACAAACCACATACTTCACATGGTTTCTTCTTCATCTTAGGTTGATCATCAACTAAAGATGGTGAAGCAACAGAAGACTTGTTCTTCAATGCTTTGGAAGCATTGGTTGCTTTCTTGACTACCTCTTTAGTAGTCTTCAAACTCTTTCTACTGCCAGTTTTCTTCTCTTCAGTACTGACAGCAGTTGAAGTTTGAACATCAGGTGTTAAATCCTGCTCTCTAGTCCTTTCAGGACCTTCCGGATTAACTCCTGAGTTGATCAACTCATTGATCATGTGATGTCAGCATTTGAACCATCAACATCAGCTGATAGGTTCAAAGAGGGCTTGATGCTGACTGCTACTTCTGATTGTGCTGTATCAGAAGGTAGATCACATGATGTCATGGATTGGTTATCACTCTCACCATCAGATTCTACCTCTCGCTCTTGGGGTAAAATCTGTAGGTGGAGCAGTGTGATTGTAACCAATTCCAAACTTCACATTTGAAGCATTGCTTACTAAGAAGCATTTCAAAACCTTTGCATGATTGTACCCATCTATCACACTCGACCTGGGTAACTGCAAGGGTTTCTTTGAGATCTTTGTACTTCTCTAGAAGTACTTCTTCTCTAGCCTTATCATCAATTATTTGGCAATTCAGTTTATAAATCTCACCATTCTTATCTTTGAGCACAAACTCAAACTCAGCTTTGTTTTTGGAAATTATTTGTTCTAGCTCAATGTTCTTATTAATTAAAGCTACATTTGCTTCTCTAATGGAAAAAATGCTGCTATGCATGGTTCAGAACATAATTTGGCTTTTGCCTCAGAGGATACCTATGATACCTGAGGTGTAGAGGCATTGGAAAATGAAGTATCACAGACTCCAAAGTCATAAGAGCTAGATTCCCAAAGGGACTGTCACCACCATGTTGACCAGCACCTGAGAACAATTGATCATGACCAGACAGTCATCTGGTAAACTGCTCCAGTCAACAACTCCTGGGGTGAAGAAGCTGTGTTTTGAGATTGAGGTTGTTGATGAGATAGGGAAGGCTGAGGTTCTGGTAGTGCATGAGGTGTGGTGTCATAGGAACTTGAACTTGATTTGACTGTGGCATGTAATAACAAGGGTACGATATGGCATTTGACCTTGAGGAACAAAATATGCCGGAGATTGTTGTTGAGGATGATGACTAGGGTGACAGGATGTTGCCCTCTGTTTGTTGACTATTGCCAGGAAAAGTCACAAAGGGTGCAGTAGAGTTAGATCCAGTTGATCTACACTCTCTTGCAAAGTGTCCAAGCCTTTGGCATTTGTGACACCTCAACTTGCTCTTGTCAAAACCAACTTTGGTTTTGCCAGAGAGTCCTAGGAATTTTCTTCCAGTTCTTTTATAGAACTTCTGAGATCTGATATTATCAAGGCCATTGGCTCAAAATATCCATCTCTTCTAGGTCACATCATCAGCAATCCCCTTGAGATCATCCATAATGAAGCATAGATTGTCATTATTACACCCAGTAAACTGACCATCAACACTCACAAATGCAGAATCAGAAGTGCTTGAAGAGAAATTAATATGCTCATCATACTGGCATTCAGATGAAGCATATTCTGACTCATGACCCACCAAGGCAGTGTTCCTTATAAAGTCTTCAGTGAGCTTTCCAGATGAAGACAACTTTCTCTTCTGTTCTATCTCTCTCTCAAAAGTGAGCAGTTTCCCATGGAGTTGGGTGAGAGATAGTTTGTCCAAACTTGCACTGGAGCGTAGGACAATAGTATATGTGTCCCATCTCTCAGGCAGTGATCTGAGAAATCTGTTATTCATCTGAATATTGGTATATTCAAGTTTGACCATTTTTAGTTCAGAGATCAAACAAGAAACCGCTCATATTGTTGAGTCAGTGTCTCACCCTTTCTATGAGAGAATGTCTCATATTGTTGGGCAAGAATTTCTCTATTATTTGCCAAGACCTCATCTGTTCCTCCAAATTGTTCTTTCAAAGCAATCCAGGTCATGGGCAGTTTCATGATGCATTAGCCCATAATAGATTTCATTGGGCAATGCCATGGCCAGAATTCCATGGGCTTTTGCATCAATCTCAAGCAACTTCTTATCCTCATCTGAGTATTGCTCCCTCCTCTTCGGAACCATTTGATTGGTTTCCGGGTTATTTACCATAGGCTTGTGTGGACCATGTACCACTGATGTCCAACAACCCTGCGCTGTTAACAGACAGGTGATGGAGCATACGTCTTGCCATATGTTATACTCATTCCTAACCAGCATAGGTGGCTTGGTTGAGGAACCAGTATTGTGAGGATCATTGGAAGGAGTGGTCATTCTCAGATCAAAAACAATTTAGTTCAAGTTTAAAAAGTTTTAGACAGACCACAACAGACTCAATGAGAACCAAGAAAAGATCTCAGGATGAATGAGCAGAAATACAGAAAATTCAATCTCTATAACCGTTTCTTGCAAAAACAAAAGCTAATTCAATCAAACCTAGATCTTGAATAGCAGTTTCAATGATCAATTGTTAGATCGATCAAGGATTAACCTGCTCTGATACCATTTGACAGGATCAGTGATCACAAGTTTGATGTATCAGAATACAAAGCAACGGAATACAAACTAGAATTAGACAAATTGTAGCAAGCAATTGATACTTGTAAGCATTAAGATCGCATACGGTTATGGGAGAGAATATATATTTCTGATTTCTAGGAATGTTTATAGATGTAGAATATTTCTGATCAAATCAATCATTCATTCCATTCATTCACTCATTCATCTCCATGATTACAATAGGTTGTCACTCTTATATAGAGTGCAACAATCACTGCTGTTATCACGGAAAGTGACAATTGGCAGATCCAATACAAAAATAACTAATTCTTAACAAACTACTGAAATGTTCACAACTACTGAGAACATATCAGCATGTTAAGTACAAAATATAAAACTACTGAAACTACAACGACTGAAGAACAAGCTCTTCAGTCGTTTTACAAAACTACTGAAATATAAAACTATAAAACTACTGATATCACAACTACTGAAGAAGTACTCTTCAGCAGTTGTGACGAACTACTGAGGCTTCAGTACTTGATCTTCAGACTTTGACCTTCAGGTGTTTCATCAGCTGATGACTTCAGTAGATACCATCAGCTGATGTCTTCAGTCTTTGTCTTCAGACTTGTACATCAGTTGTTGATCTTCAGCACTTGTAAACTCTTCAGCAGTTGTACTTCAGTACTTTGGTCTTTCAGCTT
Source organism: Flaveria trinervia (assembly GCA_025506515.1). NCBI lineage: Eukaryota > Viridiplantae > Streptophyta > Magnoliopsida > Asterales > Asteraceae > Flaveria > Flaveria trinervia. The sequence goes on along the minus strand of CM046455.1, from coordinate 21,427,125 downwards.
CAGCACTTGTGTTCTTCAGCTGTTGTACTTCAGCACTTTGGTTCTTCAGCTGTTGAGGTCTTCAGCACTTGATCTTCAGCTGTTGAAGTCTTCAGCACTTGTCAAACTACTAATGAGGCTTTCAGCAGTTGTTGTGATACCATGTGGGACTTAGAGGTTTTCTGATCTTGGCTCATTGGTTCTTTGGTCCAACAAAATGAAAGACCAAAAAAGATGAACATATCTCTTAAGAAGGAAATTCAAAAGTTAGAGAATGAAACTTCAAAGTTAAAAGAAGAAAAAGTTAAGAAAGATAAAAAGATTGTGATGTATGCAAAAGATAAAGAAGATGTGATCAAGAATTTTGAAGTGATGATAAAAGATTATGATATACTTGAACAAAAAATTCAAGAAACTGACAGAGGAAAATGAAAAACTGAAAGAAGAATTGTTAAAGTCAAAAGAAGTGCAAAAGCCCATATCACCTGAACAAATGATTAGTGCTGAAATGAATGTTGTTAAAGAAAATCCTGTAATGGATAAAGGAAAATGAAAAATTGATGAGATTGAAGATGCAAGTTTATCTGAGTTAGTTTCAAAAGCTCAAAGAATTGAAGAAAATGTTGAAGAGCAAACCACTCATGAACAAATTGAGACTTTAGTAGATATTGAAGAAATGTACAATGATGATTGGTATGATGAAGTATTGAATGATGAAGATATTGATGAAGCACAATTTGTAGCTAATTTCTCTTCACAAGAACAATTTCAAGAACAAGAAGAAGTACCACAAGATTTTGAAGAAAGATATAACTATCTTGTGAGGATGAAGTATAATAGAGTATTTTTGGATGGACTGACAGTTTCTCAAATAAATGATGAATATGAGAAGTGTATTGCAGCAGAGTCAGTCGTACCAATTGATCCAAATGAAATTGTGATAGAGCATGGTGAATGGATCAGAGAAAAAGAATGTATTAATGTAGAAGAATTACCAAGCTCAGAGATTCACCATCCTGATCCGGATAGTATGAGTATTCCAGCTTTAAGATCATGGTTGCAAGCTAGAAACTATCCGTGGAGAAAATTGAAAAGACTACAATCTGTATCATTAAGATATCTTGTCAGAAGCTTCCAAGAGACATAAAAACAAACGAAGAAGACGATTATTCTTGATATAGAAAATCCTTAATATTTGGAGATCACAAAAAGAACAAGAGTGCTAAAACCTCAAGAAATCAAACAAATGGCAAGAAAGTCAGATGCTTATGACAGTAGAAAAGAATTGATTAAAATGTTTTCAAGTATAGAAAAGCAAGCTTACAAAGCATCATCTGAGCAAATTCAGATTTTTGATAATGCTAGATCAACAAGTGATTTAGTAAGAAACGTATTGCAGAAAGGACAATCAGTTGCTGAATTCTTGAATGCTATGATTGCTCCGGATTTTACAAATCAAGTAAAAATAATTGCATGGAAGTAGGATGAGATCTTTGATGCTTTCTTGATAAAAAGAGTAAATGCAATCTGTGATGTATATCACTTTTACTCTAGCATCATTAAGCTTCCTGTGCAAGATTTGAAGGAGTTGAATAGATTACCTCTGATCAATCCAACAGATTCCAAACATGGTAAAATGATGGTAGAATTACTGAGAAAAGGTATGGATCGATCAAGTAATTTTCTTCAAACTAGATGCGATCAAGAATAAAGAGTACTTTGCTACTCTAAAGAAAAACAAAAGGCTTAAAGGAGTACAATCTGAAGATGAACACTTTATGATTGAATTTTATGATAAGTACTTTGAAAAGGTAACAACTCCTGGTTTGAAAGTTATTGAAGGTAACCATAAATCAAAACCAATTCTCATGTGGTTTTATAACACTGAGACGTTTGAACTTAAATTGGTTCGAAATCTTGAACAGTGGGATGAAGACATGATTACTCTTTTTCGTGCTTTCGAACTCAAACTGATACATCCAAGTTATATTTCATTTTTGTCTGTACAAAAGTTTGAGAAAGTATCTCTGGATATTGCAGAGCAAGAGAAGAAATATTTCATTTCCATAATCAATGTAATGAGTGCACCTATGGAAAGAATATCATTGAGAAAAGCTCTTGCTTATGCAAACATTGTGAAGAAAGATATCAAGGATATTGAATTTTATGATAATCTTAAAGAAAGGTGTCTTAGAAGTATACTCAAAGGAATGTACAAACCCTATTGAGTTATATGCAAACATTGACATCACTTGCTTATCAAAAGACACGTTGGAAAGAATGAACAAGATGGGGATAAAGACAAATGAAGCTAAACCAGACAAGGCATTCTTGCAAGCAAATTCAAGTCTGCCATTGTAAATGCTTTGAAAGAACAAGAGATGTACAAAAAAAAGCCAATGTTCAAGATAAAAGAAGAACCAAAAGACTTCTTTGAGTGAAAAAGATTGAAGATAGAAGATTGATGCTGAAGATAAAGCTGAAGGAGATAAAGAAAGAAGAAAAGATTGAAGATTTTAAAGACCGAAGACCATGTAAATCTTAGGGGGAATATTGTTAGGACACTAGAAAGATTAACATGTTGTCTTTATGTTTCTTTTTGATATTTGTAATAGTATAGGGACTATTTTTGTAATTGTTAGTTCCTTTGTGTTTCATTATAAATAGCTTAGACTGTTAGTTAGTAAGAGTTGGTGAGAGAGTGAACGAACTACTGCTTATTACTTTGTAATTGTCTTTGCTTGATATTAATGAAACTGTGAATTTTGTTAATATATTGTTTGAATTCGATTACATTGTATGTGTTTTCTTTGAATTGTGTTCATATATCATCACAGATTAGCTCAATTGATCCTATCATTTAGATTCTAAGACTTCCGCTGTAGCAAAAAGATTTGTTCCTAAGGAATTCAAGAAGGAAGTTCATGTTAAACAAATGAAAAATAATTTGGCACAAAATGAAAATGTGAAAAATGAAAAACAACAGTTTAACTATTTGACACCAAAATAAAAAATGAATCAAATACATTTAATAACTCCACAAAAGTACTATGAAATATGTGATATGAAAAATCACAATACTACTGAGTGCTATTTCAAAGTCAGTACTGTCACATATGTGACATGAGAAATCATTTCACAACAGATTGTTATTTTAACAAATACTGTACTTATTGTGATGAGAAGACTCACAATACTGTAAATGTTATTTTAGAAAGAGATCACATACTAGAGGATTTGCAAATTCAAACATGAGCAAAGGTTATGTAATCCTCAATATATGAGAAATCAAACTGATTCAAAATTTTAATAACCTTCTAATAGGTTTGAAATTCTTTTCAAAAGAACAATGTGAGATCTAAACAAATATGAGCAACAAAACATACCAAATATCTGTAAGATCTGACTAATAAAAAGGTTAGTCATCAATACGTGTCAAAAATGATCAATCAAATGATATGAATGTTCTAAAAAAGAACTCAAACAATTTCAAAACAAGATTGGTAAATTCATCAAGAATAAACCTGATTTGAATAATCTTCATACATTACAACAATTTACCATTGTTGATAAATCAGAAAACCCAAGACCATCTCGGCTTGGGTGGATATCTCAACTTAATTTTTTTTCTGTTGTGCAGGTACGCCCAAGAAGACCACTTAATACATGGTATGTGGGTAGTGGGTGAGCCGACATATGACAGGCAATCCTGCCTTGTTACAAGATTTTAAGTTCAAGGATGGAACACACGTCGCCTTTGGTGGTGATGCAGGAGGAAAAATAACAGGAGAAGGAAGAGTATCAATGGGATAATAAGCTTTGATAAAGACAACTTTTGTTCATAGTTGAACTTTAATTTTTGAAGTGTATCCCAAATATGTGATAAATCATACTTTGTTCTATTTGATGATTCATTGTGTTATGTTTTGAAGCCAGGTTTTTAGAGAAGCAAAAATTAGGTAATTGTTACAGCTGAAAGGGATAGAGATGTATACAAGCTGGATATGTCTCAAGTTGATCCTTCAACCGAAACAACATGCCTAATTGCTAAAGCATCAAATGATGAAAGCCAACTTTGGCATAGACGTCTCGGACATTCAAATTTCAAGAATATGAACAAGCTTTTATCAGGAAATCATGTCATTGGACTTCCATCTAAGAAGTTTGCAATGACTGGTCACTGTCCAGTATATTTGAAGGGAAAGCAACACACAGCGTGTTATAAGACCAAGCTCATAAACTCAACTTCCAAACCTCTTCAAATGTTACATATGGACCTTTTTGGACCAACAAATGTCAAGAGTATTGGACAAAAATCATATTGTTTAGTTATCATTGATGACTATACAAGATTTTTATGGGTTTTCTTTTTGTATGCTAAATCTGAAACGACTGATTTGTGCACAAAAAAGGATAGCTCATCAGTTCAGTGCTCCCAAAACTCCTTAACAAAATGGAGTTGCTAAAAGGAAGAATAGAACATTGATTGAAGCTACTCGTTCTATGTTAGCTAATGCAATAATTCCTATCATTTTTGGGATGGAGCTATATCAACTACGTGTTTTGTTCAGAACAGAATCTTCATTGTGAAAGATAAAATGAAAACTCCTTATGAGTTAATGTTTGGCAGGAAACCGACATAAACTTTCTAAAATTATTTGGTTGTCCTGTTATGATTCTTAATTCAAATGATCAGTTAGGAAAATTTGAAGCAAAATTTGATAATGGGTTTTTCGTTGGATACTCATCTGTTTCAAAAGCCTATTGAGTGTACAACTTAGGACGAATATAATTCTTGAAACATTCAACGTTAATTTCTGGAAAATTCTTTTCCATTAGTTTCGAATGGTCCTGCCCAGTTATTTGATTAGATTCATTATCAAACTCTCTTCAATCTAACTTGTTTAATCAATCAAATTGTCTAGATTCTACAGGTAAGAAGAACTCTAGAGGAGATCTTGGATCTTTCAGTGAGGATTCAGATTCTGATGACCTAGATGATTCTAGCTCAGACTACCCATTTTTATCATTTGTCAAGGACTCAACAATACGATTCAATGACAATAATCATGCTAATACAGCTTCAGATCATTCAGTCTCATTTGATTAGGAAGGATCACAACCAATTCCTAATGATGGTAATGAGTTTGGCAACCTGAGTCTGGAACATCATCCATCTCTGGTGATGCGATTGATACTGGTAACTTTGATACTTTATTACCCCCAACTCAAGTTCAAAACTTCAATCCACATTCTTCTAATTTGTTACATCATCTTTCCAACTTAAACCAAACAAATCTGGATGTTAATGTTCAATGTGATGAGATTCCAACATCTTGTATTCACAAGAATCATCCAATTTCTCAAATTATTGGTCCATTGAATGAGAGAAAAACAAGGAGTAAATCAAAACAAGCAAACATGTGCTTATACTCTTATTTTCTTTCTCAAATTGTTCCTAAAAATGTTACCGAAGCATTAAAGGACAATGGTTGATAGAAGCCATGCAAGAAAAATTACTTCAATTTCGCAAACAAGAAGTGTGGAATTTAGTGGATTTACCTCAAGGAGAAAATGCTATAGGCACGAAACGGTTGTTTAGAAATAAGACTGATGATTGTCGTGTAGTAATAAGGAACAAAGCAAGACTTGTTGCACAAGGATACACACAGGAAGAAGGGATAGATTATGATGAAGTGTTTGCACCAGTTGCAAGACTTGAATCCATTCGAGTTTTCCTAGCCTATGCTTCATTCATGAAATTTAAGGTTTATCAAATGGATGTAAAGGGTGCATTTTTATATGGTCCTATCACTGATGATGTGTTTGTGAAGCAACCTTCGGGCTTTAAGGATGCAGAATTTCCACATCGAGTATATGCTGAGTAAAGCTTTATATGGACTTCATCAAGCCCTCTATTTGGTATGAGACATTATCACAACACTTAATCCAACATGGATACACAAGAGGGAAAATTGATCCAACTTATTCATAAAGAAGGATAATGATGATCTCTTATCTGTACAAGTGTACGTTGATGATATCACATTTGGTTCTACCAGTCCAAATTGTGCAATGAATTTGAAGAAATCATGAAATCTCCTTTCCAAATGAGTTCTATGGGAGAGACTAACTTTTTTTCTTGGACTTCAAGTCAATTAACTGATGATGTAATTTTTATCAATCAAGAGAAGTTTGTTGACAAGCTCTTGAAGAAATTTAAGTTGCAAGACTGTCAGTCCATACAAACTCCAGCAGATGTTAACACCAAGATTGAACCTGATCCAAAAGGAAAATCTATTGACCAAACGCTATACAGATCAATGATTGGTTCATTGATGTATCTTACTACATCTAGACCAGACATTATGTATGTTGTTTGTGTTGTGTCAGGTATCAATCAGACCCAAAAGAATCGCACTTAATTGCTGTCAAAAGGATATTTAGGTATCTCAAAGGTAAACCAGCTTTAGGGCTTTGGTATCCTTACGAGGGTAACTTTGAACTACATGGATATATAGATAGTGATTATGGCTAATGTTGTCAAGATAGGAAATCTACTTCGGGTGGGTGTCAATTTCTTGGTCCTCGATTAGTCTCATGGCAATGTAAGAAACAAACAAATGTCTCTGTTTCAACTGCAGAAGCTAAGTACATTGTTGCATTAGCAGGATGTTCTCAAATCCTTTGGTTGCAAAATCAACTATTGGATTATGGGTTTAATTTTCTTAAAACACCTATTTACTTGATAACACTGCTGCTATGTTCATTATAGCTAATCCTATTCAACATTCAAAAACAAAACATATCCAAATTTGATCATTTTCTCAGAGATAACTCTGAAAAAGGGTTAGTCATATTGATTCAAATTGCATAGAAAACAGTTGGCGGATCTATTTACAAAAGCCTTCCTACGAGGATGGTTTGAGTATTTAGTGGAGTCAATTGGTCTGATTAATCATATGTGAACTTTCTAAATCAAAAGATCATCATAAGTGATTCTCTCAATGTTAATGCCTGTTTGTATTTTGTGTGTGTGTGTTTTTTTAGAAAAAGCAAATACAAAGTATAAATCAAAACTCAAAAAATAGAGTCTTTTTCTAATTGTGAGTTTATTTTTGAAAATAATCTGTTTATGCAATATGTGAGAAATGATAGTACATTAGTGAGATCAGTTGCATATTTTCACTCATTAATAAAGACTGACATGATTAGATATGTGTAGACAATATCATGCTACTATACTGAAAAAGTAAATTCTTGTGATTACACTAAATCTTTATGCTTGTGTATTCATCTGAGTACTTTTGAGATGTATTGGCTTATCAGATTGATTGCTTGTTAAGTTACACCACTCACACTGATGGTGATGTGATTAATCATGAGATCTGTTACAAGCATCATATCACTTCTTTGTTATGAGTCATCATAGACTGCTGACTTGATATGTGCTGTGACCTTGTTGAAAGTCATTACAGACTGTTTCTCTTTGATGCCTCTTGATCAATCTTTCTCAATGGTAGTAGAGCTAATCAATGGTTCCGTCATGATCTCTATTCATGTACATTCCTAATTTAAGTAAATTTACAGCACGAATGATCACACAGTTTGACGTATCAGAATATAAACGACGAAACAAACACGAAGAGACTGAATTTCTAGCAAGCAATAGATACTTGTAAGCTAAGATCGCATACGGTAAGGGAGAATATGAATTCTGATTTCTAGGAATGTTATATATGTAATATTTCAATCGATCAATCATCTTCCATTCAATTGCTCATATCCCTTAATTACAATAGGTTCATCCTATATAGAGTGCAACAGTCAACGTTATCACGAAAGACAACCAATCCACAGAAATAACTAATTCTTAACAAACTACTGAATGTTCACAACTACTGAGAACATATCAGCAAGTTAAGTACAAAATATAAAACTACTGAAACTACAACGACTGAAGACAAGCTCTTCAGTCGTTTTTACAAAAACTACTGAATCAAAGAAAATAAAACTACTGATATCACAACTACTGAAGAAGTACTCTTCAGCAGTTGTGACAAACTACTGAGGCTTCAGTACTTGATCTTCAGACTTTAACTTCAGGCGTTTCATCAGCTGATGACTTCAGTAGATATCATCAGCTGATGTCTTCAGTCTTTGTCTTCAGACTTTGTATATCAGTGTTGATCTTCAGCACTTGTGAACTCTTCAGCTGTTGTACTTCAGTACTTGGTCTTTCAGCTTCAGCACTTGTGTTCTTCAGGTGTTGTACTTCAGCACTTTGGTTCTTCAGCTGTTAAGGTCTTCAGCACTTGATCTTCAGCTGTTGAAGTCTTCAGCACTTGTCAAACTACTGATGAGGCTTTCAGCATTGTTGTGATACCGTGTGGGACTTAGAGGTTTTCTGATCTTGGCTCATTGGTTCTTTTGGTCCAACAACTCCCCCTGAACCAATGCAGCCAAAACCTCTAACTTATTTATACCCCACTTATTGATGGCAAAACTGTTGGTCTTTTTCCTTCTTGATCAGTAGAGAAGATGACCCATGTACGCTCCGGCCGGGGAAGAAATCTCAAATATTTGTTGGCAGAGTATGAATGGGAACTCTGTTTTGGGGAACTGGACACAGAGTTGTTCTCCCATTCATGAGATTTACTTCCCCATATGAGTCTGTAACTCACGAACATAGGCCTCAAGGAGAACAATTTGTTCCTCTTGAGAGAGTTCTTCAGCTCCTCCTCGAAGAAGAACTCTGGACCATAGTACTCTGATAAGTACTTCATGGTCCTGCCATTTTTCAGCTCCACCGTAGTTACCTCCCTGTATACAAATTCATCAGGATGGTTGCCTTCAAGGAGTAACTGGAGCTCATTCTTTTGGATGTCTTCAAGCTTTTTGTATAACAACCCTTCTTAATCATCTTGTTTTCTAGTAAGGCTTGAGGTGTCTTCTTTGCTTGGTGAGCTTTCTTGAATTCATCAATGATTTCCCAGGTGAGACTACAACGGCCAACGATGGTAGATTCTATTGTTTTTTTCGTACTTGCCCGTGTCTCTGTGTGGGATAGTTCTTTTATGGATTCTAGAACTCACCTGGGGTCTGGCCATACTCTCACTCTCTCCTTCTGATACTGAAAGGTGTGTCTGAGAGTGTACAGCCTTTGAGCATGCCCTTTCATGGCTTGAATAGATGATGACTGAGGAAATTCCTTGTCAACCATCTTCAACAGTTGCTCATCGTGCTGTTTCTGCTGTTCTTCTTCTTCTATCTTGACTCTGACCATTTCCCTTTGAGAGTCAGGTGTGATCATGGATTGACTCTGGGGTTTTGGTAGCTTCAGAACAGCAGAGAGTGGCAGACTATCATCTTCATCCTCTTCTTCTGCTTCTTCTTCCATCCTCAGCACCCTTCCCTCTTCTACGGGGTACATCACTGGATGATGGTTGGGTTGGTGAAGGGATTGGTTTTGAAGAGAGAGGATGTTTGGATTTTGGCTTAGAGGTTGGTTGGGAGATTTGAGGGATAGGATCTGTTTGAGTGGGTGGAAGAGAAGGTTGATCTAGCATCCTTGTAGTTAATTTTGCTTTTGTAAGTTTAGCCATCTCTAACCTTTTGCCAGCCCCAGCTCATCAAGGGCTTCCACAATGATCCCTTTGTTGAATTGCTCAGACAGACAGATTCTGGTGGCTATAGCCAGAATGCTGTCCCTGGACCATGCGCGGATCTCTATTATGATCTTCCCAGTATTTGCAATAAAGCGGATCATTATTTCCAACCTCTCTTTCTCAAGAGCATCGTACCCTGCCCATCGGGTTTGTATCTCTTGTACCTCTAACCTTCTGATCTCACTATCCAGTGTGGCTGTGTCAAACCCTGCCTGAATAGTTGTTCAATTATTTTATCCATGGAGCGGCTGTGTGTGGTGTCAGCTTCTTTGACCAGCTCCTCCAAGGATTTTTCTTCAGCAGTATGATCATCAGCACTTCTCTTTCGCTGTACGTGAGCAGAGGTTGCTTTTCTTGTTCCTCCTCTTCCTCAGATCTCTTCCTCTTTCTATCTTTCACTGCAGTACTCTCCCCCTTTTTGGTTGCATTGGAGGAAGGGGTTGGTACCGCAGAAAGAGTCTTGTGGACAGCAGCATCAACCAGGGGCTGTAATGTTGAGGAAAGCCTCTCATCAAGGGCTTTGATCACTATATCAGTGATTATGGGGGTGATGAGAGGGAGGGAATTTTGTAGTATAGCACCTATTTGCTCAGGAGGGTTCTGTTCCTGAGAAGTAGGGCCTGAGGCAGAGGCGGGTGGTTGATTTTGGGGTGGCTCAGTGTTTGGGAAACCTTCAAGGGAAGGTGCCATCTGTGGGTGTATGATGGTGGCAGATGGACTTGCATCCTGAGACATCTTGCTGCCAGCAGCTCTTTGAGTCTGCTAACCTCATCCTCTAGAATGGTATTTTGAGCAACTACATCATAGAAGAAGCTCAGGTCATCATCAGTTGATACTGAATCACCTGACCTCTGCTTAGAGCAGGATTTACATGCACTGGGTGTAGACCAGTTGGTGCATGTGCCCCTGTGCTTGGTACTGGGGACTTCCAGCCTCAGGACAATGTCCGTCATCAGCTGTTGCCTCTAGGGAGGTCTTAGCAATGTACCAGCCTCACTCTGGTCATGTGCTGAGTCAGAGGAGGTGGCAGCCTCACTAGATATTCTAAGCTCCTTCTCTACACCAGGAGATAGAATTGGGAAACCCCTGTGCTGTGGGTTCTCAGGTGCACTGTGTTCCTCCCCTCAATTGTAGAGGTATTCCCAGTAATAAGTGGTTTCTGGGGAGGGGGTGAGGAGTGCAATTGAGTCAGCCTTGAGCAACTATTAAAGTTGGGCTGTGAGGGGCGGTTGTTTGGGGTACGGGGGTAGAGCATGTGCACCTGGGGTGGATGGTGCTCTTCAATGGCAATCTCCTCAAGTGAGGAAGATCCCAGATAAGTAGGTGCCCCTTGGGTTGCTGCAGGCTCCTGTTGAGAGGAACCTGAGCGGCTGTGGCTGGAGGAGTCATGGTATCCACTAGGGGTTTTGGACTAGTGGATATATCCTGCGTTTGTTGTGCAGGAGCATCCTCAGGGGACTCAAGTCCCTGAGTAGCCATTTTGGGTTTCTTTTTGGTGGGTTTGGTGGGGACATTGGATTTGGAGGTGGTGGCTGTGGGTTCCAGCTGCGTGGGTTTTCGCAGCTTGGCAGCCAGTTTGAGTGTCCGGTCGGAGTTGTGCCGGGAGTATACTTCTGGCAAAACAGCCGTAGCAGGGACTCCCAAGCCAACAAGTCCCTCAGCATTAAGCTGGTCTATAATAATGGCCATGATGAACCGTGGATAGAGTATCCAACGGTTGGCAGTTAGTTTTTGAGCCATATCTTGAGCTCTGAAAATATTAATTCTGAAAAGTTCAGTGGTTGTTGCTCAAGGATAGAATACATTACCTGCTGCCATTTGGTGGACATTTGATCCCAAGACGATGTCTTAGGGGCAAACCATACATTGACCATATGAAAAATCAGGCGCTCAGCGTCATTAAAATGTTTCTTCATGATGGTGGTGGCACTGAGATCACCTTGATATCCATGCTGAGCAAATGATAGATCTAGGGTGCCCTTCGGATATCCAGCAGGAGAGGTAGCATCACTCAGTTGAAGAATTTTACGGATTGTTGCAGGAGTAATCACTACTTCTTTGTTGTTGACTACCGACCGGAGGGATCGTGTGTTGCTCTCCTCAGTAGTAACATTAACGTTCATCCAAAATTGGTTCAAGGTTTCGGTATGTAAAACGGGGTTCAGAAGAATGCCTTGTTGTATTGGGACTGAACCATAAGATCGATAGCAGTATCGAACTTAGTCCAGATCGGCGATTTTGTGAGGTAGGCAACACAGTTGTGTCGCGGTTTAATTTGCATAGACGCCATGGAAATTTGTGGAGAGGAACGTTAGGTTTGAAGAAGATAAAGCATGGAGAGCTCAGGTTAAGGGTATTTATAGGGTACGGGTGAGGAAACGACTGAAGGATGTGGTGTTAGTCATCAGTAGTTTTAAACGACCGTTGACATGGTATTATCCTTTCAGACGTTGAAACAGCTGAAGTCGCGGTGTTAGGCATCAGTAGTTTAGAAAACTACTGAAGACCGTGGTTTTGACTTCAGGTGATTGAAACAACTGAGGACATGGTGTTTGTCATCAGTAGTTATGAAACTGCTGAAGACAGTGGTTTGGTCATCAGCTGTTGTAAACAACTGAAGACTTGGTATTGGTCATCAGTAGTTATAAAACTGCTGAAGACGTGGTTTTGCTTCAGTTGTTTAAAATGAAACAGCAGTGGTACAAACGACTGAGGAGAAAGTTCTTTTCAGCTGTTTTCGTCAATTCTTAGCTTTTCAGCTGTTTCAAAATGTCCTCAACACATTCATCAGTCTTTATGGCTGATTTCAGTTGTTTCATAGGACATCAGTACTTATCTGTTTTTACTGATTGCAGTAGTTATGACTGCATCAGTAGTTGTAACTACTTCAGTAGTTTAGAGCAGATGAAGTACTTCAGTACTTGTGAGAACTTTTAGCCTTCAGTAGTTATAAAAAGTACTGAGGTTAAAAGAGCTCATCAGTACTTATATGTGACAGGCACTCATGATCATCAATATGAATTACTGAGATCATCAGTAGTTGTCACCTATTCTAGCTGCAGCATACCAAGCCTTAACACCAGGTTTTGGAAAGTTGAACTATCCAAAGGCTTAGTAAAAATGTCTGCAAGCTCATCAGCACTGGGCACAAACTTAGGATCAATCAGACCTTTTTCAAAACAATCCCTTATAAAATGATGTCTGATCTCTATATGTTTGGTCCTAGAGTGCTGGACTGGATTTTTGACAATGCAAAGAGCTGAAGCACTATCCATTAACAATGGAGTCTTAGTCTCTGTAATGCCATAATCCAAAAGTTGGTTTTGAAGCCAGAGTACCTGAGATGTACAGCTTGCAGCAGCAATGTACTCTGCTTCCGCAGTGGATGTAGCAACTGAGGTCTGTTTCTTGCTCTGCCAAGAAATTAAGCAGTTGCCTAGGAATTGACATCCACCAGAAGTTGATTTCCTGGTCAACTTACAACCCTGCATAGTCACTGTCAGAAAAAGCACTAATTTACCAGAATGTCTGGTAGAATACCATAAACCTAGAGATGGAGTGCCTTGCAGATATCTAAAGATCCTCTTGACTGCAATCAGATGAGACTCTTTAGGTGCAGCCTGAAATCTAGCACAAACACATGTAGCAAACATATATCTGGTCTAGAAGCTGTTAATACATCAAGGACCCAATCATACATCTGTAAAGTGTTTCATCAACCACTTTACCTTTCTGATCTGAGTCCAGTTGTGTGGTGCTGCTCATGGGAGTAGAACAGGGCTTACAGTTTTGTAAATCAAACTTTTGCAAAAGATCTTTTGTATATTTGGATTGATGAATAAAATTCCATCAGCCTTTTGTTGATTTGCAACCCCAGAAAGAACTGTAATTCTCCCATGGCATCATTTCAAACTTCTGTTGCATCAACTTTGTAAAGGCATCACACACTTTGGATCAGAGGATGCAAAAATAATATCATCTACATAAATTTGAACAAGTAGATTATGCTCCCCTTTTCTTAATAAATAAAGTCTTGTCTATGGAGCCTCTAGTGAAATTGTTGTCCAGAAGAAAGTTTGATAATGTCTCATACCAGGCTCTGGGAGCTTGTTTAACCCATAAAGAGCTTTATCAAGCTTATACACCCAATTAGGATGTTTGTTGTCCTCAAAGCCTGGAGGTTGACATACATAAACCTCTTCTTTAACTTTTCCATACAAAATGCACTTTTGACATCCATTTGAAAGACTTTAAGTTTTTGATAAGCAGCATAAGCTAAAAACAATCGAATTGCTTCCAGTCTGGCTACAGGGGCAAAGGTTTCATCATAATCAATACCTTCTCTTGTGCAAACCCCTGAACAACCAGTCTGGCCTTGTTCTTAACAATAAGCCCATTTTCATCAGTTTTGTTCCTAAACACCCATTTAGTGCCTATTGCACACTTACCTGGAGGTAGAGGAACCAGTTCCCACACTTGCTGTTTCTTGAACTGAAAAGCTCAAGCTGCATGGCATCAACCCATCCATTGTCCTTTAAAGCAATGTGATAATTCTTTGGCTCTTGCTGGCTGATGAAGAGAGCATAGAAGCAGAAATTCGACAATTGACTTCTTGTTGATACTCCAGCAGTGATATCACCAATGATTTGAGACATGGGGTGATTCTTCAGATCTTGATACACAATGAGATCTGTGCAAGTGTTTGTAGCCGTTCAGCAGCAACAGATGGTGATGGTGATCATTTCCTTGAAACCAATCAGTGGATGGTAATTCAAAGGAAGTTGAATTCGAAGAAATCTCATCAGCATTTGTTGTGGATGGTGCTACTGGCGCTACAGGAACATCAGGTCTAGTTGAATCAGGCAGCTGATCACTAAACCTGAAGAGGTGAGTACTGCAATCATCATCATCATCAGCAGTACCACCAGGTGGTGAACTGTTGACAGGAGCAACAGCAGGAGTTTGATAAGGAACATATTGCAGTATGTCCAGATCAAATAACTCCACAGGACTTTGTGGAATCTTGTCCTTTGGAGATTCATTAAACTTAACATGTAGAGTTTCTTCAACAATCTTTGTTCTGCAGTTGAAGACTCTGTATGCCTTGCAAGTAGATGAATAACCAACAAAGTATCCTGCATCCACCTTAGGATCAAATTTGTGGAGTTGATCCTTTGTGTTGAGAATAAAACAGGGACACCCAAATGCTTTGAAAAATGAAATCAGTGGAGCCAAATGATGGAGAACTTCATATGGAGTCTTCATCAACCTCTGATTTACTAAAACTCTATTTTGCACATAACAAGCTGTGTTGACAGCTTCGGCCCAAAAGGTCAATGGCAAACCTGAGTCAGCCAGCATGGACCTTGCAGCTTCAATGAGGGTCCTGTTCTTTCTCTCCACTACTCCATTTTGTTCCGGAGTCCTTGGAATGCTGAACTGCCTTTTGATTCCCTTGAGAGATAGAAGTCATCAAGTGTATGATTTCTGAACTCAGTTCCATTATCACCTCCTAATACACTTGACTGGAAGGGAATACTGCTTCTCAATGTACAGCACAAAGTGGATAATCTTCTGAGCAGCCTCATCCTTTGAATGTAGAAAGAAAGTCCATACAAATCTGGAGTAATCATCCACAATTACCAGACAGTATTTCTTCTTTGCCATGCTCATTACTCTCACAGGACCAAATAGATCCATATGCAGTAGTTGCAAGCAGGCAGTGGACTTGGACACTTTAATAGGAGGAAATGAGACCTTGTGTTGTTTTCCTTTTAAACAAGCAGTGCATGTTTCATCACAGTGGAACTCCTTTATTGGTAAGCCTCTGACTAAACTATTGTGGCTAAGCTGATTCATGTTTTTGAGATTAACATGACCAAGCCTCCTGTGCCATAGTTTAGATTCTTGGAAAGAGGCTTTGGAAAATAGGCAAGGATTGCCTTGAGATCTATCTTCTTAGAGATCTAAGGCATACACTCTTCCTGTCCTGTTGGCTTTTAGGAGAGTGTGATCATCCAACACTTGTCAATCAAGGGCAAAACTCTGGATGACAGAATCCTACAGTTTTGACTTGTGAAAAGGGCAACATGGCCTTTATCACACATTTGACTGACACTCAAGAGGTTGTACTTGAGATTTTCCACATGATTAACATCATCAAATTTGATTTCTCCATTGGAGACAAAGCCCTTACCGATGATGTAACCCCTAGCATCATTGCCAAAAGAGACAAATCCCTTCTTTCCTTGAGAGTAGTCATGAAGAAGAGAGATGTTCCCAGTCATGTGCATAGATCCCCCACTGTCTACATACCAGATGCTATTTTGGCATGTTGAAGAACCCTGCAATAATAAACAATCAGTTAGTTTTAGAGACCCAAACCTTTTTGGTTTTGGGCCTGGTCTCATCAATAGATGGTAAACTAGCATGTTTATTGTAACAACAGCCTGAGAGGAAGAAGATGGTGCAGAAGAGGAGTCCTTTGGCTTAGACCTCCTTTTCTGTGGTTTCAACATAGGAGAATCTAGTTGGTTAACTCTACCCAACAGATGTTGTACCATCATCACCAGCTGTGTCTGATTTTGTGATAAAGCTTTCAGCTCATCAGACACATTGCTAGTGGAGTTAGATAAGGTCCTATGTTGCACCTTCTTCTTTTGAGCACCCTCAGCTGTCACCTGTTTAACTCCTTCCTTTTGGATTGCATTAAGGACTTAAGGGTTACAGGATTTGATGTTGCTGATACAAATGTGGTCTCAAACTCAGTTTTCATTTTTACCATTTTCTCATTAATTTCTTCCTTTTGTTTGAGTTTGGAACCTCTTTTGTACCAACAATCATCTGTAAGATGATTGAACAAACCACATACTTCACATGGTTTCTTCTTCATCTTAGGTTGATCATCAACTAAAGATGGTGAAGCAACAGAAGACTTGTTCTTCAATGCTTTGGAAGCATTGGTTGCTTTCTTGACAGCATCTTTAGTAGTCTTCAACTCTTTCTATACTGCCAGTTTTCTTCTCTTCAGTACTGACAGCAGTTGAAGTTTGAACTTCAGGAGTTGAATCCTGCTCTCCAGTCCTTTCAGGACCTTCAGGATTGACTCCTGAGTTGATCAACTTATTGATCATGTGAATGTCAGCATTTGGACCATCAACATCAGCTGATAGGTTCAAAGAGGACTTGATACTAACTACTGCTACTTCTGATTGTGCTGTATCAGAAGGTAGATCACATGACTTGATGGATTGGTTATCACTCTCACCATCAGATTCTACCTCTGCTCTTGGGGTAAAATCTGTAGGTGGAGCAGTGTGATTGTAACCAATTCCAAACTTCACATTTGAAGCAGATTGCTTAGTAAGAAGCATTTCAAAACCTTTGCATGATTGTACCCATCTATCACACTCGACCTGGGTAACTGCAAGGGTTTCTTTGAGATCTTTGTACTTCTCTAGAAGTACATCTTCTCTAGCCTTATCATCAATTATTTTGCAATTCAGTTTATAAACCTCATCATTTTATCTTTGAGCACAAACTCAAACTCAGCTTTGTTTTTGGAAATTACTTGTTCTAGCTCAATGTTCTTATTAATTAAAGCTACATTTGCTTCTCTAATGGAAGCAAATGCTGCTATGCATTGTTCAGAACATAATTTGGCTTTTGCCTCAGAGGATACCTGTGATACCTGAGGTGTAGAGGCATTGGAAGATGAAGTATCAGCAGACTCCAAAGCCATAAGAGCTAGATTCCCAAAGGGACTGTCACCACCATGTTGACCAGCACCTGAGAACAGTTGATCATGACCAGACAAGTCATCTGGTAAACTGCTCCAGTCAACAACTCCTGGGGTGAAGAAGCTGTGTTGTTGAGATGAAGGTTGTTGATGAGATAGGGAAGGCTGAGGTTCTGGTAATGCATGAGGTTGTGGTGTCATAGGAACTTGAACTTGACTTGACTGTGGCATGTAATAACAAGGATACTGATAAGGCATTTGACCCTGAGGAACAAAATATGCCGGAGATTGTTGTTGAGGATGATGACTAGATGTGACAGGATGTTGCCTCTGTTTTGTTGACTGTTGCCAGGAAAAGTCACAAAGGGTGCAGTAGAGTTTGATCCAGTTGATCTACACTCTCTTGCAAAGTGTCCAAGCCGTTGGCATTTGTGACACCTCAACTTGCTCTTGTCAAAACCAACTTTGGTTTTGCCAGAGAGTCCTGGGAATTTTCTTCCAGTTCTTTTGTAGAACTTCTGAGATCTGATATTTATCAAGGCCATTTGGCTCAAAATATCCATCTCTTCTAAGTCATCATCAGCAATCCCCTTGAGATCATCCATAATGAAACATAAATTGTCATTATTACCTCCAGTAAACTGACCATCAACACTCACAAATGCAGAATTAGAAGTGCTCGAAGAGAATTAATATGCTCATCATACTGGCATTCAGATGTAGCATATTCTGACTCATGACCCACCAAGGCAGTGTTGCCTGTATAAAGTCTTCAGTGAGCTTTCCAGATGAAGACAGCTTTCTCTTCTGTTCTATCTCTCTCTCAAAAGTGAGCAATTTCCCATGGAGTTGGTGAGAGATAGTTTGTCCAAACTTGCACTGGAGCGTAGGACAATAGTATATGTGTCCCATCTCTCAGGCAGTGATCTGAGAAATCTGTTATTCATCTGAATATTGGTGTATTCAAGTTTGACCATTTTTAGTTCAGAGATCAACAAGAAAACCGCTCATATTGTTGAGTCAGTGTCTCACCCTTTCTATGAGAGAATGTCTCATATTGTTGGGCAAGAATTTCTCTATTATTTGCCAAGACCTCATCAGTTCCTCTAAATTGTTCTTTCAAAGCAATCCAGAGGTCATGGGCAGTTTCATGATGCATTAGCCCAAATAGATTTCATTGGGCAAAGCCATGGCCAGAATTCCATGGGCTTTTGCATCAATCTCAAGCAACTTTTTATCCTCATCTGAGTATTGCTCCCTCCTCTTCGGAACCATTTGATTGGTTTCCGGGTTATTCACCATAGGCTTGTGTGGACCATGTACCACAGATGTCCAACACCCTGCGCTGTTAACAGACAGGTGATGGAGCACGTCTTTGCCATATGTTATACTCATTCCTAACCAGCATAGGAGGCTTGGTTGAGGAACCAGTATTGTGAGGATCATTGGAGGGAGTGGTCATTTTCAGTTCAAAAACAGTTTAGTTCAAGTTTAAAAAGAAGTTTTAGACAAACCACAACAAACTCAATGAGAACCAAGAAAAGATCTCAGGATGAATGAACAAAATACAGAAAAATTCAATCTCTATAACCGTTCTTGCAAAAACAAAAGCTAATTCAATCAAACTTGGATCTTGAATAGCAGTTTCAATGATCAATTATTAGATCGATCATGATTAACCGGCTCTGATACCATTTGACAGGATCAGTGATCACAAGTTTGACGTATCAGAATATAAAGCAGCGGAATACAAACACGAATTAGACAAATTGTAGCAAGCAATCGATACTTGTAAGCGTTAAGATCGCATACGGTTATAGGGAGAGAATATGAATTTCTGATTTCTAGGAATGTTTATAGATGTAGAATATTTCTAATCGAATCAATCAATCATTCCATTCAATTGCTCATATCCCTTAATTACAATAGGTTGTCACTCCTTATATAGAGTGCAACAGTCACTGCTGTTATCACGGAAAGTGACAACTGGCAGATCCATACAGAAATAACTAATTCTTAACAAACTACTGAAATGTTCACAACTACTGAGAACATATCAGCAAGTTAAGTACAAAAATAAAACTACTGAAACTACAACGACTGAAGAACAAGCTCTTCAGTCGTTTTTACAAAAACTACTGAATCAAAGAAAATAAAACTACTGATATCACAACTACTGAAGAAGTACTCTTCAGCAGTTGTGACAAACTACTGAGGCTTCAGTACTTGATCTTCAGACTTTAACCTTCAGGCGTTTCATCAGCTGATGACTTCAGTAGATATCATCAGCTGATGTCTTCAGTCTTTGTCTTCAGACTTTGTATATCAGTTGTTGATCTTCAGCACTTGTGAACTCTTCAGCTGTTGTACTTCAGTACTTTGGTCTTTCAGCTTCAGCACTTGTGTTCTTCAGCTGTTGTACTTCAGCACTTTGGTTCTTCAGCTGTTAAGGTCTTCAGCACTTGATCTTCAGCTGTTGAAGTCTTCAGCACTTGTCAAACTACTGATGAGGCTTTCAGCAGTTGTTGTGATACCGTGTGGGACTTAGAGGTTTTCTGATCTTGGCTCATTGGTTCTTTTGGTCCAACATAACATGAGCTCTGGTTATACATATGTTTTAGGTAATAAGTTGAGTATGTGTTATTTCTTGCATGTATTGATGATAGTTGAGCTCTCTAAGTCTTTGTATGAATTACATCATGTCATATCTAAATATACCCTAATCAATCCAAGAATTGAAAAGTAAGTGAGTTGATATTTTGTCAAAAACACTCATTTTCTGTCCTTAGATATCATGTCTCCTTTGCTATGATATCACTGACGTGGAACACACTTGATCAGGATTTATTCATTGTCTATGACTATTCACATCTTTTTTTATTTTGATGTGCTGATCTTCATTGACATGATCTCACTGCAGACATTAATTCTTTTGTTTATACTAGATTTTGATTCTGCTTTCATTTTGATTTTGTGCATGTATTCTGTGTGTGAAGGCAATGTAACAATGAGATGTGTGATCTTATTATGTTACCTTAGGAAACTTATAAGTTGTTCAAACTTAAAAGTTTAGAGGGAGTAATAAATGGAAGAGTTTTTCTTAGAAAATCAAAATCAATGTTAAAATGTTGAATTGAAAGGATGATTCTATATGTTCAAAGTGTATGTGAGTTTGATAATGTAACTTTTGAAAATGATAATATGAACCTATATAAAATTGCAAGTGGAAATGCTTCTTCAAAAGTTGAAAAATAGATATTTGATTATGTTTTGAGACTAAAATGAAGGGAAAGATAAATTTTAAAAAGTTAAACAAGTGAAGAAATAAAATTGTTAAAAATTAAATTTGAGTGTGCAAAATGTAAAAAGTTCAAATTTGAGGGACTAAAATGTAATTTTGGAAAATTCAAAATATGCTTAAAGTGTTCAAATATTTGTATGAAATATTACTAATATGTTTAAACAGTGTGCATGTGAAGAATTTTGAAAAACACAAGTGTAAGACTCATGAAAGTCAACTCAAAGTAAACTCATGCGCCTAATTAGTGTTCATACATCTAAATAGGAGCATGGTGAACTTTCAGGAATTATACAAGTGTTTGGTGTTTTTCATATTCCCATGCGCCTGAACAGTTGCAATAAGACCATGAGTTTAACCAAGTGTTTGGGCATTTTACACAAACCCATGTGCCTAAACAGTGATAATGAGTCTGATTTTAACAAAGTGTTGGACGTTTTAAATGTCTCATGCGTCTACAAAGTGTTGAAATATTTCAAGAGTTACTAGTGTTAGACGTTCAGGAACTTCATGCGGCTGAATAGTGCAAATGCTCCTGAACAGTGCAAAAGCGCCTAAATAGTGTTTATGCGTCTGTACAGTGCTCATGCAACTGAACAGTTCTCATGCGTCTGAGTCCATATGCACAAACAGTGCTCATACGTCTCATTATTTTGTGAATTTTAGGGTTTCATACGCACAAACAGTGCTTATGCGTCTAAAATTTCACTTAATATATATTGAACACTTAGACTTGTTTCTCATTCACACTCAAAATTTTCCGAAAACAAAACTCTCTCAACTATCAACTCTCAGTCTTCATTGAACTCTCAGATTCTCATTGATTGTAGCAAATCTTGTTGATTGTTAGATATTATTTGTGTTTATCAATGTAAGTTTGTGATTCAAATAAGTAGATTTTGGTTAAAACATGATGTTTGGCATAGTCGTTTGACTGCTATTCGGGCGTTAGAACACTATAGTATTGAACGTTTAAAGTTTAACTAATCAAATCTTAATCATATCTAAAATTGATTCTGGATTGTTGATATGTATCAAATTTCGAGCATTTTGATATATTGTTCATCGACTGAAATTGTGAATGATGTTGATAATAGATTGAACAGTCGGGTTCTTCGAAGTAAGAAGAAGAAGATGATTAGACAATTCAATTTTTGAATAATATATATATACATATATATATATATATATTAAATAAAAAGTAGATAAATAAGAATTCAAATAATTGATTGATAAAAATGATAGATACAAAATGAATAAATTTTAAGATTTCACAAATGAAATTCATAAGTCAAAAGTCAAAATCATAAGTCAAAATTGAATTCAATACTACAAAATTGCAAATTCATTTGTAAAAATGAAAGTCATTAATCAAAATTTTAATGTTCTAATATTCTTTTTCTCTATATTTTGCAAATGGCAGCTTTGAAGTTTGAGCCTAAACATAATGTTGTTGCATTTTTAGATGAGGTCAACGAGAAGCTGTTGGTTATGAAGAGATGATAAGATTTCTGCTCAGATCAAAATATGTCTATGCAATGTGTGCAAGACCTATGATTAATGCAAGATTGATCAAAAGATTCTGGAGAACAACAGAAATAGAAAGAGATGATGAAGGGAATAAAGTATTAAGAGCTTTTATTACATCTGGTATAATGCTTGAAGTTTCTGAACAAGCATTCAAAACAGCTTTTAAGCTTGGTGAAAATGATCTAGAAGACTTAGCTGAGTATACTTTCAATGAATGTAGAGATGTATTTCTACAAATGGGTCATCCTGATCTCTTTCCTAAGAAACAATTCTTCAAAGCAAGAGTATATAACACTGGAAATTGTTGTGTTATATATTTCAACATTGCATGTCCAAAAGAAGTGATGGTTGGGATTCATTCCCAGTGGACATTGCATCTCCTATCATTGCTCTAGCCACAAATAGAAGGTTTAACATGGAAAAGTGGATAATGAATGGATTCATATTCAATCTTGAAAGAGGAAATAGAAACAAATACTTGATGTATCCAAGATTTCTCCAACTGCTCATTAATGAAGAGAGTCCAAATTTATATGTTGAAGGAGTTGAAGGAGATAAGTTGCAATTAGAGCACATGTCTAAAGCTGTGTATAAGAGACTTGCTATGATTACTGGTGCTCAAAACATTCCATTATTTGATATAGAAGGAATGTAGCTATGGATGAAGTAGACATCAATCAACAACACTATCATTTATCTGAAGATGAACCAATAGATCCAAATGATCTTATTGAGGATGTTGTAGATGGTATGATTGATAATGACGATGAAGAAAGTGATGATGAAGTTACTGAAAGCTCATCAGATGATGATGGTGATGATAATAATGATGATGATGGTGCAACTGAAGCACATCAAGAAGCTATTGATGAACGGAATGATGATGATAATGTCAATGAAACTCAAAACTTAGCTGGAGAAACTATTGATGCTGATATTTATGATGATTCTATACATGAAGTTCAAGGAGATGAACTAGGTATTGTTGTACATGAAGAAGATTCAAAAAATCAAACTTTTGCTTTTGAGTTCATGCATGATATGTTATCTGAAGCAGTGTTTCAAGCTGAAGTGACTGAAGAGGTTGAAGAAATTCCTGTGAGTACAACACACAATGTGTCGGTACAAACAGAGGAGATAGTTGATATAGATGAGATGGAGATTTTGAAAGAAGCAAATGTGATTAAAGAGAAAGAAATTGAAGAATTAAAAGTTGAGAATGAAAGATTGAAAGAGATGAATATATCTCTTGAAAAAGAAATTCAAAAGTTAAAGGATGAAAACTCTAACTTGAAAGAAGAAAACTTACTGAAAGATGAAAGATAAAGCTGAAGGAAGATAAAAAGAAGACAAGATTGAAGATTTTAAAGACCGAGGACCATATAAATCTTAGGGGGAGTATTGTTAGATCTCTAGAAAGATTAACATGTTGTTTTTATGTCTTTTTACTATTTGTAATAGTATAGGGACTATTTTTGTAATTTGTTAGTTCGTTGTGTTTCATTATAAATAGCTTAGACTTGTAGCAGTTAAAAAGTGAAGAACAACAGTTTAGAATAGATATAGAACTGCTTACTTACTTTGTAATTGTCTTTGCTTGATATTAATGAAACTATGAATTTTGTGGATATCTTTCTTGATTTAATTACTTTGTTTGTATTTCTTTGAATTGTGTTCATACATCATCACAGATTGGTACATTGATCCTATCAATTCGCTTCTTCCTCGAGCCTTTTTTAGAAGATGCTCCCCCTGCGCTGATGGGTTGGTCAGGGGTGTATGAAGGATTAGTAACATCAGTAGTAGCACCCCTAGACTTAGCCTGGCATCCACCAACCGCCTCTATGCCTTTACCATTGGCCACGACCCTACTCCCGATAGTCCTCACTAGAGGCTCATCATCTGTCTCCTCTTCTTCCTCTATCTAAAAATCCAAGTGGATAACAGCCTGCTCAGATTTATCTGGAGCAGAAGAAGTACTGGGTCCTGCATCTCTCCCACCTTGACTGTCATCTTGGTTATCATCATCATCCTCGTCATCGGATATGGCAGTCATGAAGGGCTTAGCATCAGAATCACTATCTTCGTGACGCCACCTCTTATGAGAGGGCGTCACGTAGTCCTCATGGCCCACGTGCCCAAACAATCTCCTGATAGGGGGCTTCACCTGCTTGCCCTTGTAAATTTTCATCCTCCCCAATGTTGTGTCATCCATAACTTCTAGCACAACAACATCATCCCTTTCCTTTGGTAGCGAAGGAAGCTTCTCGTCTATAATAAGTTGTAAGAAATGTGGGTACATACAAAAGCCTTCCTTGCCTTTAGCCCTGATGTTCTCTACCATATGCATTCTGGATTTGGTCCCACATCTCGTCAAAGCCTCCTTTCCTTGAGGCTATACACTTAAGGATGACATGGGCCAAGCACTTGAACTGGGAGCACATGTTGCTCTTGTTAAGCACACCAGCATTGATGTCCCAGCGTACTTGATCCTAAGAAAACTTCCCCGAACAGTCAGGGGATGCAGCTTGGTTGGGTAGGCTCCATCCTCACCCAAGTCCAAGACCCTCTTCAGATCGTCTTCGCTAATCTCAACCTCTTGTCCGAAGATAGAGCAACGGATACAGTGGGGCTCAATGGACCTGTCAACTACAACACTTTCCCAGAAAGCCTGCTAAAAAGATCTATACGGTGTGCATGGTGTAGAGATGGCTTGAAAATCCTCGATCTGTGCAAAAAGGCAATAATCCAAGTGAACTTAGAAGTGTCCCGGGATATAGCATCAAGATGAGCACAGATGTTATGCTTGGTGCTCATAGTCCATCTGTTAGTCATGTTTCTGTAACACAAGACACATATACATTAGATTTGTTTAAATGATGACATTTGACTCTTAAAGAACTTGGTTCATTTTGTTCAGTCATGCGAATGGACAATATGACTGAGTCTTAGTCATACGATTGAGCTCAGTCATACGATTGAGCCTGCGACTGAGCTTAGTCGTATGCTATGCCATGCGGTTGAGCCAATCATGTGACTGAACTCATACGCATGGTTCATTCGTTCGATTGATTCATACGCCCAGCTCAATTGTGCGATTGAGTCATACCCCCAGCTCAATCGTGTGATTGAAGTTCATCAATACGTCCATTTGCATAAAGTTTTGTTCGACACTTTAAACCAAATCTTGGTCATAAGTTGATGTTAAACATTGTGATTAGACTCATTAGACTCGTAGAAACTCAAAATAATACCTAATGTTCTTTAAAACAATGATTATGTCCTTTTAAGTGGTTTATTTTGAGGTGTTTTTCAAAGTTCTTGTTTTGAATGATTTCGGTCCTTAGGGTTTGATTAAACCGGCATTGTTGTCGATTTCGGTCTCACATTACCTGTATATGAAGAGAGTAACAGTTAGTATCACAATCAATCGGTAAAATCAATGAAATGAAATTTAGGTAGCATATCAGTATGTCCGTGTGTATGAAGGGTGAGCGATTGAAAGGTGTTACAAATGCAACTGACTCCCCTCTATTTATACTGAGTTAACATTCAGTCGTGTGACTGGGCCCATTCGCATGCGCATTCGTGCGACTGGCTCATACGGCCTCATCATTCGTGTGATTGGTTCATTCTAGTGATCCAATCGCATGGATTTTTCATGCATATTATCCAATCGTGCGACTGGTCCATACTTATGGTTCAATCGTACGACTGGTTCATACATATGAGTTTGACCTTGTACACTTTCAAACATACACGTTTAACTATTGATAAGACGCTATGACCGATGATCATCTAAGACATGACCTTTTGAATTGAAAAAACTGTTTGATCACCTTAGACGTGATCCTTTTTATTCAAACCTTATTTTATCACCACAGACATGATCCTTTTAATTCCCACAACCCAATTGGTCACCTCAGACGTGACCACTTTTAGTGAGTGATTCATAGATTGAATCCAGATGTATAGTCCGACTTTTACCTAACAAATGACTAAAAATTAAATAAACAACTTGAAATTGAAACAAAACAAGATATCTTTTTGTATTTTTGATTGGAGATGGATTCAAATCTTTAGAAGAGCGTCTAACCGATTTATCTTCCGGGATAGCACAACTTCAAGTTAATTTGATCATTTCTGGAGAGATTCATTATGGAATCGTACAGGTTTATCAAAATCATTTGGGACACTTTAACAAAACATTTCGATGCTCGATTCTTGTTTTGACTGAGAGTCAACAAGAAGTTTAGGAAATCATACTAGAGCTATAAGATGCACACACTGATTTTGACACGGATTAGTGATACATTAGGTTTGATTATTTCAACAAGCATTTGTGGATCCCACACTTATATGGTAATCAACATTCCGCAGGAGATTTTTGAGTGGTCTACGGGTATTTGACAAGAAGAAACTATTCTAAGAGCTTCCAAAGAGATGCCAAGCCTCAGGTCAGTGCCACCGCACAACATAAAAGCACAAACAACAATGAATTCTAGAATATTTAGGTTATGCTTATCCTCGGGTCCATGCCACCGCACAGCAGAGTGGCACACAACCTATCTTCTTGTTAGAGCATTTATTTTTCTTTTTGCACATAACGCACCAACAACATTTGTCATTAGCTTGATTGCGCTTAACATTTTTTCCATGCTTTACTCTTTTTATGGTCATCCGCACATAATTATGGCGTTTATTTGCTCGTCACCCCTTATTGGAAATGCATTGATTGTGTTAACTAGGTATAAGATGGGAACCCACATCAAGTTGAACAACTTAGTTTGAATTTAAATCACCAATGAGGTCTCCTAATCTATTGTGTTAAATCTACTGACACATCATATAATGGTCTAGCAACCTCTAGGTCTACTTTCTCTATGTTACCTTAGTAGCATACTAGTTTTACTATCATTTTTTCCTTTTATTTTGCTTAGAATTCTCAGACGTATACTTTGAATTTTGCATCTTAATCATTTAAATTCTTTTGAAGTCCCAAACAATTTGTTCCCTGTGTACTATCATTTTCCATAAGCGTTGAATCAGAATCATAGATTTGATCTCATTTCTATTAGCTAGGCTGTCCTCCTCCATCATTTTTTTTGTAAGTTAAATAATGCAACTAGTATAATACTAAACTAACCTATTCTCCCCTTAAAATTCTAAAACCGAAAATATTTTTGTGTTTTTGGATTTTAATAAACAAGAAAATAAAACAAAATAAAAGAAAACATGTCAGACTATGCACTTTCTTCCTCCAAAGCCACGTCACTTTTCTTTTTCACGCCATTAACCTCTAAAAGATATATAAACCTCGGTTTATCAAATGATTTTGTGTAGAGGTCGGTGTGTTGAAAATCTATATTAATTTTAACCACATCGATTAATTGCTTTTGAAAACAATCACGTATAAAGTGATATTTAATACCGATGTGTTTAGTTTTAGGATGTTGGACTGGATTTTTGGTAACACCAATAGCAGCAGAGTTATCAACAAAAATAGGAGTGTTAGAAAATTTCAAACCATTTGCTATTGAATCCAAATGATTTGCGAATAGCAACTTGCAGCAGCAACATATTCAGCTTCACAAGTTGATAGGGCAACTGATGTCTGCTTCTTACACTGCGAGGTGACTAACCATCTATCAAAAAACTGATATCCTGGAGATGTTGCCTTGTAGTTCATCTTGCAACAACCATAGTCCGAGTCACTATACACTGCAAGCTCAAAATCATCATCATGAGGATACCACAACCTGAGTGTTGGAGTACCTTCAGATAACGAAAAATCCGTTTCACACCAATGAGATGATTTACTTTTGGTTCTGCCTAATATCTTGAACAAAGACATGTGGCATACATGGTCAGGACGAGACGCTATGAGATACATAAGGGATCAGATCATTCCTCTATACATTGTAGCATCAACCAGATCACCATTTTCATCGGGTGCCACATCATGGTTCATGGTAAGTGGAGTTCCAGCTGCTAAAGCATTCTCCATGTCAACCGACTGAGGATGTCCCCTACATATTTAGTCTGATGTCTGATGCAGGAAGTTTTCTTTTGGTGTCTAATCCACCTGTAATCCTAGGAAGAACTTCATCTCCCTATTGCACTCATCTCAAACTCTGCTTTCATTACAAATTTAAATTCTTTACATAATTCTTCATTCTTGGAACTGAAGATTGTGTCGTCCACATATATCTGTACGAACAATAAATCACAATTTTTTTCTTTGATGAATAACGTACAATCAATCACTCCTCTACAAAAGCCATGTTTCACAAGATGAGTTGAGAGTTTCTCATACCAGGCTCTAGGTGCTTGATGGAGCCCGTAGAGAGCCTTGTTAAGTTTGTAAACTCTATCCCGATGATAAGGATCCTCAAATCATTTGGGTTGACTAACGTAGACTGTCTTATGGATTTCACCATGAAGGAATGCACTTTTTACATCTAGTTGATAAACTTTAATCTTCATGTAAGATGCATAGGCTAGGAAGATATAGATCGCTTCATTCTAGCCACAAGTGCAAACACCTCATTGTAGTCTATGCCTTCGACTTGTCTAAAACCTTGTACCACAAGTCGAGCATTGTTTCTGATTATGAACCCTTGGTCATCTTTCTTGCACTTCAAGACCCATTTAGTGCCAATCACCTTAGCACCTTTTTGCCTGTCCACCAATGTCCAAACTCCTAGCATTTTGAACTGTAGGAGTTCTTCTTGAATGGCACTAACCCATGCCTCATCATTTAAGGCTTCACTTACATATTTTGGCTCAAATTGAGACACAAAACATCAATAAGAACCATCATGAAGATAGCATTTTTCCATGAAAAAGGCATAATCAGCTGAGTATAGCTGATTTGTGTTTGTACTCCGATAGTACATCCCCTATGACATTATCCAGCGGATGATAAACATTTATTGAGATCCCGGAGTGGTGGGAAAAACTACTTCTTGATCCAAATTTTGAATTCCAGGTTCAGTATCTGTAGCTGTTGGAGTATGAGGTTCAGAAGTGTCAGAGGCATCGACATTTGATGCTTGTGTACTTTCAGTAGTAGGAACCTGTTCCCCCTAGTCCACTTGTTTAGTCTCCACTTCTTCATCATCAGAGGAGGAATCACTTACATCAAGTGCTCACCCTAAAGGATTAGAAGATTCACCTTGTGGAGTTGATGTTGTCGAGTCTAGTGGCGGTGTGTCTCGGACATCGTACATCATTCTGGTTGTTAAATCATGAGGAAGGGAGGGAGGTATGTTGAAGGAATTAAAGAATCCATCATAGTCAAAAAAGAATGAAGGTCCCTTTCCAGCAGGGTGGTGGTGTATCTCTAAACATCAATGTTGCACCATAATTCTACCTTACCCGTTGAGTTGTTATAGACTCTCTTGTCTTGTATGTTGTAATCGAGAAGGATCTCTTCTTCAGCCTTCTCACTGAACTTCCTAAACTGAGTTTTCTTCAGCAGCGTACATGGTGCACCAAATGGTTCGAGATACTCCAGGTAGGTTTACGTCGCTGGAGCACTCATAACATGTTTTACCATGACGTTTGACCACCAAGACCCGATTGAGGGTGTAGCATGCAATGTCCACTGGCTCGTTCCAAAATTGGATAGGCAGTTTTGAGTCGGCTAGCATCATTCTTGTTGTCTTTATCAAGCTCCGATTCTTTCGCTTAGCAACTCCATTCATCTGTGGGGTGTAGGTAGACGTAAATTGATGTACAATCCTTTTTTCTTTAAAAACGCCTCCATCCATTGGTTCTTGAACTCTATGTCGTTGTCTGGTCGAATTCGTCTAACTTTCAACTTGTAGAGTGATTCTAATGTAGTTACCAGATGTTTGAATGATTAAAAAGTTTTGTTGGACGAAAAGAACCAATGAGCCAGATCAGAAAAACCTTTAAGTCCCACAGATATCATAACAACTAAAGTGGTCTACAACAGCTGAAGACAAAGTCTGAAGACAATAGCTGAAGACAAAGTCTAAAGACAAAGTCTGAAGACAACAGCTGAAGATAAAGTCTGAAGACTGAGTCTGAAGACAAAGTCTGAAGACAAAGTCTGAAGACAACTGCTGAAGACAAAGTCTGAAGACAACAGCTGAAGACAACAGCTGAAGACAAAGTCTGAAGACAACTGCTGAAGACAAAGTCTGAAGAACAAGTTCTCAGAAGTTGTCACAACAGCTGAGGTAGTTCTTTTTAGTAGTTGTGATGGTTTACTTTTCAGTAGTTTGTAATCAATAGTTTTATTTTATGTAAAACATCTGAAGTTCTTACACTTCAGATGTTATAACTTCAGTAGTTGTAATTTTAGCTTGTACTTAGCTTTTTGTGAAGGTGTCCTTAGTTGTTGTGGACATCTTTAGTAGTTTAGTCTACTTTCAGTTGTTTGTATAAATCAGCTAGCTGTCACTATCAAGTGACATCAGCTGATGTCACATTCCTTTATAAAAGGAATATTGACCTAATTTCTTTGAAGCCAAAGCTTGTGCGTGAATGAAAATATTCTCTTTGCAGAAAACTTTCTCTCTCTATAACCGTCACTGTTTGATTGAATATTCATATTATTCTTGCTTAAATTTCGTCTAATTCTTTTTCCATTCCGCTGCAAATCTTAATCTAATTGATCAAACTAGATCCCGATCCTTTCAAATGGTATCAGAGCAAGATTAATCATTGATCGATTTAACAATTCATCATTGAAACAACTTTTTTGATATCTAACTTTGATCGAATTAGCAAATTTGCAAGATTTGGTTATAGAGTTTGATTTTCTGTTGCTTCCGGTGAATTAATTTGAGATTCGTCTTGTTTCAAACTGTGTTGTTGAGTTTTTGAGCTAGATCTATTAAAATTTCATTGAACCTGTTTGAATCAGTGAAAATGGCTACATCAATCAATGATCCTCACAATACTGGCTCCTCAACAAAGCCTCCGATGCTTGTTAGGAGTGAGTATAACATATGGCAACGCCGATGCTCCATCACTGTCTGTCAACAGTTCAGGTTGTTGGAAATCTGTGGTTCATGGACCATATAAGCCTATGGTGAGTAATCCGGAAACTGTCAGGACCTGGTATTTGAACAAAATATCTAATGATTAACGTGTAAACCAAACTAAATAGTGCGGAATCCTATTTGATTGGCGATCCAATTAGTGAGAACGCACGTAGAATCAATAAAGTATTGAATCAAACGTTTAGAATCGATCTACAACGTTCTATGAACTTGGAGTATCAACTTGGAGGTTTCTGGACGGCTAGGGTACGTCTGGAATTGAAAATAGAATCAATTCTCTTGTTTTTCCATGAATTGGGTTGTATTTATAGGTTAGTATTGTTCATTCGTGCGACTAAACCATTAGTATGATTCAGTCGTGCGATTGAACCATACGGTTGATTCATCCGCACCACTGAGTGTTCAGTCGTGCGACTGAGTCATTTGTACGAAGTTATTCATGCGTATGGACTATTTAGGCGCATGGACACTTAGTCGCATGACCATTCGGATGCATGATCACTGTTGGGACGCATGAGAACTTCACTGCACCAAGTTTGAGTGTATTTAACATTATAACATTATGCATGACACTTCAAAGAGTCACAAACCTAATTAACCAATTCAACATCGACTCATTAATGAAATATTAATTGTTATAAATACCAGAAAATCAATATCATTTCATTAATCATTCGAACCATCACATCAGAATTAGACAAACAAGATCTATTACATTCATAACATGATCTAGGGACATATATGTACCAACAAACTCCCCCTTGGACCTAGATCTCTCTAATGTCTTGTTGTCTTCATTATCTCCTTAAACTTCTTGTACTTATCCTCTTTTGTAACTCCTGCATGAATCTCAAATGCAAAACAGAGTCTTATAACATTTTGGAACTGGAGGGCTTGTACTATGTCCTGCGTATCATAAAATAGTGGCCACTTGTACAGAGTGTAGACATCATTTGCTGACAAGTTGGTGAGCCACATTGGGTCAAATACCCTGATGGTATCTATTTGGCCCTCTTTGTTTAGGACTATGACCGCTTCTCCTGTCCTCCAGTCATAGTACCACCACTTAAAGTGTGGAGTGAAGTCCTGTGGCATTTCCCTGAGTGGGATTCTTGACATCGTGCGCGGAGGACTCCACTTCAACACTATCTTTGGCTTTCCAGTAATGGCATCAACTTCAGATCTTCTGATGTATCTTGTAGGCTATTGGGGTCTGAAGTTAACCCACCTGGTGTGGTACTCCTTTCTTAGGGCAGCCTCAAACCAGCCTGACATCATTCTCGTGTCAGCATACAACAGCTTCAGTTTGGCCAGCTGGTTGAGCTCAAAACCTGGTAGAGTCTTTAGATTATGTGGAAATCTAAAATACTCTATGTCCTTCTCCCTCTTAACTACATAAACGTAAGGTCATCAAAATATGCCCATGCTATAATCCTGCCTGACACCTTATGATGTTTCTTGACTCTGTAGAGTTTGGTGTAGGCGTCATGTTTAGGTGCAGCTCGTTGGGCTCTAACTTCTTTAAAACATGCAGCCCACTCAGCCTTTCGGATATCAACATCATCATTTGAGGCTTGGGCCGTTTCTTCTGTCTTCTCAGACTCCTGCTCCATTTTGTCTAACACCTCAAACATATCACTGACAAGGGATTCACCCAGATTGGGGACCACATTTCCCTCATTGTCAGCATACTGAGGGTAGTGCTCTGCAGTGACATTTTCTATCTCTATTTCATCAACGTCATTGAGCTCTTCGTCACTTGTTGAGTCGCACGTTGGAGCATCCTTTACAATCTCATTGGGATTTAGCTTGAAGATCTCAGCTAGTTGCTCATTTGATAGATCGTGAATTATTTCCCCTTCTTCAGGGGTATAACTCACCGACCTTCTCACGATCCCTTGCAGATCAAGAATCATAGTTAGCTGATTCTTGATCTGCTGAAGGGGAGCAACATCAAACTCATCCTTTTGATAGTTTGGATCTGTTTGATATAAACATGTAGTACATCAACCATTAGCTAATAATCGAAACAGAAAATCATTAATCTTAACATAACCATTAAATACATAAGTTTAAATACATGATTCAACTACAAAAGTAATCAAATACAAAGACATCTAATTATTACTTTTGTCTTGGATTACTGGGTCATCACTTGGTGGAGCAGAGGAGGAAGCTTGTTGGTCTTGATTCTTCTTAGACCTCCTTTCTTGACCTTGAGCAGAGGTAGATGCAGCTGCATCGCCTCCTTCTTCATCATCATCCTCATTCCTCGCCTCTGTCCTCTCGTCCTCAATCCCCTTATCATCCTCAGTCTCATCATCATCATCTTCATCATCATCATCACCATCATTACCATCTCCCTCTTTAATCTTTAGAGGCTCATCTTTAGATCTCTAAACTTTGAGTATGATGGTCTTCTTAGCATTCTCCAACTCCTCAATCTTCTTAGCATAAGTGACTCTATGCTGTTGGAGTTGGGCGATCTCGTGGCTCTGAGCAGCCATTTGTTGGGCCTGCTCCTCGATCAGCCGAGCCTGCTTCGAAATCTGGTGTGACTGCGTAACTGTGAGATCTGCAAGCTGTCCGATCTGCACAGTCTTCCCTTCATCAGCAGCTAACAGTCGCATCACCATATGACTTAGCACTGAAAGCTGGTCCTCTACCCCAAATTGAGGTAGATGATATCCATATACATGTGTGGGATGAGATGAGGGTCCTGCTTGGTGGTAGTAGTGGTGGTGGTGGCTGTGGTGAAAATGGGGTTGGGTCTGTGAGATAGTGGAGGTGATGTAGGAGTGAATGATGTGGTGGTGGTTGGCATATGTTTAGTGGTGGGAGGTGTGGTGGTGGTTGTTGTGGTGCCTGTGGTGGTGGATGGTGTGGCTGTAGAAGGGGTAGTGGTGATGGTAGATGTAGTGGCTGTGGTGGAGAGGAAGGTCAGTCTTCTCCTCTTTTGGCCATGGGGCTGAGCCATCCATTTCTTCGTTGATCCAGTCGAGGTGGATGCTCCTCTAGAACACGGCTAGTAGACTCAAGAGCATAGCTGGGATCTGCAGTCGTCTCTCCCGAATCCCTGGGGCGTTCACCAACCGCCTGGAGTCCATACTCTGTGGGAACAACCTTGCTTCCCACAGTCCTAGTCAATGGCTCCTCGTCTGACTCTTCTTCCTCCTCACCAGGTATAAAGTCCTGGTGGAACCGCTGACTCAGCTATGTCTCCCATGGGGGCAGATACTGGAGGTAAACATCTGTAGTTGCCCCTTGGTGGAATGGGCATGTCATCTCCAGCATCCCCACCGTCATCATCATAGAGTCATCGGTGGGTAGAGCAATCTGCTCAACATCAGAATCACTATCTTCGTGGCGCCACTTCCTCCTAGCTGGCACCACATAGTTTTCACGGGCCAGATGCCCAAACAATCTCCTGACAGGGGGTTTCACCTGCTTTCCCCTGTATACCTTCATCGGCCCAAGGTGGTATCATCCATCACCTCAAGCACTACAGCATCATCGTCCTCCTTTGGCAGGGAGGGGAGCTTCTGGTCTATGATCATTTGCATAAATAGGGGGTACATGCAGAAGCCCTCCTTCCCTTTCCCCTCAATGTTCTCCACCAAGTAGGTGAAGATCATCCTGGAGAAGCTGAACGGATGGTTCAGCACCAAGCAAAAAAGCGTTCTGGATCTGGTCGGACAACTCATCAAAGCCTCCTTTCTGGATGCTATGCATTTCAGCAATACGTGAGCAAGGTACTTGAGCTGGGGACAGAGGTTGCTCTTGTTGAGCACCCAGCATTGATGTCCCCAGGGTACTTGGCTCGAAGAAAACATCCTCTGACAGTAAGGGGGTGTAATTTAGTGGGACAGTCAGCATCGTCCCCCAATTGTAACATGGTCCTTAGATCCTCCTCTGTGATAGCTATAGCCTCTCCGAAGATAGTACCTCTGATACAGTGAGGCTCAGAGGATCGATCAACAACCGCACCTTCCCAGAAGGCCTGCTGAATAGACTGATAAAGTGTACATGGAGCAGATATAGCATGTGCAATCCTCGATCTCCTAAGGAAGGTTATAATGCCCGAGAAGTCTGAAGCATTGTGGATGTGAGATCCAGATGAGCACAAATATTGTGCTTCGTACTCATAGTCCAACGGCTGGCCATCTGTTACACAAGGAAAGTAAACATTAGTACCCATTGGTTAAGAATGTCATGAAACACTCGGACTTGAACACAATTCTTTTCTGTCATGCAAATAAGGCTGTGCGACTGGGATTCGGTCGTGCGAATGACTCCATACGTACTACTGAGTGTGCGACTAGACTCATGCGTATGTAGCCTCATGCGGTTACACCAGTCGTGCGTCTGAACTCATACGCATAGTTCAGTCGTGCGGTTACGCTATTCGCACTTCAATCGTGCGACTGAAGCTCATCAACCTGTCCATTCGCATGTCTTTCTGTCCGCTCAATTCAAATTCAATTTTTCACTAATTTGAGTTTTAAGCATCGTGTTCTGGTTCCTTAGACTCGTAATTCATTCGTTTAACACCAAAACCTTTAATTTCATTTGTTTACATCGTTTAGTTAGGTTATTTTGCCACACAAGACATGGTTTTTCTAACGAATCGATTGTCCAGATTAGAGTCAAATTGAATGATTTGATAATGTTTCTGCACCGCAAATTACCTGTAGAGTCAATGCAAATGGTCAGCATGTGAGAATCGAGGTTTATAGTGATCAAACGGAATTTGGGCAGCGTAACGTTAGTCGTGCGATTTAGGGTAAATTTGAGAGTGGTGAGTCTCTGCGACCGACTCACTCTCTATTTATACTAACCCTAAATTCAATCATACGACTGGGCTCAAACGCACGTTTCATTCGGGCGAATGTGCCACAGTCGTGCGTTTGATTTAGTCGCCCCATTCAGTCGTGTCATTCAGTCGTCCGACTGGAGTTCAGTAATGCGACTTACCCATTCGTTCACTCTTAAACATCCGACTGGGTCAATAGTATGGGCCATTTGGTTGAATGGTCCATACTTATGGTCCATTCGTACGAATGGCTCCCATTCGTATGATAAGTCCATACTAAAGGTCCATTCGTGCGAATGGGTCATACTTATGAAATTTTCTGCATTTCTTACCATTTTACATTTAAACCCTTTTCAAACTATAGTATAAACATATAATCATTTGATCATCTCAGACATGATCCTTTTAGGTGAGTGAATTCCATACTGATTTTCATGATATAGTCCAACGAACAAACAAACTAAAATGACTAACTAACTAGAACTTAAACTAAATACAACAATAAACACTTGTTTTTGACTTTTTGTGAGAGATAAATCCTAAGATAGACATCTACAGGATTTGGTTCCAGAATAGGCAGCTTCAATTAGTTTGACCACACCTAGACCAATTCAATTTTGGAATCATACAGGCAAGTCAAATCATTTGGGACTAGTTATCGAAGCCTTTGATGCTCACTTCTTGGTTTTCATCCAGAGTCTGTAGCAATTTTAGGAAATCAACTGGTACTATTAGATTCCCACATTGATTTGAACTTTCAAGAATTGCAGCCACAATGATTGTCAATATATTTGTCCTCTTAAATTCATACACAGACTTTAGACACAAACTGGTGATAGTTTTGGTTTAATTATTTCAACTAACATTTGTGGATCCCACACTTATATGGTAATCAACATTTCTCATAAGCTTTTGAGCGGTCTACGGGTATTTTTACAAGAAGAGACTATTCTTAGAGCTTTCACAGAGAAGCCAATCCTCAGGTCAGTACCATCGCACAGCAGAGAGGCGGAAAACAACGATGAAGTCTAGAATATCTAGGTTATGCTTATCCTCAAGTCAGTGCCATCGCACAGCAGAGAGCCACACAACCTATCTTCTTGTTAAAGCAGCTAAATTTTCTTTTGTACAGAATGCACCAACAAATATGTCATTAGCTTGATTGCATTTCTCTTTCATTTTTCTGTGCTTTGCTCTAATTTTGGTCATCCGCACACATTTGTGGCGTTTACATGCTCATTACCCCTTATTGGAATATTCTTGATTGTGTTAAACAGTAATACGATGGCAGCCCACAGTCAGTTGAACAACTTAGTTTGATCTTAAAATCACCAGTGAGGTCTACTCATCCATTGTGCTGAATCTACCGACATATCATTTGTGGTCTAGCAACCTCTAGGTCTACTTTCTTTGTGTTACCTTAGTAGTTACCAGTTTTTCTATCATCTTCCCTTTTATATGGCTTAGACTACACAGACTTATACTTTGAATTTTGCATCTTTTCTAAATTAAATTTTAAAGTCCTTTTGATTTGTTCCTGTGTACTATCATTGTCCAAAAGGTTTGAATTGGTATCACGGATACGATCTACCTATATCAGCTGTCTACTCCTTCTCTCTCGTTTTTTAATGTTACTAGCTGACCTACTCTCCCCTTAAAATTCTAAAATCATACTAGATTGAATTATTTTAGGATTTTAACAGACAGCTAAATAACATGAATTTAATTTAAACAGAATAAAATCAATAAGGAAAATGAAAAAAACGTAACTACAATGCATGGGACTACACATGATCATCATCAGGAATAACATCACTTTTCTTTTTAACGCCATTGACCTCTAACAAATATAGAAAACGTGGTTTATCAAAGGCTTTTGTATAGAGGTCAGCGCGTTGAAAATCAGTATTAGTTTTTTACATCTATTAAGTTCTTTTCAAACCGTCTCTTATGAAATGGTATTTAATACCGATGTGTTTGGTCTTTGGATGTTGTACCGGATTTTTAGTTACTGCAATTGCATCAGAGTTATCAACAAAGATAGGAGTAGAAGAAAACTTTAAACCGTAATCCCGCATTTGCTGTTGAATCCAGATGATTTGTGAACAACAACTTGCAGCAGCAACGTATTCGGCTTCACAGGTTGATAATGAAACCGAGGTCTGCTTCTTACACTGCCAGGTAACTAATCTCCTCCCAAAGAATTGACAACCTACTGATGTAGACTTGTAGTTCATCTTGCAGCCCCCGTAATCCGAGTTATTATACGCCGTTAGCTCAAAGTCATCATCATGAGGATACCACAACCCAAGTGTGGGTGTACCCTTCTGATAACGAAATATCCTTTTGACCCCGATGAGATGACGAACCTTAGGCTTAGCCTGATATTTAGAACATAAACATGTAGCATACATGATATCAGGTCTTGAGGCAGTGAGATACATGAGGGATCAATCATTCCTCGATACATTATGGCATCTACCAGATCTCCATTTTCATCAGGTGCTATATCATGATTTGTAGCAAGTGGAGTCCCAGCTACAGAAGCATGCTCCATGTCAAACCAACTGAGAATGTCTCCCACATACTTGGTCTCATATAGAAAGATCCCATTTGGTGTCTGATCCACCTGTAACGCGAGAAAGAATTTCATCTCCCCCATAGCACTCATTACAAACTCTTTCTTCAAAACTGCTTCAAACTCTTTGCATAATTCTTCGTTCTTTGAACCGAAGATTATGTCATCGACATAGATTTGTACTAGCAGTAGGTCTCCATCTTTTTTTTTGATGAACAGTGTGCAGTCAATAACTCCCCTGCGAAAGCCGTGTTTCACAAGATGAGTTGAGAGTTTCTCATACCAGGCCCTAGGAGCTTGATGAAGCCCGTATAAGGCCTTTTCGAGTTTGTAAACTCTGTCCCGATGATAAGGATCTTCAAATCCCTCAGGTTAACTGACATACACTGTCTCTCGAATTTCCCCATGAAGGAATGCACTCTTCACATCTAATTGATAGACTTTAATCTTCATATTACGATGCATAGGCAAGGAAGATACGGATGGCTTCCATCCTTGCCACTGGTGCAAACACTTCATTGTAGTCAATCCCCTCAACTTGGCGAAATCCCTAAACAACCAGTTGAGCCTTGTTCCTGTTATTGACCCCTTGGTCATCCTTCTTGCATTTCAAGACCCATTTGGTGCCAATGACTTTCGCACCTTTAGGTCTATCTAC
Source organism: Flaveria trinervia (assembly GCA_025506515.1). Classification (NCBI taxonomy): domain Eukaryota; kingdom Viridiplantae; phylum Streptophyta; class Magnoliopsida; order Asterales; family Asteraceae; genus Flaveria; species Flaveria trinervia. Next base: position 21,387,825 of record CM046455.1, on the reverse strand, counting down.
CAGAGTCCATACTCCTAACTTCTTGAACTGAAGAAGTTCTTCTTGCATGGCACTCACCCATGCCTCATCATTTAATGCATCACTTACGTATTTTGGCTCCAACTGCGAGACAAAACAGCGATAAGCACCATCATGAATGTAACCCTTTTCCATAACAGAGGCATAATCAGCTGAGTACAGTCATGCGACTTACCCATTCGTTCACTCTTAAACATCCGACTGGGTCAATCGTATGGGCCATTTGGTTTAATGGTCCATACTTATGGTCCATTCGTACGAATGGCTCCCATTCGTATGATAAGTCCATACTAAAGGTCCATTCGTGCGAATGGGTCATACTTATGAAATTTTCTGCATTTCTTACCATTTTACATTTAAACCCTTTTCAAACTATAGTATAAACATTATATCATTTGATCATCTCAGACATGATCCTTTTAGGTGAGTGAATTCCATACTGATTTTCATGATATAGTCCAACGAACAAACAAACTAAAATGACTAACTAACTAGAAACTTAAACTAAATACAACAATAAACACTTGTTTTTGACATTTTGTGAGAGATAAATCCTAAGATAGACATCTACAGGATTTGGTTCCAGAATAGGCAGCTTCAATTAAGTTTGACCACACCTAGACCAATTCAATTTTGGAATCATACAGGCAAGTCAAATCATTTGGGACAAGTTATCGAAGCCTTTTGATGCTCACTTCTTGGTTTTCATCCAGAGTCTGTAGCAATTTTAGGAAATCAAACTGGTACTATTAGATTCCCACATTGATTTGAACTTTCAAGAATTGCAGCCACAATGATTGTCAATATATTGTCCTCTTAAATTCATACACAGACTTTAGACACAAACTGGTGATAGTTTTGGTTTATTTATTTCAACTAACATTTGTGGATCCCACACTTATATGGTAATCAACATTTCTCATGAGCTTTTGAGCGGTCTACGGGTATTTTTACAAGAAGAGACTATTCTTAGAGCTTTCACAGAGAAGCCAATCCTCAGGTCAGTGCCATCGCACAGCAGAGAGGTGGCAAACAACGATGAAGTCTAGAATATCAAGGTTATGCTTATCCTCAGGTCAGTGCCATCGCACAGCAGAGAGCCACACAACCTATCTTCTTGTTAAAGCAGCTAAATTTCTTTTGTACAGAATGCACCAACAACATATGTCATTAGCTTGATTGCATTTCTCTTCATTTTTCCGTGCTTTGCTCTAATTTTGGTCATCCGCACACATTTGTGGCGTTTACATGCTCATCACCCCTTATTGGAATATTGTTGATTGTGTTAAACGGTAATAAGATGGCAGCCCACAGTCAGTTGAACAGCTTAGTTTGATCTTAAAATCACCAGTCAGGTCTACTCATCCATTGTGTTGAATCTACCGACATATCATTTGTGGTCTAGTAACCTCTAGGTCTACTTTCTTTGTGTTACCTTAGTAGTTACCAGTTTTTCTATCATCTTCCCTTTTATATGGCTTAGACTACACAAACTTATACTTTGAATTTTGCATCTTTCCTAAATTAAATTTTAAAGTCCCTTTTGATTTGTTCCTGTGTACTATCATTGTCCAAAAGTTTGAATCGGTATCACGGATACGATCTACCTATATCAGCTGTCTACTCCTTTTCCCTCGTTTTTTTTAATGTTACTAGCTGACCTACTCTCCCCCTAAAATTCTAAAATCATACTGGATTGAATTATTTTAGGATTCTAACAGACAGCTAAATACATGAATTTAATTTAAAAGAATAAAATCAATAAGGAAAAATGAAAAAAAATGTAACTACAATGCATCGGACTAGACATGATCATCATCAGGAATAACATCACTTTTCTTTTTAACGCCGTTGACCTCTAACAAATATAGAAAACGTGGTTTATCAAAGGCTTTTGTATAGAGGTCTGCGCGTTGAAAATCAGTATTAATTTTTACCACATCTATTAAGTTCTTTTCAAAACCGTCTCTTATGAAATGGTATTTAATACCGATGTGTTTGGTCTTTGGATGTTGTACCGGATTTTTAGTTACTGCAATTGCAGCAGAGTTATCAACAAAGATAGGAGTAGAAGAAAACTTTAAACGTAATCCCGCATTTGCTGTTGAATCCAGATGATTTGTGAACAGCAACTTGCAGCAGCAACATATTCGGCTTCACAGGTTGACAATGAAACCGAGGTCTGCTTCTTACACCGCCAGGTAACTAATCTCCTCCCAAAGAATTGACAACCTGCTGATGTAGACTTGTAGTTCATCTTGCAGCCCCCGTAATCCAAGTTATTATACACCGTGAGCTCAAAGTCATCATCATAAGGATACCACAACCCAAGTGTGGGTGTACCCTTCTGATAACGAAATATCCTTTGACCCCGATGAGATGACGAACCTTAGGCTTAGCCTGATATTAGAACATAAACATGTAGCATACATGATATCAGGTCTTGAGGCAGTGAGATACATGAGGGATCCAATCATTCCTCGGTACATTGTGGCATCTACCAGATCTCCATTTTCATCAGGTGCTATATCATGATTTGTAGCAAGTGGAGTCCCAGCTACAGAAGCATGCTCCATGTCAACCAACTGAGAATGTCTCCCACATACTTGCTCTGATATAGAAAGATCCCATTTGGTGTCTGATCCACCTGTAACCCGAGAAAGAATTTCATCTCCCCCATAGCACTCATTTCAAACTCTTTCTTCAAAATGCTTCAAACTCTTTGCATAATTCTTCGTTCTTTGAACCGAAGATTATGTCATCGAGATAGATTTGTACTAGCAGTAGGTTTCATCTTTTTCTTGATGAACAGTGTGCAGTCAATAACTCCCTGCGAAAGCCGTGTTTCACAAGATGCGTTGAGAGTTTCTCATACCAGGCCCTAGGAGCTTGATGAAGCCCGTATAAGGCCTTTTCGAGTTTGTAAACTCTGTCCCGATGATAAGGATCTTCAAATCCCTCGGTTAACTGACATACACTGTCTCTCGAATTTCCCCATGAAGGAATGCACTCTTCACATTTAATTGATAGACTTTAATCTTCATATACGATGCATAGGCAAGGAAAATACAGATGGCTTCCATCCTTGCCACTGGTGCAAACACTTCATTGTAGTCAATCCCCTCAACTTGGCGAAATCCGTAAACAACCAGTTGAGCCTTGTTCCTGATAATGACCCCTTGGTCATCCTTCTTGCATTTCAAGACCCATTTGGTGCCAATGACTTTCGCACCTTTAGGTCTATCTACCAGAGTCCATACTCCTAACTTCTTGAACTGAAGAAGTTCTTCTTGCATGGCACTCACCCATGCCTCATCGTTTAATGGATCACTTACGTATTTTGGCTCCAACTGCGATACAAAACACCAATAAGCACCATCATGAATGTAACCCTTTTCCATAACAGAGGCATAATCAGCTGAGTACAGCTGATGTCGGGTTTGTACTTCTGATCTGACATCCCCAATGACATTGTCCAAGGGATGATAGACGTTTAGACGTGATCCTGGAGTAGTAGGAACAGCTACCTCAGAGCCAAGATTATGAACATTTGGTTTTGGATCTGGGGTAGAAGGAGTTTGAGGTTCTGCAGTCGAAGGTGCATCACCGTTAGATGCTTGTGGACTTTTAGGAACTGAACCTGTTGGTCCTGACTGTTCTGGTCATCTTTTTCAGCCTCAATTTCAGATGAGGAGTCACTATCGTCGACTACTTCCCTTGACTGAGTAATTGATTCTCCCTGTGAAGTCAATGATGTTGAATCAAGAGTTGGTGTATTCAAGATATCATCCATCATCCGAGTAGCCAACTCATCATCAGAAGGAGAGATAGGGATGTTGAAGGACTTAAAGAATCCATCATAGTCGAAAAAGTAGGCAGTTCCTTTGCCAGTAGGTGGTGTGTTATATCTATGAACATCAACATTACAGCACACTTCTACTAGACCTGTTGAGTTGTTTTAAACTCTCTTGTTTGGTATGTTGTATCCTAGGAAGATTCCTACATCAGCCTTTTCGCTGAATTTACCTTCTTGAGTCTTCTTCAGGAGTGTACATGGCACGCCAAATGGTTCGAGATACCCTAGATTCGGTTTACGTTGTTGTAGTATCTCGTAACATGTCTTTCCGTGTGCTTGACTATCAGAACTCAATTCAGTGTATAACACGCATTAGCCACTGCCTCACTCCAGAATTGGATAGGCAGTTTTGAGTCTGCCAGCATTGTCCGTGCTGTTTCTATCAAGCTTCTGTTCTTTCTCTCAGTAACACCATTCATCTGAGGCGTGTATGCAGAAGTGAATGGATGCACAATTCCCTTTTCCTTGCAGTAATCCGCCATCCACTGATTCTTGAATTCAGTTCCGTTGTCTGAGCGTACTTTTCTCACCTTTAGCTTGTAGAGAGATTCCAGTGTGGTCACTAACTCCTTGAATGACTCAAATGTTTCTGATTTGGACTTTAAAAACATTACCCAAGAGAATCTTGAGTAGTCATCAGTAACCACAAAACAGTACAAGTCGCCTGCAATGCTCTTTGTACTGACTGGGCCAAACAGATCCATGTGAAGAAGGTCAAAAGGAAGTTCTATTGAATCAACTTTCTTTTCCTTATGAGACTTCTTCGTCTGTTTTCCTTTCTTGGAAGCTACGCAAAAATGAGGAAGTTGGAAATTCTTGACATTAACTCCTCTCACAAGATCCTTCTAGATCAAGTGATTCATCTTCCGTTGATTGATGTGACCCATTATCCTATCCAGGAGATGGAGTCCTTCTCAGTGGCTTTTGATAGAAAGCACTGAACTTCATGATCCGTTGTAGAAGCTATTGAGAGATCCAAAACATAAAGGTCTTTATATCTTGAAGCTGTCATCAGCACTTGGTCCTCCGGAATCACGTAATCTTTCTTTAGGATGTAACACTTCTTGTTGTCGAATATGACTTTAAAATCTTTATCACAGATTTAGGAAACAGAAAGTAAGTTGTTTTGAAGTTGCTGGACGTAGTTCACCCTATCAAACTTAACTTTCTGATTTCCAACTTCTCCCTGAGCTGTGATATAGCCTCCCTTGTTTCCCGCAAACAAAACATGCCCTCCTTTTATTTGCTTTACGTTTGATAAAAGAGCCCTGTTTCCTGTCATGTGCCTGGATGCTCCGCTGTCTACAATCCACGTTCTGGTTTCAGCACTATAGTGAACACCCTGCACATACCAAGTAAAATTGTTAGTTTATGTTAGGAACCCAAGCCTTTACTGGCTTGGGTTTCCCAAAGGCATCACACATCATGAATTCCACCCATTGACCCTTAGAGAGTGAGGGTAGCTCAAGTTCCTTCTTGTCATCATTACCAGACACAGAGGATGACTTTTCTTTCCATAATCCAGATTTGTGCAATGCCTGTTTGTGATAAACATTCGACTGGCTGACGGATTGAAATTAGGTTCGCTAGTTCTTCTAGGTGGAGTTAAAGAACTCCTCTTATAAGACCTAGGTTTTGAATTCTGAAATTCAATCTTCTTCCTAGGTGTCTGATAGTAAGGACAAAAGAAGCAATGTGTCCACACTCTCCACAATTTAGCACGACCTGCTATCAACTTTATGATTAAACTTTCTTTGTGGAGATGTGTGTGACACCCTAGTAACATCACTTAGTTTGGGTTTTAACTCTGTGTCTTTTGATTTTTTCTTCTGTTGAACAAAATTAATTGTCTTAACATTTATAACATCTTTTTCCTTTTGGTTAACTAGTTTTTGACATGAAGCTTGTGAAAGATTAGCATTAGCCTTCATTTAGATTCAGATTTGACTTTGTTTGACCCGGACTTTATATTAACCTTTTCAAATTCTTTTTCCAGATTAACGCAAGGCATTTTACTCTTTGCATTTGAAGTGGCCTCCTTCTGTTTTGTTCTAGATTCAATTGATGAACATGAGGTATCTGGATCACTAACAAGAGGGGTAGATACCACATGTTCCTTGATAGGGTTGTTATTTATGGTCTACTCTTCGTGTTCATCAAGGTCTCAGGTGGTGGTGGAACCACTTTATAACCAAACCCCCCCCTGTTGTTTCTTTCTCTTACTAAGTGCTGGACAATATGTGATGAACTTGTCCAGCTGTGCAGTTTTTGCTTTAATGAGTTTACTTCTACTTCTAAAACTGCCTTTTGTTTCTTAGTGTCTTCTAGGGTGTTAAGATAGTACCTAATATCATTAGCTTGGTTAAATGCAACTACTTCAGTTTCCCTAAGCTGTTTAGTCAAAAGGTCTGTCTTTTCTTTGTAACTATGCTCATTTGGTTTTAAAACTCTATTAGCCTCGGTGCATAGTTGAAATTCTTTCACTAAGTTATCATTATGATCTAATAACCTAGCAAATTTCTCATCTATGCTATCTCTAAAAGTATCACAATCAGAACAAGCATGTTTTTTAAACATTTGTCAGTTGTACTTACCCGAGGAGATTCAGTAGAGTTAGCCATCATCGTAGCATCAGATGTCTCTGGTTCTGGTGATTCTTTCTTTGCTGTTGTCTCTTCATATTTGACATTGCTATCTCAACTGCAATATCTCCCTCACTCGCGGAATCATCATCCAAATCTTCTACACTTGCAATATTTGATTCCCCTGGATAGACAAACCGAAAGCTCCAGTCCTGTCCTTCATCATCATGAGCAGTCAAGGCTTTTGGATCCTTGCTTGATGAAGTAGAGCTGCTGGCTTGCTTGTCTTGACGAGTGAAGGATGAGAATGGGTTCCCGTTCCCAGTCTTCTTTGGCTTCACACATTCTCTCTTGAAGTGCCCCTTTTCTCCATAGTTAAAACAGGTCACTTTCCTTTTGTCAAAGCCAAATGTGGTATCCTTAGTAGCAACCAAGTTTTGTCCGATCTTTTTCACATACTTCTTCGGCCTCCGGACAGCACTAGCTAAGGCCCACATAATATCCATTCTTTCCAGCTCCAATTCATCCACCTGCTCGTAGTCCTGATCTGCCAGATGGCAGTTTCCAATCTTCCCAGCAACCAGTCCATCATAAGACTGACCACTGCTGCCAAAAGATCCATGTGCTCTCGAGCTACTTCCACAGACACATTACCGAGATTCTCAGTCTTTAGTCTAGTAGCATTTGCTTCAGTTCCAATTACTGGGTATAAGAGGACCCTGAAGTTTCTGAACCTGAAGGAGAAGCTTGTGAAGGACCCGATGAGCTAGACACAAATGCAGTCTGAAGAGGTGCTCCAGACATCTTGGCTTGTGGCGTGGCATTGTACAAAGCTGGATTCTGAGTGTACGACGACTTTTGAGCTCTGTACTTCATCCTAAGTGCTTCTTCTCGCAGCTTTAGAATGAAGTCATTGATATCCAACTTTGCTAGCATCTTATTCTGTCTCAGATTTGACACAAATGAAGCCCACTTTTCCGGCAAACCATCTGCAAAATTTGACACCTTTTCTTCCATGGTAGTAGTAACACCATGTGTATGCATTTCACTCATCAGATGGTAGAATCTATCATCACATCGTCCAAACTCTCGTTCCCTCAATGAGAAGTTGTCAAATTCTTTCTTCAATTCCTTAGCTTTAATTGCCTTCAGCGAAGCATTCCCGTCGTATCTCTTTTCCAGCTCATCCCACAATTTCTTGGCCTACTTATTCTCCGAGTACCGGTGGAAAATATCTTTAGGAATAGACTGTGTAATCAATGCATAAACTCTCTTCTCTGCATTATACTTAACTTTCTGAGCATCAGTCATCCCTCCCAAAGTAAGCTTTACCCCATTTGCTCCCACCGACATACTATACCCAATCTCGATAGCTTCCCACAAATTTGGATCCACTCCATTGAGGTAGATCTCAAAACGTTGTTTCCATGTGGAAAGTCATCTAATGTTAAGAGTTTTGGTGGTTTATTATGATTCCCCACCTCACTCTCAAGCAACAGTAGGTTCTGGATCCTTGAGTCCTTGCCGGCAGTAAACGCTGACATCTAATCTTCCATCATGATTAACTTTTAAGTGTACTAAACAAATTGTCAAACTGGTGCGACTGGGTGATGCGAATGGGCTATCCGTGCGAATGAACTATGCGATTGGTTCAATCGTGCGGCTAAACTAAGCGATTGGTTCAGTCGTGCGAATGAAGCTGATGCGTATGAACACTACAAACAGATGGTTCAGTCGTACGAATGGAGATGCGACTCAGTCCAATCGTGCGTCTGGTGTATGCGAATGAAGTCCAGTCGTGCGAATGGCTCACTCGTGCGACTGAAGCTGCTATTTTGCGAAAATTTCTAGGTTAAACGTGTTTTAGCCGTAAAAATTCGAAATTTCTCAAACCCTAATCGCCTAAGGCCGTAGAAACCGAAACTTGATGAGCAGGGAACGTCCAAGACACCTTTTGACACAAAAGATTCCGTTTTTAGTGTAAAAACACAAACCTTTTATCAATCTTGATTGAAACACACGTAATCAAGAGCCAAAGCTCTGATACCACTTGTCAGGACCTGGTATTTGAACAAAATACCTAATGATTAACGTGTAAACCAAACCAAATAGTGCGGAATCCTATTTGATTGGTGATCCAATCAGTGAGAACGCACCTAGAATCAATAAAGTATTGAATCAAACGTTTAGAATCGATTAAGAATCGATCTACAGCGTTCTATGAACTTGGAGTATTAACTTGGAGGTTTCTGGATGGCTAGGGTACGTCTGGAATTGAAAATAGAATCAATTCTCTCGTTTTTCCACGAATTGGGTTGTATTTATAGGTTAGTATTGTTCATTCATGCGACTGGCCATTAGTATGATTCAGTCGTGCGATTGAACCATACGGTTGATTCATCCGCACGACTGAGTGTTCAGTCGTGCGACTGAGTCATTTGTACGAAGTTATTCATGCGTATGGACTATTTAGGCGCATGGACACTTAGTCGCATGGCCATTCGGACGCATGATCACTGTTGGGACACATGGTCCAGTCGGACGCATGAGAACTTCACTTCACCAAGTTTGAGTCTATTTAACATTATAACATTATGCATGACACTTCAAACAGTCACAAACCTAATTAACCAATTCAACATCGACTCATTAATGAAATATTAAATGTTATAAATACCAGACAATCAATATCATTTCATTAATCATTCAAACCATTACATCAGAATTAGACAAACAAGATCTATTACATTCATAACATGATCTAGGGACATATATGTACTAACAGAAACCAATGAGATGGGTCCGAAGAAGAAAGAGCAATACTCAGATGAAGATGTGAAACTGTTTGAAATTGATGCTAAAGCCCATGAAATTCTGGCCATGGCACTACCTAATGAAATCTATTCTGGACTTATGCATCATGAAACTGCTCATGACCTCTGGGTTGCTCTGAAAGAACAATTTGGAGGAACTGATGAGGTCTTGGCAAACAATAGAGAGATCCTTGCCCAGCAATATGAGACATTTTCTCATAGAAAGGGTGAGTCACTGACTCAATAGTTTGAGCGATTTTCCTGTTTGATATCTGAGCTAGAAATGGTTAAACATGAATATACAAATAGTCAGATGAACAACATATTCCTTAGATTCCTGCCTGAGAGATGGGACACATATACTATTATCCTACACTCCAGTCCAAATCTAGACAATCTATCTCTCACCCAACTTCATGGGAAACTGTTAACATTTGAAAGAGAGATAGAACAGAAAAGGAACTGGCTTCATCTGGGAAGCTCACTAATGATTTTGTACCAGGGAATACTGCTCTGGTCGGTCATGAGTCAGAATATGATACATCAGAAAGTTCTTATGATGAGCATATAGATTTCTCTTCAAACAGTGGAGATCCTGCTTTTTTTGGTGTTGATAGTAATTCAGGGTGTAGTAGTGATAATTTGTGCTTTTTGATGGAAGATTTGAAAGGAATTGCTGATGACGATCTGGAAGAGATGGATATTTTGAGCCAAATGGCATTAATCAATATCAGATCTCAAAAATTTTACAAAAAGACAGGTAGAAAATTTCCTGGTCTCTCTAGAAAAACCAAAGTTGGTTTTGACAAGAGCAAGTTGAGGTGTCACAAGTGCCATAGACTTGCACATTTTGCAAGAGAGTGTAGATCATCTGGATCTAACTCTTCTGCACCCTTTGTGACCTTTCCATGCAATAGCTCACAAAACAAGGGCAACATTCTACTAGTTTGGTCATCATTCACAAATTCAATCATCTCCTGCATATTTTGTCCCTCAAGGTCCAATGCCATATCCTTATCCCCGTGTTTACATGCCTCAGTCCAATTAGGTTCCATTACCCATAGCTCAACAACAACATGCCCTACGTGAGCCTTAACCATCTCTATCAAATCAACAATCTCAATCTCAATCACATCAAAGCTTTTTCACACCTAGAGTTGTTGACTGGAGTAGCTTACCAGATGATCTTTCTGGTTATCTGAACAATTGTTTTCTGGTGCTGGTCAACACGGTGGTGAAAATCCTTTTGGAAATCTTGCTCTTATGGCCTGGAGTCTACTGATGGTTCATGCTCAAATGCTTCATCATCACAGGTACCACAGGTATCTTCTAAGGCTAAGGCCAAGTTGTGTTCTAAGTCATGCATAGCTGCTTTTGTCTCAATTAGAGAAGCAAATATAGTTTTAATTAATCAAAATCTTGACCTAGAGAAAGTGATTTCCAAAAGAAAAGCTGAGTTTGAGTCTGTCTTAAATGAAAAAGATGATGAGATTCACAAATTAAAATGCCAAATCACTGATGAAAAGGCAAGGTAAAGGTCATTTTAGAGAATCATAAGAATCTCAAAGAAACACTTGCAGCTACTCAAGTAGAGTGTGAATGCTGGGTAACATCTACAAGGGGTTTGAAATGCTTCTCAGCAAGCAAACAGCTTTAGATGTGAAGTTTGGGATTGGGTATAATCACACTGTACCTCCTACAGATTTTACTCCCAAGATAGAAGTAAAATTTGAAGGTGAAAGCAATTCCCAAACCGCATCATCATGTGTCTCATCCTTAAGTGATAATCCAAAATCAGAGGATGAAGTCAGTATTAGTACCTCAGCTAATCAATTTGCTGATGGTCTCACTGCTGATAAACACATGATTAAAGAAAAACTGAGCACTTCATGTGTTGTCTCACAAAGTATTCAAAGTATTGAAGGGCAAGTAACAACACCTGAAGAGCATTTCAAACTAAATGAAAACAAACATGGTTTGACAACTGCTGAAGAGTCTATCAGGAAATCCAAAAGTACAGATAGAAAACTTCTAAAGAACAAATCTTCAGTTGTTACAAATCCTTTAGTACTTAACATAAGTACTGAGAGGAAGAAAGTACTAAAGAACACACCTTCAGTAGTTTCATCTTCTTCAGCAGTTGAACAACAGAAGATGAAGAAAAAGCCATGTGAAATATGTGATCTATTCAATCATCTCACTCATTAATGTTGGTACAAAAAGGGTTCCAAATTCAACAAAGATAAAATCATTAGAAAGAAAATTAATAAAAAGAAAGATGAATTTGAAACCAAGTTTGTACCACAAGCATCTCAAACTGATAACCCAAAGTTCTTACAAAAATCTAAAAAGAAGGAAGGGGTTTATCATAAAACAGCTGAAAGTATTCCTCATGGAATATCAAAACACCAGACTAAGTCTGTGTCTTTCAAAAAGGAGGACATGGTGAGTCACAGGAACCAATCAAAAACAAGTACTAATGTGTCTGTGGAACTGAAGGCTTTAACAACCAATTAGACACAACTTGTTATGATAGTTCAACATCTGTTGGGGAGAGTTAACCAAATAGATGTACCTGTGATTAAGCCACTGAAAAGGAAAACTAAGCCAAAATCAAAGAATCCTTTTAAGCACCATCTCCACCTTCAAAGGTTGTTAATCATGACAAATCAGTTAGTATAAAATCTGTTAATGAGAACAGACCCAAAACCAAAATGGTTTGGGTCTCAAAAGCTAACTAGTTTCTTGTGACAAATGCAGGGTTCTTCAGCATGCCATAGAAGCATCTGGTATGTGGACAGTGGAGGATCTATGCATATGATAGGGAGCAGTTCTCTTCTTCATGACTATTCTCAAGGAAAGAAGGGATTTGTATCTTTTGGTAATGATACTAAGGGTTACATCATCGGCAAAGGCTTTGTGTCAAATGGTGAGATAAGATTTGATGATGTTAACCATGTGGAGAATCTCAAGTACAACTTGTTGAGTGTCAGTCAAATGTGTGATAAAGGGCATGTTGCACTTTTCTGTCAAATTCTGTCTTCCAATGTTTTGAGAATGATTGACAAGATATTGGATGAATATACTCTTTTGAAGGCCAACAGGATTGGAAGAGTATATGCCTTAGACTTATCAAAGAAAATGATCTAAAAGGCCATCAATGTTTGTTCTCCAAGGCCACTCCTTAGGAATCTGAACTATGGCACAGAAGGCTTGGTCATGTGAATCTTAAAAACATGAACCAGCTTATCCGTCATGGTTTAGTGAGAGGTCTGCCATTAAAGGAGTTCAAATGTGATGACATTGTTCTGCTTGTTTAAAAGGAAAGCAACACAAAGTATCATTCCCTCCAATAAAAGAACCAAAGTCCACTGCCTGCTTGCAATTACTGCATATGGATCTTGTTGGTCCAGTAAGAGTGATGAGCATGGCAAAGAAAAAATACTGTCCGGTAATTGTGGACGATTATTCCAGATTTGTATGGACCTTCTTCTTACATTCAAAAGATGAGGCTGTTCAAATCATCATCTACTTTGTGTTGTATGTGGAAAAGCAGTACTCCCTTCCAGTCAAGTGTGTAAGGAGTGATAATGACACAGTATTTAGAAACAACACACTTGATGAATTCTATTTATCTAAGGGAATCAAGAGGCAGTATAGCATTCCAAGAACTCCTGAACAAAATGGAGTGGTGGAGAGAAAGAACAGGACCCGTATTGAAGCCCCAAGGTCAATGTGGCTGATTCTGGTTTGCCACTAACTTTTTGGGTTGAAGCTGTCAACACAGCTTGCTATGTGCAAAATAGAGTGTTAGTAAATCAGAGGTTGATGAAGACTCCTTATGAAATGTTACATCATTTGGCCCCTCTGATTTCCTTTTTTAGAGTATTTGGGTGTCCCTGTTACATTCTTAACACAAAGAATCCACTTTAGAAGTTTGAATCAAAGGTGGATGCAGGGTACTTTGTTGGGTATTCATCTACTTGCAAGGAATACATAGTTTTTAATTGCAGAACAAAGATAGTTGAAGAAACCTTGCATGTAAAGTTTAATGAATCTTCAAAGGACAAAATCCCACAAAACCCTGTGGAGTTATTTGATTTGGAGATACTGCAGTATGTTCCTTATCAGTCTCCAGCTGTTGTAGATTTTGTGAATCCATCATCTCCTGCAACTAGTCATCCATCTGGTGGTACAAATGCAAGGTTTAGTGATCACCTGCCTGAGTTTATTAAACTTGATGTTCCTGTAGCATCAGCAGTTCCATCCACAACAAATGCTGATGAGATCTCTGAATCCTCTACTTCATTTGAATTGCCATCTCATTCTAGGTTTTAAGAGTCTAGATCAACATCTGTTGTTGCTGAATCTCCTACAAACACTTGCACAGATCTTATTGAGTACCAAGAACTAAAGAATCAACCCATGTCTTAGATCATTGGTGACATTAATGCTGGTGTTTCAACTAGACGTCAATTGTCCAATTTCTGCTTTTATGCTCTATTCATCAGTCAACAAGAGCCAAAGAACTATCATATTGCATTAAGACACAATGGATGGGTTGAAGCCATGCAACTTGAGCTTCTTCAGTTTCAAAAGCAGCAAGTGTGGGAACTGGTTCCTCTACCCCAAGGTAAGTGTGCAATAGGCACTAAATGGGTGTTTAGGAATAAAACTGATGAAAAAGGTCAAATCGTCAAGAACAAGGCCAGCCTGGTTGTACTGGGGTTTTCACAAGAAGAAGGTATTGATTATGATGAAACCTTTGCCCCTGTAGCCAGACTGGAGGCAATCAGATTGTTCTTAGCTTATGCTGCTTTCCATAATCTTAAAGTCATTCAAATGGACGTCAAAAGTGCATTCTTATATGGTAAAATAAAAAAAGAAGTTTATGTGTGTCAACCACCATGTTTTGAAGATCATAAACATCCTGATTAGGTGTATAAGCTTGATAAGGCTCTTTATGGGTTAAAACAAGCTCCCAGAGCCTGGTATGAAACACTGTCTAACTTTCTTCTTCAAAAAAATTTCACTAGAAGCTCCATAGATAAAACTTTGTTCATTAAGAAAGTAGGCATGCATAAGCTCCTTGTTCAAATTTATATAGATGATATTATTTTTGCATCCTCTGATCCACAGTTGTGTGATGCCTTTACTAAATTGATGCAACAAAAGTTTGAAATGAGTTCCATGGGAGAATTACAGTTCTTTCTACGTTTTCAAATCAAACAAATGGTCGATGGAACTTTCATTCATCAGTCAAAATATACAACGGATCTGTTGAAAAAGTTTGATTTACAAAATTGTAAGCCCTGTTCTACTCCCATGTGCAACACCACACAACTGGGTGCTGATTAGAAAGGTAAAGCAGTTGATGAAACTCTTTACAAATGTATGATTGGTTCCTTGATGTACCTTACAGCTTCTAGACCAGACATTATGTTTGCAACTTGTGTCTGTGCTAGATTTCAGGCTGCACCTAAAGTATCCCATATGATTGCAGTCAAAAGGATCTTTCGATACTTGCAAGGAACTCAATCTCTAGGACTTTGGTATTCCACTGGGCACTCTTGCAAATTAGTTGATTTCTCTGATAGTGACTATGCAGGGTGTAAATTAACCAGAAAATCAACCTCTGGTGGATGCCAATTTCTAGGCATTTGTTTAGTTTCTTGGCAGAGTAAGAAACAAACTTCAGTTGCTACATCCACTGCTGAAGCAGAGTACATTGTTGCTGCAAGTTGTACATCTCAGGTACTCTGGCTTCAGAATCAATTATGGATTATGACATTACAGAGACTAAGACCCTTTACTGATGGACAGGCTTCAGCTCTTTGTATTATTAAGAATCCTGTCCAGCACTCTAGGACCAAACATATTGAGATCAGACATCATTCTATCAGGGATTGTTATGAAAAAGGTCTCATTGATAAAAGTTTGTTCCTAGTGCTGATGAGCTTGCAGATATATTTACTAAGCCTTTGGACAGTGCAACTTTCCAAAATCTAGTGCTAAGGCTTGGTATGCTGCAGCTAGAATGATTTGACGACTACTGATGATCTCAGTTCACAAGTACCAATGAGCATTAGTATACTGCTGTAAAAAATTAGTACTGATAAGTTATTTTATCTTCAACAGTTTTCATAACTACTGAAGACTAAATTACTTAAAAGTACTCAAGTACTTTATTTGTTGAAATGTACTGATGTAGTTACAACTACTGATGTGGTTACAACTACTGATGTCTGTTCTAACACATAAGTAATGATGACCAATGAACATCTGAAAATCAGATAGTCTGCTGAGTAAATGTTAAGGTCAATGAAACAACTGAGATCTGTTAATTGATGACACCAACTGATGAGAAATTTTACTCTTCATTTGTTTCAAACAATTGTTGTTTCATTCAAAACAACTGAAGCCAAAACCAAGTCTTCAGTAGTTTCAAACTACTGATGACTAACACCAAGTCTTTAGTTGTTTACAACATCTGAAAGTTAAAACCATGTCTTCAGTCGTTTTCTAACAACTGATGTCTAACACCAAAACTTTCAGTTGTTTTTTTCAGCCGTTTCATAACCTATAAATACCTAACCCTAACTTCAACCTTTTCATAAGTCGTTTTCAGAACTTTCATCTTCCATTAATGGTGACTATGCAAATCAAACCACGACACAATTGTGTTGCCTACTTCACAAAATGGCCTTTTGGACTAAGTTTGATGCTGCCATTGATCTGATGGTTGAATCCCCGTATCAAACTGCTTTTCTTCTGAATCCAACCATATATCCCAATACCTTTCGCCAATTCTGGACAAATGTCACTGTCCATACTGGTGAGAATGATGTCGCGATCACTCTCCAGTCGTTTGTAAACCAGAAGAAGGTGGTCATCACTCCTGCTATCATTCGCCAAACCCTAGATCTGAATGATGCCACCTTTGTCACCAAATACTCAAAGAGCACCACTGATCTATCATTCATCAACCATGGGTATGAGGGCGACCTAAGTGCTAACACCATTCTGAAGAAGCACTTCCATGATGCTGAACGCCTAATCTTTCATATGATCAATGTCTGCCTTGCCTCCGAATCCTCTTTATGGGATCAAATGTCATCCAGGTGGCAGCAGGTATTATATTCTATCCTTGAACGCCAAAGCTTAAATTTTTCTGAAGTTATATTTTTGGAATTAAAAGATCTGGCAATGAAACCTATGGCTAACAGATGGATATTATATCCAAGGTTTCTTATGGGCATAATCATCATTCCATTAAAATCTGATGGCCCTGTTGGCCTTGGAGTCCCTACTGTGGTAGTTTTGCCTGAGGTATACTCCAGGCACAACTCTGACCCACAACTCAAACAGGCTGCCAAACTGCTAAAACCCAAGCAGAGGGAACCCACAGCCTCATCTCCAGATCCAAAGTCCCTTCCAAACCACAATCCAAACAAACCAAAAAGCTACTCAGGGAGTTGAGTCCCCTGATGATGCCCCTGCAACACAAAGGCGGGATGAAACTACTGGTAGTAATCCCCCTGTAAGTTTCAAGACTCTACCAGCTGAAACCGCTCAGGTATCCTCTCAACAGGATCCTGATGCAACCAAAAATGGGGAAGCCACATTACTGGAATCTCTCTCACTTGAGAAGATTGCCATTGAAGAGCACCATTCACCCCAAGTGCAATCTTCTTCACACTTGTCTCCCACTGAGCCACCCCTACAAGCCAACTGTGATTATTGCACAAGTGCTGACTCAACTACATTCCTCTACCCCTCCCCAGAAACCTATTACCACTGGGAAAACCTCAACAGTTGAGGGAGAGGATTATAATGTGGCTGATAACCCACAACACAGGATTACAGAGTTCAATCCCTGTGTAGAGGAGGAGATTCGAACATCTGGTGAGGCTGCCTCTTCTCCTGTTTCAGCACATGAACAGGATGAAGGTGGTAACATCTCTAAGACCTCACCACAGGCAACTACCAATGAAGGACATAATCCTGAGGCAGGAAGTCCCTAGTTCCAAGAAATAGGGGCACATGTGAATACTGATCTACACTCAGTACATGTTCATCCTGATTTAATCAGGAGGTCAGATGATTCAGCAAAGATTGATGATGACCTGGGCTGTTTCTTTGATGTTCTAGCCCACAACACCATTCTTGAGGCTGAGGTATGCAGACTACAAGAACTGCTTGCCAAATTGTCACAAGAATCAAGTCCATCTGCCCAAATTCACCCACAGATGGCAGCTTCTTCTGAAGGTATCCCTATAGGATTCTATGCGCCCAAGACACGTAGAATATTGATGTGGTTAGTACGTTATGATCCAAGTCGGGTTATACCTAATAACAAGCTTAACAAATACCAATTAATATTTAATTGATGATATGATCATGTAATTAAATATTTACACCAATTTAGAAAATGGGTTTTCTAAATAAGTTGCATATGAGATGGAACAACTTATTAACATATTTTGTTATATTATTTGAAATATTATTCAAGTAAGTTGGATAATATCAAATAATAATAAGAGTGCACATCTTATACAATTAAAAGTTTAATTGTGAAACTAATAAGAAGACTAGTTTAAGAAATAATGTGTGTTGGGTTTAAGAGGGGAAAACCCATTTTGAACTTTTTTGGCCGCCCCCTCCCTTTTTGGTTGGTCCTTTCATTTTATTGGGAATACACACATTAAAACAAGTCTTGCACTCCTCATTATCTTCTCTCCATATATGCAAGAACATCAAAATAACCTCTCTCTCTCTCTCACAAAAGCTACGGCCAGGGTCAGCAGCATTAGAAGGTTTTGAGAGCTATTTTGTGTTGTTTTGGTGTTGAATCTTCCTAACAAGAAGGTGCTTTGCAAGGAGGCTTGGGGTATACAAGCTTGAGGGCTCCTTTTCTTGGAGTCTTGGCTGATTTTGGGCATCTCCATCTTCATCAAACATCCATCTTTTGGGCGACTATAAACTGCAGTAAGGTAGTTTATGGCAGCCCCTTGTGGCTGTCATATTATGTTGTTTTATGCATACATAGCATGCTTATTCATATAAAAATGATCCTTTGACATATGAGTTTGTTTCCTACATAAATATGGTCACTTAAAAACATGTTTTTCAGCTTTATAATCAAGTTTATAAAGTATTATTCCGCTGCTTTTGAGTAAGTTTAAGAGGTTAAACTATGTTTTGTGTTCTTACAAACCCTTCAATGGCATCTAGAGCCGGTTATGTGGATAGCATGCTTGTTAGTATCCTTATAAAATTTGTTTTATGGGATTTTATAACCCTTTTAAGGGCTGAAATGTTCTTGTATGTTGAATCCCCAAGCTTTCAAGGTTATATCACACATGCTTGTGATTAAACCTTGAAAGATATGTATGATGATATGTATATTGTTTGGACAATGTTTGAAACCCGTATTTTTAGTTTATGTTGGCTGAAAATCATGGGTTTTAATGGGGATTCTTAGTTATATTTGGATGATATGATGTATGTTCATATTGGTGCATAACCTAGCTTTTGGCCTTGTGTTGTTTGCAATGTTTGGATGATATGATGTATGTTCATTTTGGTTTTGGTTTATTCAATAGGGTTGTTTATTATTTGTGCTTTGTTTAAAAATGTAATTTGTCTATTTATTCATTGGGATGTAATAATAGACTAGGAGTATTTTTCTTTTACTAGAAAATATGTATTAGGATATATTTTTTGTAAAAGAAGATGCTCGGGAAGGAAGCACAAGAGGAAGACACAAAAGAAGGACTTGAAGCATATGGATGCAAGTTCAAGTAGGGGTCTATGAAGACCTCAATTTTGTGTTGTATTCAACCCTTAGAAAGACCGAATGACCACACTTGTGATGGCAAACAAGTGTGGTCACAATAGTAGCTATGGTTATGCACATTGTGGTTGTTATATTATGCTTGTTTGATTGTGATTTTATGAATGACTGTATGATATTTGGATATGGTGGACAATCTTAATAAAATGATCTTAACAATCTAATATAAAAATGGTTCTTATTCATTAAGTGTTGATAATGGTTATAAAAAGGATTAATGATTTCGTAATAAAATGGGTTTTATTAAAAGGACCATAGGGTATCTTGTATTTGAAAGCATGCAAATACAATACATAGAGTTTTCTAACTAGAATTATGAAATCTCTAAACTTTTGACAAAAAAGTTTAACACCGTCCTTTTTCACGACACTTGAGTCATTTGGAAACTCTTAATGGGATAAAGGTCACCAAACCATTTAGAGGGAACTTGTGACTTAAGGTGGGGATACCACATTGGTGGGATAAAGGTCACCTAATCACTTATGTGGGTAAACTCACACGTGTGTGAAAGTAGGGTAACTTGATTTGCAAACCTGGTTAAATGGATCACCTAAATATGGTTTCCAATGGTGTTGATGGGATTAACATGGCGACTTTACATATGATGTTTAAAGTCAATCCCATACCTCTAGATGTTGCAAATGGTTGCAACCGTCAATCGTTGACCACCTTATTAATTTAAATCGTGGGATAAAGATCACCTAACCACAATTTAAATGTATGTTGGGTTCTAGATTTTAATATAAAATGACCTTAAAAGGCATAATTATTAAAAATAGCAATATCGAAAATTCTAAATAGATCTTTGTTAAATTTTGTAGATGGCCACCAATAATGACAATCATGATAACTCATCCGCGTCCACCTAATCATTACGAGCGATCCTCCAAAAGGAACGTATAAATCATAATAATTCATTGATTGGTATCGAAACTTGAGAATCGTTCTCAAGCAAGAGAGAAGATCATATGTTTTAGATGACCCTATCCCCGATCTCCAAAAGGAGTATGAACATCACAGAGCTTATGACATGATAACCCAGCTGAAGGAAACGTTCCAACAACAAGCAAGGGTTGAGCGCTTCAAAACGGTTCGAGCACTCCGTGCATGTCCTATGGACGACAACCAATCTGTTTCATCTTATGTACTTAAGATGAAAAGACATATTGACCGCTTTGAGAGGCTTAATTGTCCCATCTCGAAGGAATTGGCCACGGATTTGATCCTTAATGGCCTTACCAAGAAGTTCGAGACATTTGTGTTGAATTAAAACATGAATGCATGGGACAAGAGAATTGGTGAGCTTCACTCAATGCTTAAAACGGCCAAGGCAGCCATGGGTAAAAGGGTTTTACCCGTTCTCACCATCAATGAAGGTGGGAACAAGAAAAGGCCTCATCCCGCACCCAAGGCAAAGGTTGCCAAGGGTAAGGGACCCGTATGGGGAAAGGGGAAGGGGTGGCAAGGGTGCCACCCAAACCACAAGAGAAGAAGCAAAAGGTTGCTACCAATGACCCATGCTTCAAGTGTGGGGAGATTGGACATTGGGCAAGGAATTGTCCTGTCCATCTCCAAGAGTTGAAAGCAAAGAGGGATGCCGGGCAGACCGCAGGTACAATATACATGATTCATATTGATCTTAATGTTACATCTTCAAACACATGGGTATTAGATACCGGATGTGGAGCTCATATTTGCAATTTGTTGCAGGGGTTCAAAAGAAGTAGAGACTTCAATCAAGGGGATGTTAGTCTCTTCATGGGCAATGAAACGAAAGTCAAAGTTGAAGCTCGTGAGGACTACATCCTAAAACTTCCAAATGGCTTGGATGTTATTTTGAAGAATGTTTTGTATGCTCCTAGTTTGAATAGGAACATTATTTCAGTATCCCAATTAAGACATTATGATTATGTATTATCTTTTGTTGAAAATGATATTCATGTTTCTTTAAATGATATGTTCTATTTTAAAGCTATTCCCATTAATGGTATTTATGAATTGGTTCATGAAATTACTTTAAATAGTTCATTGTACCAAACTAACACCGAGAAACTCAAGTTGGATTTGAGTGATACCTATCTTTGGCATTGTCGTCTTGGTCATATAAACAAGAAACGTATACAAACACTTCAAAAGAATGGTCTTTTAAAAACAAATGGATGTGATTCATTTGATGTTTGTGAATCTTGTTTACAAGGTAAAATGACTAAGGCACCCTCTAGTGGAACTAACGAAAGGGCAAAAGATTTATTAGGAATCATACATTCAGATGTATGTGGTCCTTTTAAACCAATGACTAGGAATGGTGAAAGATACTTCATTACCTTTACCGACGATTACAGTCGCTATGGGTATGTGTACTTATTAAGGCACAAAGATGAAGCTTTTGAAATGATTAAAATCTTCAAGAATGAAGTGGAAAACCAACTCAACAAGTCAATTAAAGTTCTCTGCACCGTAGAGGAGGTTAATACCTAAGTGATGTTTTTCAAGATCATCTTGGGAGTTGTGGGATTGTCTCACAACTTACTCCACCTGGAACACCACAACACAATGGTGTGTCTGAGAGGAGGAATCGAACCTTATTGGATATGGTCCGATCTATGATGGCTAGAAGCACATTGCCTCTATCATTTTGGGGTTTCGCTTTGCTCTCCGCGGCCCGTATTCTAAATATGCCCCCAACCAAAAAGGTGGAAAGGACACCTTCTGAGATATGTCATAGAAGAGTTCCATCCCTATCATACTTAAGGGTCTGGGGTTGTGAGGCTTATGTTAAGACTCCCACCCCAAACAAATTGGAAGTCCGATCCACCAAGTGTATCTTTATTGGATATCCTAGAGATTCCATGGGATATTATTTCTATGATCCACTGGAACAAAAGGTGTTTGTTGCCAGAAAGGGTGAGTTCTTAGAAGCAATGTTCCTTATGGAAGGAACTAGCAGTAGAACAGTGGATCTTGAGGAGGATCAAGAACCACAACCCGATGCACGTTTGGTTGAAACTAGCACTCAACATGAAGATGTTGAGGATGATCAAATGGTTGATCAATACACACAAAATGTTAGTAGAAGTGGTAGAACTAGTAATCCACCTTAAAGATACGGATTTTTCATGGATGGATGCTATGTGGTAGATTCAGATGAACCAACCACATACCGTGATGCAGTGTCCAATTTGGATTGTGACAAATGGCTTAAGGCCATGAACGTTGAGATGCAATCCATGTATGACAATCAAGTTTGGGAACTTGTTGCACCACCTCTTAATTCCAAGGTAGTTGGAAGTAAGTGGGTTTTCAAGAAGAAAACCGATATGCATGGAAACATGGATACTTATAAAGCTTGACTTGTAGCAAAGGGTTTCACTCAAACTCAAGGGGTTGACTATGATGAAACTTTCTCACCTGTTGCGATGCTAAAGCCTATAAGGATATTTATTGCCATAACTGCTCATTATGATTATGAGATTTGGCAATGGATGTCAAAATGGCTTTCCTAAATGAATATCTTGAGGAAGATGTCTATATGGTTCAGCCTGAAGGTTTTATCGATCCAAAACATCCCAATAAAGTATGCAAGTTAAAGAAATCAATCTATGGATTGAAACAAGCATCGAGAAGCTAGAATCATCGTTTTGATGAGGAGGTAAAGAAATTTGGCTTCATCAAAACGCTAATGAGGCTTGTGTGTATAAGAAGGCTAGTGGGAGCATAATAAATTTCCTGGTATTGTATGTTGATGACATACTACTATTTGGAAATGGCATTCCAACCTTTGAAGGTGTAAAAACCTGGCTTGGAAGTTGTTTTTCCATTAAGGATCTTGGTGAAGCCGCCTATATTCTGGGAGTAAAGAACTATAGGAATAGATCAAGGCGGTTGATTGGTTTAAATCAAAGTGCATACATTGACAAAATCTTGAAAAGGTTCAAGCTGGAGAACTCTAAGTAAGGTACCGTACCTATTCAAAGAGGAACGATATTGAGTACGACTCAATGTCCTAGCTCAAAGGATGAGCAAGATAAAATGAAGGCAATCCCATACGCATCTGCTATTGGATCCATCATGTATGCAATGATATGCACTCGACCGGACGTCTCATGCGCCTTAAGCATGACAAGCCGATACCAGCAAAATCCTGGAAACAGTCATTGGATGGCTGTTAAGAACATACTTAAGTACCTAAGGAAGATAAAAGATATGTTCCTAACCTATGGATCTGGTGATGAGGACTCATTGTAAAAGGTTACACGGATGCGAGTTTCTGAACCTCGTGATGATTCACGGTCACAATCGGGATATATTTTCATTCTGATGGAGGAGCGGTCTCTTGGAAGAGCTCCAAGCAGGATGTGGTGGCTCTATCAACTACAGAATCAGAATACGTCGCCGCTTCATTGGCAGCTCAAGAAGCTGCATTTGTTGAAGAAATGAATTGCCGATCTAGGTTTGTCCCTTCCATCAGGACCCCCTAGAGATCTTTTGTGATAACGAGGGTGCGATTGCTCAAATCAAGGAACCTCGTGCTCATCAAAAGACTAGCACATTGAGCGGAGATTCAACTACTATGAGATGAAGTTGAAAAGGAAAGATATGTATTCGCAAACTTCACACAGATCAAAACATTGCGGATCCTCTTACGAAGCTCCTTGAAAGGCAAAGCATGAAGGTCATGCTTGTGCCATGGGACTTCGATATTCTAGTGATTGGTTTGATCTGTAAAATTTGTATTGGATATATGGAACTCTTTATTATTTGAATAAAATTATTGGTTATAATGTTTCAATTAATGTTCCAATTTGGCATGTTTAATCCATGAGTAAACTGTTTACTCTAAATGTCTGTAGTCGTTCATACTTGTAGACCAGTGTGAGGGTAAGATTTTGTGAACTTGGATTGGTTGATATTCATAAGAGATATAGAGCAATAGGTTGCTGCCAAGGTTCATAGATATTTATGGGATACAAATATTGACTAACCCGCATCTAAATTTTACTACATGGAATCTCATTGATTGATCATAAGTAATTTGAGTAAGTGAATATCATTTGGTATCCTCCGACCTGAGATACATATTGGGTTTTGATATTCACAAGTATTATACCTTGAGCTAATTCTTCACTGTCCTGAAATAGTGGACAGTTTTCACACCCTCAAAATCCACTTGCAGAGTTTTAACCGCGAGGCGTGTGAACAACCAGGATCACAGTCATAGTTACTCAGAACGACTCTAAATGCCATAATTTAACATAGTTCCAAAATACCAACTTTAAACAATGCGGAAGCGTTTTTGAAAACAACCCAGTCAATAAAGTATAACTTATGGCAAAACAGTGCCAAACCAAAGAGTAAACTATAATTGTAAAATGTCCACATGTCTTGAAGCATAGTGTCTTAAAATGCGTGAACCTTGCAGTGCTCCTATGGCAAGCAAGTTAGGACCTGAGAAAAGCATACTAAAATGTCAACACATAGGTTGGTGAGTTCAAGAGTTTGAGTTCAATAAACATGTAAACAGTTGCGATAATATAAGCAGTGTAGGTAATAGATAGCTAGTCTATTATCAGTAAATATTAATACATAGTGATTTTGCAATTGAAGCTGACTGTGATAGTTGTTGCCTCCTGTCACGACTTACCATGTCGTGACAATGTTCAATAGACAAATTGCACCTGGTTGACCTCGAGTCACACAGGTGGGGCTCGTCAGACCCAGTAGTACTACCCAAGTTTCCCCACTATTAAATATTACAATTCAAAGTGTGAGGACTTTTCTCATGGTAAACAACACTATATTAATATTATACACAACTTAAATAAAAGCGTTCGTATATACCAGTATGCTATCTCCCCCAAAAGAGATTAAATAAGTGTGGGGCATGAACTCACCTGATGTATGCAAAGTACTTAGGGTTTATTTTGAGAAACGAGAGGATAGCCAACCTTCACAGGTTACCTAGATCATGTGAGTACATAAGTACGTGTAAATAAAACATGTGAAACCCTAATCATACCAAATCAAAGACTCAAGCTTCCAGACAAATAGACACGTTTGACCTAGTTGACCCGTTTGACCCGTTGGTGACATTATGAGTTATAATTCAAATAAAGCCAATGAGCACATACAACATACATGCTTAACATTCAAATAGTATCATACATATGCTATATCAACCAGGTGTATCACTTAGATCATCATACAATCAAGTACTATACAAGTCATGCGAATCTAGAACATTACATAACCACTAGCTATAATACAACTAACATGTCCACCAGGTTCAACCATTCATCACATGCCATGTGAAGCCACTCACGACTTCACATCCTAAACCCTGCCAATCCTACTAAGTAGGGGCCTCAGATCCGCACGCGTGTATAATGATCATAACCAATTCTTTAAGCATATGCATTGCATTCACAACATCACAACAATCAATTACCAGACCCAAGCATGATGTCCTACTACTACACAACCTCCAAACCATACATGATCACCAAAGTCCAATATCACCCATGATTATCCAAGCATGCCAACAACTAATTTAACACGTTCTATCACACTAGAATTTATCCTTGAACATACTAGCAGGCTCCTACATCCCAGACATGGTCATAACATCATACTTCAACGTTTACACAAATAAAGTTTCCTTTTTGGGAAAGAATATCCCAAAATCTATCAAACATCCAAAGCATACATGAATTCATCAATAATATACCAATTCAAGCTCATACAACATCTAGACATGATCAACAACACTTAACACCCCAATCTAACAATCTTCATAAACAAAAGTTTCTACTTTTGGCAAGCTATGATCAACATCATAAAATTAAAGATTTATAGCATTCATACAACAATCTAGCATCTATCATCATCATAACTCATCCATAACATCAATCCATCACTAGATCACTACTACATGCCAATAAAGTTACTATTCTTAGTAACCTATGAACAATGAATCAAAATCCCAACTTTCTTGCATAATCAATGTATTCTAACATTCATACAACCTATTATCATCAACATTCATCAAACAATCATCTCATGCATAATCACACAATTTCGATTAGGGTTTGCTTCATACCAATTCATGATCAATCCACTAAAAACATAGAATTCTTGCATAATCGACATTAACTAACATGTATACAATCTAACTAACATGTTAACATCATCAAACAACATCCAATTGACCTAATAAGGATCATTTCGAATCTAAGGTTCGGCCATAATGAAGAACATCACAAAACATGAAAAATCTAACCTTTAAACTTGTAATTGCTTGAAATCGATGCTTCCTAATGTTTATATATCTTGTAATCGAACAAAACCAAACCACACGAATTGCTTATTCTGGCGGATTTTTGAAGATGGAGAGGGATTAGAGGAAGTCGCGGCCGAAAGGTTGCATTAGGGTTTGAGGTTTTGTTTAATTAATTTTAATTTACCTAATTACCCTTTTAACCCTTGTAATTTGTATTTTATAAAAACTAAGCTTTAAACTCTTTGTAAGTGTTTTTAACTTCATAACATAAAGATATAAACTTATAAAATTCATTATATATCTTATCTTTATAAAAACCAAAGACATACAAATAATAGACACGTTTCCGCGTTACGCGATAAATTCTTTAATTAACCGTTTATAAATGTGTAAACCATAAACATAACCCAATACTCACATAATCACTTAGATTCACAACAAATTAACATTATTCATTATTATTAGGTCACCAACGTTCAACGACAACTAGTGTGTGCTCACGACACGTGTACAAGACTAAAGGAACTAACGAGCTTTGTAACGGAAATTACCGGATGTCACATTATCCCCATGTTGAAAGAATTTTCGTCCCGAAAATTGCGTTACATGGTGAGAGTGTTCCATCACTGGTCTCCTGCATGGCACACAGAAATCGAAATCGTGTGAGTTTTGGATGAGTTGTCACATCATCCCCATGTTGAAAGAAATTTCGTCCCGAATTTAAATCAATACCTTCGTCTGCTGGCATCATTCCTTGAATAGTTGAGGGTACTTAAGCTTCATTTGATCTTCCCGTTCCCATGTGAATTCCGGTCCACGTCGCGAATTCCAACGGATTTTAACAATAGGTATCCTGCTTTGCTTAAGTGTTTTCACCTCACGGTCCATCACCTCCGCTGGTTCCTCAATAAAACGCAATTTTTCATCCACTTGAATCTCTTCTAGTGGCACGACCGTCGTTTCATCAGTTATGCATTTCTTCAAGTTTGACACGTGAAATACATCATGAATTCCACGTAGCGAATCAGGTAGGGCTAATCGATAGGCTACCGGACCTATTCTTTCCACTATCTCAAATGGTCCAACGTACCTCGGATTTAGTTTCCCTCGTTTACCAAACCGAACTACGCCTTTCCATGGTGAGACTTTCAACAAAACCTTGTCACCAACCTGAAACTCTAAAGGTTTCCGTCTCTTGTCAGCATAACTCTTTTGCATGTCTCGCGCTGCAGCCATACGGTTCCGTATCTGTATAATTTTCTCAGTCGTCTCATGAATTAACTCGGGACCTGTTATCTGACTATCACCAATTTCTGCCCCAAACCGGTGATCGATATTTTCTCCCGTACAACGCCTCGAAAGGTGCTGCCTGTATACTGTGTGATAACTGTTGTTATAAGAAAACTCCACCAATGGCAGGTGAATTTCCCAGTTATTCCCGAAGTCAATCACACAAGCACGTAGCATATCCTCCAACATCTGTATATTACGCTCACTCTGACCATCCGTCTGTGGATGATATGCAGTACTCATATCCAAACGTGTACCCAGGGATTTCTGCAATGATTGCCAGAAATGTGACGTGAAACGAGCGTCACGGTCGGAGATAATTGAGATCGGTACCCCATGTCTCGAAACGATCTCCTTGAGGTACAGGCGAGTTCACTTCTCCATCTTGTCGGTTTTCTTTATTGCAAGGAAATGAGCAGACTTTCAATCGATCCACAATAACCCATATCGTGTCACAACCAGTACTAGTCCGGGGTAGCTTAGTAAAAATCCATGGAGATTTGTTCCGATTTCCACATTGGAATCTCGGGTTGTTGTAATAGTCCAGATGGTTTTTGATATTCCACTTTCACTTCGAGCAGGTCAAACATTGCTCACGTACGTAGCTACATCCGCTTTCATGTTAGGCCACCAATAGTGAGCCTTTAGGTCATGATACATCTTGTCGGATCCAGGATGTATAGAATACTTAGATTTGTGTGCCTCGCTCATACTAAATCTCTCAGATTTCCATGAACAGGCACCCAAAGTCTATCCATGAAATACCGAATTCCATCCCTTTCACCACTAGCTGCTTATCCATTCCCCTTAACAATTCGAACCAATATTTTCCACCTTTAAAGCTTCTGTTTGTGCTTCCTTAACTTGTTCGGGCAGTTGAGTACTGATATAAGCTGTAAAGCTCGCACCCGTCGGGGTTTAGTTGTTTCCTTCCTACTTAAAGCATCGGCAACTACGTTCGCCTTTCCCGGATGATACTTAATTGCGCAATCATAATCATTTAGTAGTTCCACCCAACGTCGCTGCCTTATATTCAACTCTTTTTGCTCAAGATATGTTGAAGACTCTTATGATCGGTGTAGATAGTGCACTTGGTACCGTACAAATAATGTCTCCAAATCTTTAAGGCAAAAACTACTATACCCATTCTAAGTCATGGGTAGTATAGTTCTTCTCGTGAACTTTTGTTGTCTCGAAGCGTAAGCTATCACCTGTCTCTTTGCATCAAGACACAACCCAATCCTTGAATGGATGCATCGCAATACACCACAAAGTCATCTGTTCCTAGGTAATGCTAATATCGGAGCAGTACAGTGTTTTTGTTTTAATAATTGGAAAGCTGATTCTTGACTCTCAGCCCATTTGTATGTCGTTCCTTTGTGAGTCAAGGCTGTGAGAGGTTGTGCGATCTTAGAAAATCCTTCCATGAATCGGCGGTAATATCCTGCTAATCCTAGAAATTGTCTTATCTCGCTTGGTGTTTTGGGTGTGTCCAATTCTTTATCGCCTCAATTTTGGCAGGATCAACGTGTAATCCTTTCTCATTAACAATATGACCTAGGAATTGTACCTCTCTTATCCAAAAGTCACACTTTGAGAATTTAGCATACAGCTGCTCATTTTTCAACAGTTCCAAGATCATTCGTAAGTGCTCTTTATGCTCCTCCTTGGTCCTAGAGTATATCAGTATATCATCGATGAACACAATGACAAACTGATCAAGATAAGGTTTGCACACGCGGTTCATGAGGTCCATGAACACAGCAGGTGCATTAGTCAACCCAAAGGCATGACCAAGAACTCATAATGACCATAACGAGTACGAAATGCAGTCTTGGGAATGTCTTCTTCTCAAACTCTGAGTTGGTGATAACCAGATCTCAAGTCAATCTTCGAGTAATAGCTTGATCCTTGAAGCTGGTCGAACAAGTCGTCGATACGAGGTAACGGGTATCAGTTCTTGACTGTTACTTTCTTTGACTCTCGATAATCGATGCACATCCGGAATGTGCCATCCTTCTTCTTAACAAAGAGTACAGGAGTTCCCCAAGGTGATGTACTAGGTCGAATAAAACCCTTATCCAGAAGCTCCTGAAGTTGTGACGACAACTCCTGTAGTTCGTTTGGTGCTAATCGATAAGGTGCCCTCGCAATCGGAGCTGCGCCGGGAGTCAACTCAATCTGGAATTCCACCTGACGGTGCGGTGGTAATCCAGGAAGATCTTCTGGGAACACCTCCGGAAAGTCGCGTACTACGGGAATATCCTCCATTCTCTTTTCTTCCTTTCGCTTATCGGTTACAAGTGCTAGGATAGCCACGTGGCCCTTTCGTAACAACTTTTGAGCTTTCATATACGAGATGATGCCTATCACAGCACCATTCCTATCACCCTTGACGGTAAGAATTTGATCACCAACCGGGATCCGTATAATCTTCTCGTGACATATGACTTCCGCTTGCTTGCTAGAGAGCCAATCCATGCCTATCACAACATCAAAACTCCCCAGCGTAACAGGCATGAGATCTATAGCGAAAGTATGACCAGCAAGTTCTATCCTACAGTCTTTAAGGATATGCGCTACATTGATTTGTTTACCGTCGGCTAATTCCACAGTGTATATAGATTCTAAAGCAGAGGGTATATCACTTAAAAGACTACAGAATTTTAAGGACACAAATCTCCTATCGCTCCAGTATCAAATAGTACCGTAGCAAAACAACCATTAACAGGGAATCTACCCGTAACAGTTGTGGGATCATTTAGAGCCTCACCTGAGCCAATGACGAAGGTTCTCCCTTTGGCTCCATCTCTATTGCCGCCATTTCTAGTGCCATATCCACCATTGTTGTTATTATTGCCATTGTTGTTGTTGTTCCCATGATTGTTGGTGTTGTTGTTGTTGTTGTTGTTGTTGCCATTTCCGTTCCTTCTTAGTTGTGGGCAGTTTCGTTTGTAATGCCCTTCTTTCCCACACTCAAAACAACCCTTGGTGGTTTCTTGAGATTGTTGTGGCCTCCTCATTAGTTCACCACGGCAATCCTTCGTAGCGTGTCCAATCTTTCCACAACGTTGACACTTGAAGCTATCACACCGTCCCACATGGTGGTAGTTACACCGTGGCCATTTGGGATGTCTGCCGCCGTAACCGCTGGGTCCTTGGTTATTTGGGGCAGTTTGGTTGAAATTGCGGTTATTATCGAACCGCCGCTGCTGCTGCTGAACTGGCTGTTGCTGCTGTTGGGATTGTTGTTGAGACGATGATGATGATGATTTGTTATTGCTGTTGCTGGGAGCATCCCACTTCCTTTTGTTGTCAGGCACGCTCACCACAGCGCCCCGTTTGGGTAACCGCCCTTGCTCTACCGCCTGATCAGTAAGTCTATGGGCAATTTGGATGGCCTGCTGAATCGTAGTCGGGTTAGAAGCTGTTACCATACTTTGGATTTCAGGCACCAACCCTCGTATGTAGTGCTCGATTCTCTTATGTGTCTCATTAACCATTCCTGGACACAATGTGGCCAGCTCATGAGTACGGGTCGTGTAAGCCTCAATTTCTGAACCCTTCATCTTAAGCTGCCAGAATTCAATCTCCAACTTTTGCACCTCATTTTGAGGACAGTACTCCTCGATCATCATATCCTTGAACTCATTCCAGGTGAGTCCATTTGCCATCGCTTGTGCAAGCATCTGGACTTGCGCGTTCCACCAAGACAGGGCAGCACCCTCCAAAGTCCCGGTGGCATACTTTACTTGATCCGCCGGTGGACAGTTACATTTGGAGAAAACGGACTCAGTCTTCTCAAACCAGCGTACAAGCCCTACAGCACCCTCTGTACCACTGTAGGTGTGTGGTTTACAGTCCATGAAGGACTTGTATGTACACACTGGTGGTCCTGTTTTAACACAACACACATTAATCAAACATCCCCTACAGTTATAAAGGATATCAGATTTGTTTTTGTGTCATTGTTTACTTGCTGGCTGACCCGCGTGGGCAGCAGCCACTGCCGCCTGAACATGCTCATTAATTAGAGCAGCCAATTCCGCAGGAGTCATGTTAATAGCACCACCAGCCTGTTCTCCGGTGCCACGTCCACGTCCACGTCCACGTCCACGAGCGTCCATTCTTTTCACTTTATATTCACAATACAATAATGAGTAACATCATACACTTTTAACTCATTGAAGCGTAGTAAACAGTAAATGAAAGAAATAACGTATCATCACAACCACAACATTCATAACAAAAATAATAACTAAAGTAAATAAATTGCAATAAGTCACAATGTATTTAGCAATGTCAAAATTGAAGTTTTGTCGTTCGTGTGGGGAAACAACCCTTCCCACATAGGTTTCAAAAGAAAACACTATGTAGTCTAAGTTATATAAAGAAGTCAATCGACAATGTCTGACCCATCACTATCACCCTCCATCTCCTCCGGTTCCTCTTCCTCGGGTCCCTCCTCGGGATCCTCCTCTTCCTCGAGTGCCATAACACCATCTTGCATATGGTGACAACCGTTCAGTGTCTTCCCGTGTTCTTCCTTGAGTTCGTCCAATTGATGTCTCAGGTTGTACACCTCTTGCTGTAGTGTACAGACATCACCCGTGAGTCGTCTCACATGATGCTGTTCAGTATCCAATGCAGCCATTAGTGCCGCAATCAATTGCTCGTTGGACTGCGCCGTTCGTGGGAGTGAAAACATGGGTTGATTGGCATTGTTCCTAGTCCTTGGCTTTAGGACAGGTATGCGCTCCCTAAACATGATGTGGTCAACAAACCTAGGATAAGAACGCCAGTCTCGCGGAGGGTCACGCTTCATCAATGCGAACGGTTGATCCCAGTCAATCTCCTCTCGGGGATAAGCCAGTCTGGGCCAATCGAATCCATCATCAGGTACAGGTGCGGGAGGTGGGGATTCAGATCGTGTAGGTGATTCGGGTTTTTACCCGAGCTCTTGAAGACGATGCCATGCTGCAGAGAGTGTGACGTGTATGCCAATGAGTATACAGTAAATGGAGTAAGGCACAGGTAACTAATTAACTGTGTGCGGTTATAGTCTAGTGTGTATGCAACCTAGTTCCCTATAACCAATGGCTCTGATACCAATCTGTCACACCCTCAAAATCCACTTGCGGAGTATTACCGCGAGGCGTGTGAACAAACCAGGATCACAGTCAATAGTTACTCAGAACGACTCTAAATGCCATAATTTAAACATAATTACCAAAATACCAACTTTAAACAATGCGGAAGCGTTTTTGAAAACAACCCAAGTCAATAAAGTATAACTTATGGCAAAACAAGTGCCAAACCAAAGAGTAAACTATAATTGTTAAAATGTCCACTTGTCTTGAAGCATAGTGTCTTAAAATGCAGTGAACCGTGCAGTGCTCCTATGGCAAGCAAGTTAAGGACCTGAGAAAAGCATACTAAAATGTCAACACATAGGTTGGTGAGTTCAAGAGTTTGAGTTCAATAAACATGTAAACAGTTGCGATAAATATAAGCAGTGTATGGTAATAGATAGCTAGTCTATTATCAGTAAATATTAATACATAGTGATTTTGCAATTGAAGCTGACTGTGATAGTTGTTGCCTCCTGTCACGACTTACCATGTCGTGACAATGTTCAATAGGACAAGTTTCACCCGGTTGACCTCGAGTCACACAGGTGGGGCTCGTCAGACCCAGTAGTACTACCCAAGTTTCCCCGCTATTAAATATTAACAATTCAAAGTGTGAGGACTTTTCTCATGGTAAACAGCACTATATTAATATTATACACAACTTAAATAATAAAAGCGTTCGTATAAATACCAGTATGCTATCTCCCCCAAAAGAGATTAAATAAAGTGTGGGGCATGAACTCACCTGATGTATGCAAAGGTACTTAGGGTTTATTTTGAGAAACGAGAGGATAGCCAACCTTCACAGGTTACCTAGATCATGTGAGTACATAAGTACGTGTAAATAAAAGACATGTGAAACCCTAATCATACCAAAATCAAAGACTCAAGCTTCCAGACAAATAGACACGTTTGACCTAGTTGACCCTTTGACCCGTTGGTGACATTATGAGTTATAATTCAAATAAAGCCAATGAGCACATACAACATACATGCTTAACATTCAAATAGTATCATACATATGCTATATCAACTAGGTGTATCACTTAGATCATCATACAATCAAGTACTATACAAGTCATGCGAATCTAGAACATTAACATAACCACTAGCTATAATACAACTAACATGTCACACAAGGTTCAACCATTCATCACATGCCATGTGAAGCCACTCACGACTTCACATCCTAAACCTGCCAATCCTACTAAGTAGGGGCCTCAGATCCGCACGCGTGTATAATGATCATAACCAAATTCTTTAAGCATATGCATTGCATTCACAACATCACAACAATCAATTACCAGACCCAAACATGATGTCCTACTACTACACAACATCCAAACCATACATGATCACCAAAGTCCAAATATCACACATGATTATCCAAGCATGCCATACAACTAATTTAACACGTTCTATCACACTATAATTTATCCTTGAACATACTAGCAGGCTCCTAACATCTCAGACATGGTCATAACATCATACTTTAACGTTTATACAAATAAAGTTTCCCTTTTGGGAAAGAATATCCCAAAATCTATCAAACATCCAAAGCATACATGAATTCATCAATAATATACCAATTCAAGCTCATACAAACATCTAGACATGATCAACAACACTTAAACACCCCAATCTAACAATCTTCATAAACAAAAGTTTCTACTTTTGGCAAGCTATGATCAACATCATCAAATTAAAGATTTCTAGCATTCATAAAACAATCTAGCATCTAATCATCATCATGAACTCATCCATAACATCAATCCATCACTAGATCACTACTACATGCCAAATAAAGTTACTATTCTT
This sequence comes from Flaveria trinervia, assembly GCA_025506515.1. NCBI lineage: Eukaryota > Viridiplantae > Streptophyta > Magnoliopsida > Asterales > Asteraceae > Flaveria > Flaveria trinervia. The sequence continues at coordinate 21,353,184 of CM046455.1, read as the reverse complement.
AGTAACCTATGAACAATGCATCAAAATCCCAACTTTCTTGCATAATCAATGTATTCTAAGATTCATACAACCTATTAATCATCAAACATTCATCAAACAATCATCCATCATGCATAATCACAACAATTTCGAATTAGGGTTTGCTTCATAACCAAAGTTCATGATCAATCCACTAAAAATAGAATTCTTGCATAATCGACGTTAACTAACATGTATACAATCTAACTAACATGTTAACATCATCAAACAACATCCAATTTGACCTAATAAGGATCAATTTCGAATCTAAGGTTCGGCCATAATGAGAACATCACAAAACATGAAAAATCTAACCTTTAAACTTGTAATTGCTTGAATCGATGCTTCCTAAGTGTTATTATCTTGTAATCGAACCAAAACCACACGAATTTGCTTGTTCTTGGCTGATTTTCGAAGATGGAGAGGATTAGAGGGAAGTCGCGGACGAAAGGTTGCATTAGGGTTTGAGGTTTTGTTTTAATTAATTTTAATTTACCTAATTACCCTTTTAACCCTTGTAATTTGTATTTTATAAAAACTAAGCTTTAAACTCTTTGTAAAGTGTTTTTAACTTCATAACATAAAGATATAAACTTATAAAATTCATTATATATCTTATCTTTATAAAAACACAAGACATACGAATAAATAGACACGTTTCCGCGTTACGCTATAAATTCTTTAATTAACCGTTTATAAATGTGTATTAAGGGTAGTAAACCGTTGTTATTGAATGGGATGATGTTATTGAATGCTATAATGATGCGTATTAAGGGTAGTAAACCGTTGTTAGGCGGTATTTACTGCTTGCATCAATCTTCTATGAATCTTGGCAAGTGGGAGATTCTAGGATTCTATGTGCCCAAGACACGTAGAATATTGATACCGTTAGTACGTTATGATCCAAGTCGGTTATCCCAATAACAAGCTTAGCACACCAATAATATTTAATTGATGATATGATCATGCAATTAAATATTTACACCAATTTAGAAAATGGGTTTTCTAAATAAGTTGCATATGAGAAGGAACACTTATTAACATATATTGTTCATATATATTATTTGAAATATTATTCAAGTAAGTTGGATAATATCAAATAATAATGAGTGCATATCTTATACAATTAAAAGGTTAATTGTGAAACTAATAAGAAGACTAGTTTAAGAAATAATGTGTGTTGGGTTTAAGAGGGAAAACCCATTTTGAACTTTTTTGGCCGCCACCCTCCCTTTTTGATTGGTCCTTTTATTTTATTGGGAATACACACTTAAAACAAGTCTTGCACTCCTCATTCTCTTCTCTCCATATATGCAAGAACATCAAAATAACCTCTCTCTCTCTCACAAAAGCTACGGCCAGGGACAGCAACATTAGAAGGTTTCGAGAGCTATTTTGTTTGTTTTGGTGTTGAATCTTCCAAACAAGAAGGTGCTTTGCAAGGAGGCTTGGGGTATACAAGCTTGAGGGATCCTTTTCTTGGAGTCTTGGCTGATTCTGGGCATCTCCGTCTTCATCAAACATCCATCTTTTGGTCGACTATAAACTGCAGTAAGGTAGTTTATGGCAGCCCCTTGTGGTTGTCATATTATGTTTTTTATGCATACATAGCATGCTTATTCATATAAAAATGATCCTTTGACATATGGATTTGTTTCCTACATAATATGGTCACTTAAAACATGTTTTTCAGCTTTATAATCAAGTTTATAAAGTAATTATTCCGCTGCATTTTCAGTAAGTTTAAGAGGTTAAACTATGTTTTGTGTTCTTACAAACCCTTCAATCCCAACCACTGAGCCACTCCCCACACTGTGCCACCAGTCTCTGATTTAGGCACCATTTTTCAGGGACAGAACCCCTTTGAGCAAATGGTTGTTGCCTTTCAATCCTCCTTACCTCTTATTACTTCCATCATCACTAACATTGTGCATCAAGCCATTGATGAGAGGCTTTCCTCAAATTTTCAAACCTTAGTTGATGATGCTGTTTCTAAGAGACTTTTTGACATGCAACCCCTAAACCCAATGCAACCAAAAGGGGGAGTCTAAGTCAGTGAAAGCAGACAAAAGAAAGAGAGTTAAAGAGGAAGAAGAAAAAGAAGAAAAAAAGGAGATGATCACATACAAGAGAAAGAAGAGTGCTGAACAGACTGAAGATGATCACATAGAAGAACTGATCAAAGAAGCTGATGAGCAACATAGCAGGTCTATGGATAAGATCATTGATCAACTCTTCAGACAAGGTTTTGACACAACCAAACTTGACTTTGAAATTAGAAGGCTAGAGATTCAAGAGATTGAGCATAGATGGGCAAGTTTTAGTGAGAAAGAAAGGGAAAGGCTGGAAGCTATGATAAGATTCATATCAAAGCATTTGGGAAGATCAATCATTGAAGTGAAGTCATGGTCCACAGACAGTATTTTGGAGATAACCACCAGAATCTACTCTTCTGAAGTATTCAACAAAGGATTGATCATAGAAGCTCTTGATGAAGCTAGTGCGGGGAAAAGGTCTGATATGGTAAAGTTATCCAAAGCCTCACTCATAACCAAGATGCTAGAGTAGCCTGTACAATCTACCACACCAAAAAACCACTTCACAACCCTCAAAACCAACTCCTTTACCCAAGAGAGTTACTCAAACCACTACCAATGATGCACCCAAGAGGAAGAGAAGGGTGTTGAGGATGGAAGAAGAAGAAGATGATGATAGGATGATAGTCTGCCAATCTTTGTTGTTCTTAAAAAAAGATGCCTCAGCCCAGGAGTCAACCAACAACAATCACACGTGACATCCAAAGGCAAATGGTAAAAGTCAAACTTGAAGAAGAAGAATAGCACAAACAACATGATGAGCAGCTGTTAAGGATGATTGATAAGAGTTTCCTACGTCTTCATCCATACAAGCTATGAAGAAACATGCTCAGAGGTTGTATGCTCTCAGATTCACATTTCAATATCAGAAAGAGAGAAGTGAAATTTGGCCTGACCCCAGAGTAAGTGACAGAATTCATAAAAAGAATATTCAAGTCGATACAATGGCCAAGTAAAGAAGACTGTAGATGCTGTGATAATGCTGGCCATTGTAGTGTCACCCTGGGAAATCCTTGAAGACTTCAAGAGAGCTTACAAGTCTAAGATGACTCCACAAACTTTATTAGAAAACAAAATGGTGAAGAAGGGGTTGATCTACAAGAAGCTTGAAGAAATAAGAAGAAATGAGCTCCAGTTGTTACTTGAAGGTACTCATCCTGATGAGTTTGCATACAGAGAAATAACTACTGTGGAGCTAAAGAATGGAAAGAATGTTAAATACTTTTGAGATTACTATGGGCCTGAGTTCTTCTTTGAAAGTGAAGCTGAAGAAATCACAATGGAAGAACAAGTTGTATTCCTTGAGGCCTATGTTAGAGAGTCTTACAGACTCATCATTGGCAAGTAGGTCTCATGGATGGGGTAACAGCTCTTTGTCCAATTCCCCATGATAGAGTTCCCATTCATCCTTTGCCAATCAAACTTTCTGCAACCTCTTCCCTGGCTAAGGTTAATTTGGTGATTTCTGCCAATAAGTGGGACTTCAATAATCGTAAAGGTTTTGGCTGCATTGGTTCAGGAGGAGTTTGTTGGACTAAAAAAACCAATGAGCCAGATCAGAAAAACCTTCAAGTCCTATAGACATCATAACAACTGAAGTGGTCTACAACAGCTGAAGAAAAAGTCTAAAGACAAAGTCTGAAGACAAAGTCTGAAGACAACAGCTGAAGACAAAGTCTAAAGACAACAGCTGAAGACAAGTCTAATGACAAAGTCTGAAGACAAAGTCTGAAGACAAAGTCTGAAGACAAAGTCTGAAGACAAAGTCTGAAGACAACAGCTGAAGACAAAGCCTGAAGACAAAGTCTGAAGACAACTGCTGAAGACAAAGTCTAAAGACAAAGTTTGAAGACAACTGCTGAAGACAAAGTCTGAAGACCAAGTTCTCAGAAGTTGTCACAATAGCTGAAGTAGTTCTTTTCAGTCGTTGTGATGGTTTACATTTAAGTAGTTTGTAATCAGTAGTTTTATTTTATGTGAAACATCTGAAATTCTTACACTTCAGATGTTATAACTTCAGCAGTTGTAATTTAGCTTGTACTTAGCTTTTTGTGAAGGTGTCCTCAGTTGTTGTGGACATCTTTAGTAGTTTAGTCTGCTTTCAGTTGTTTGTATAAATAAGTTAGTTGTCACTATCAAGTGACATCAACTGATGTCACATTCCTTTATAAAAGGAATGTTGACCTAATTTCTTTGAAGCCGAAGCTTGTGCGTGAAAGAAAATATTCTCTTTGCAGAAAATTGTCTCTCTATAACCGTCACTGTTTGATTGAATCTTCATATTATTCTTGCTTAAATTTCGTCTAATTCTTGTTCTATTCCGCTGCAAATCTTAATCTAATTGATCAAACTAGATCCCGATCCTTTCAAGTTTCTTATTTAACTTTTAGAAACATCACCCAAGAGAATCTTGAGTAATCATTTGTTACTACATAGCAGTACGAAGCTCGAGAGGCAGGTTAGTGGGATTAACTTTCTTTTCCTTGTGAGACTTCTTGGTCTGTTTTCCTTTCTTACATGCTACACAAAAATCCGGAAGCTGAAAGTTCTTGACATTTACTCTATTCACTAGATCATTCTGTATTAATTGATTCATCTTCCTTGGATTAATGTGTCCCATTCTTCTATGCCAGGAGATTGATTCCCTCTCTGTTGCCTTTGACAAGAAGCATTGAACTTTATGATCAATTATAGAGGCTTTTGACAGATCCAAGACATATAATCGTTATATCTTGAAGCTAACATTAAGCCCCCGGGATAACGTAATCCTTTTTACAGCATGTAGCACTTCTTGTTTTCAAACACAACTTTGAAGCCTTTGTCACAGATATGGAGACTAAAACCAAGTTGTTCTATAGTTGTTGAACATAGTTGACCTTATCAAATTTGACTTTATGGTTTCCCACTTCGCCTTGAGTTGTGATATATCCTCCTTTATTCCTTCAAATGATACATGTCCTCCTTTAATTTGTTTGACATTGAAAAGGAGAGACAAGTTCCCGTCATGTGCCTAGATGCCCCACTATCAAGAATCTAGGTATTTGATAGCACTGTAGCGAACACCCTGCATATTCAAAGGAAATGATCGGTTTAGGTTTGGGACCAAAGCCATAACTGGAGTGGGTGACCCAGAGGAATCACACATCATAAACTCAACCCACTGTCCACTTGAGGATTAGGGCATATCATTCTTCTTATTGTTCTCATTGTTAGACAACTTATTTGACTTTTCTTTTCATAAGCTAGTTTTGTGTAAGGCTTGTTTATGATAAACAGACGATTGGCATAGAGTTTGAACTTTAGGTTCATTAGTTCTCTTAGGAGGAGTAATAGAACTCCTTTTAGAAGAACTTTGTTTTGTATCATAATGTTCAATTTTCTTTCTGGGAGTCTGATAATATGGACAATTAGAAGAAATATGTCCTCTTTTTCCATAACTGTAGCATGATCTCCCTTTTACATGTTGAGGAAACTTTTTATGTGGGGTTGAGTGTGATACAGGTGTGACATGAGTCTGGTTGGGTTTAGTCACTTCTGGTTTAGATGTTTATGCTTCTTTAACAAAATTAATTATTTGAACATTTCATCTTTAGCCTTTAGTTTATTTGGACTTTGACATGTAACACGGGTTTGGTTAACTAGTTTAGTCATTTTGGATTCAGAAGAAGACATGTGTGAACCTGACCTTACATTAACCTTTTCAAAATTATCATCCAAATTAACAGTAGGCATTTTTACTTTTGATTCCATAGTAGACTCCTTTCGTTTAGTGATAGTGTTCACCGGTTTACCCGTGGAATCAGGATCTTAACCAAAGGAGGGGACACCACGTGATCCTTTACCGGGTTGTTATTTATAGGTCTACATTTTGTATTTAAAAGGATCTCATATGGTGGTGGAACTACTTTGTAACCCAACCCTTCCCCATTTTTTCGTTCTTTCACTAAGTGTTGAACTATGTGAGAAGAACTGGTCCAATTATATAGTTTTTGTTTTAAAGAACTAACTTCGACTTCTAAAACTGCTTTTTAATTCCTTGTTTCTTCCAAAGAATTTAAATAAAACTTTATATCATTTGCCTGATTGAAAGCAACAACCTCGATTTCCCTTAGTTGTTTACCCAAAAGTTCCATTTTATCTTTGTAACCACACTCATTTTGTTTAAAATATGATTAGCTTTAGTGCACAGTTGTAAATCATTAACTATGTTATCATTGTGGTCTAATAACCTAGCAAATTTCAAATCAATGTTTTCTCTAAATTTGTCACATTCATCACAAGCATGGTTTTCAAATAGATGGTCTTTAGTACCTACCTGTGAGGAATCGGGTGAATCAGCCATCAAAGCAGAGTTAGACTCTTGAGATGTCAGAGATTCTGAACTGGTTGCTCTAAGCTCTTCCTCAACCAAGTTATGTACCACGTTCATAGCTTCTTTAGTATCTAACAGTACTTGCTCAACTGTGATCTCACCTTCACTGGCAGAAGCATCATCTTGTCCCTCAACACATGCAATGTTTGATTCACCCGGGACATAAAGCGGAAGGTCCAGTCTTGCCATTCATCACCTGACCAGTCAAGGCCTTTGTCTCTTTTCTTGAAAAGGTAGCTCCACTCATGGGTTTCTCTTGATGGTTGAAGGTGGAAAATGGATTTTCATTTCCTGTTCTCTTGGGCTTTACACATTCACGTTTGAAATGCCCCTTTTCACCACAATTGAAGCAGTTGACCTTGGTTTTGTCAAAACCAAAGGTCGTATCTTTTGTGGCTACGAAATTTTGTCCCGTCTTCATAACGAACTTTTTCGCTCGTCTAACTGCACTTCCAAGATCCCACATGATATCCATCCTCTTTAGCTCGTTCTCGTCAACTTGCTCGTAATCCTCATCTGGAAGATGGCAATTGTTAGGATCGTGTATTGAACGAAATACTAACTGATAACGTGTATACCAACTCAAATAGTGCGGAATCCTATTTGATTGGCGATCCAATGAGTGAGAACGCACGTAGAAACAATTATGGATTGGATCTAAACGTTAAGAACGATCTGGAATCGATCTAGTGCGATCTATGAACTTGGAATAGGTTCATAGAGGTCTCTGGACGGCTAGGGTATGGATGTAGTCGAAGTGTTCTTAATTCTTATGTTTTTCCACGAATTAAGTGGTGTTTATAGGTTGAGGTTTCTCATTCGGGTGACTGAACCGTTTGCATGGTTCAGTCGTGTGATTGAGCCATGCGGTTGATCCATTCGTACGATTGAGTGTTCAGTCGTGCGATTGAGTCAATCATGTTACAGTCGTGCGACTGATCCAATCTCCTGGTTCAGTCGTGTGACTGAGTCATTCGTATGAAGTTGTTCATGCGTATGGTCCATTAGCATGGGCCATTTGCATGAGAAGTTCATATTACTAAGTTTGAATATATTTATTAATCATACATTCTAATATTAGTTCAAACAACCACAAACCTATATAGTCAATTCAATAAGCGTTAAACTACTAATTAATGAAATAATAAATATTATAAGCACAACCAAACATTTGTATTTAATTAAGTACCCAATCTATTACATATGTGTAAGACAATAAAGACATATTACAGCAAGCTCAGAAACTAGGTACACATGTATCTACAAACTCTCCCTTGAACCTAGATTCATCGTCTTACAATCTTCATAAGCTCCTCATATTTCTTGTAATTCTCCTCTGTTGTAACTCCTGCATGTATTTCCAATGCAAAGCAGAGTCTGATCACGTTTTGGAATTGGAGGGATTGTACAATATCCTGCGCATCATAGAATAGTGGCCACTTGTATAAAGTGTAAACATTGTCAGAAGACAAGTTAGTTAGCCACATCGGGTAAAATACCCTGATAGTTTCCATATTACCTTCTCTATTCAGAACTATGACCACCTCACCTGTTCTCCAATCATAGTACCACCACTTAAAGTGTGGAGTGAAGTCCTATGGCATTTCCCTTAGAGGGATTCTTGACATCGTGCATGGAGGACTCCACTTCAGCACTATCTTTGGCTTGCCAGTTATTGAATCAACTTCAGACCGTCTGCTATACCTAGTAGGTTGTTGAGGTTTGAAGTTGACCCACCTGGTGTGGTACTCTCTCTTCAAGGCAGCCTCAAACCAGGCTGACATCTTTCTTGGGTCAACATATAACAGCTTCAGGTTGGCCAGTTGGTTGAGCTCAAAACTAGGTAGAGTCTTTAGATCGTGTGGGTATCTAAAGTACTCTATACCCTTCTCTCTCTTTACCAAATATACATTAAGATCCTCAAATGGGCCCACTCGATAATCTTGCCAGACACCTTGTGATGCTTCTTCACTTTGTAGAGCTTGGTGTAGACATTCGGTTTTGGAGCAGCGTATTGGGCTCGGATCTCGCAAAACATTCAGCCCATTCAGCCTTTCTGATGATGTTGACATCGGCGTCTAAGGCTTGGGCTTGATCCTTAATCTTCTCGGACTCCTGCTCCATCTGATCCAGTATCTCAAACTTATCACTGACCAGAGTATCACCCAAATTGGGGACCATATTTCCCTCTTTGTCAGCATACTCTGGATAGTGCTCCACAGTGACATCCCCAATCTCAATCTCATCTATATCATTCAGGTCATCGTCACTGGTTACTTCAAAGGTTGGAGCATCCTTGACAATCTCATCAGGATTGAGTCTGAACATTTTGGCCAATTGCTCATCAGTGAGATCATGAATTATTTCTCCCTCTTTAGGGGTGTAACTCACTAATCTCCTCACTATCCTGTGTAGATCAAGAATCATTGTTAGTTGAGTCTTGACCTGCTGAAAGGGAGCAACGTCGTATTCATCTCATTGAATATTTGAATCTGGTTGATTTAAAACATGTAACACATCAACCATTAGTCAATAATCAAAACAGCAACACATTAACAAAATATAAACATTATGCATATTAGTTTGATACAATATTCAATTACACATGATTTTTAAATAACATAAACAACTAGGCATTACTCTTGTCTTGTATCATGTGTTCCTCTACTGACAGGGCTGATGTAGAGGCACCTTTGTCTTGAGCTTTCTTGGTCCTCCTTTCACTTGCTGATGTGGCACTCGCAATAGAGTATCTTCTTCTCCTTCATCATCATCATCATCATTACCTTCATCAACATCATCACCTGCATCTGTATCATCACCTTGATCATCACCATCATCATCATCATCATCATCACTGTCATCATCATCACCATCATCTCCATCTCCTTCTCTGATCTTTACTGGCTCATCTTTTGATCCTTTGAGCCTCAACATGATGGTCTTGTTAGTAGCCTCCAACTCCTCTATCCTTTTTGCTGAGTGGACATGCTACTCCTGGAGTTGGGAAATCATTGAGCTCTGGCCAACCATCTACTGTGCCTGCGGCTCAATCAACTGCGCCTGCAGAGATATCTGTTGACATTGTGCAGCAGTAAGCTCTACTAACTGACGAATCTGAGCAGTCTTCTTGTCATCGGCTGCTAACAGCTTCAGCACCATACGGTTCAGTGTTGAGAGCTGTTCCTCTACCCCACTAGGAGGTAGAGATGATCTAGATGGAAAAGAGGGGTAAGATGACGGTCCTGCTTGGTGGCTAGAGGTGGTGGTGGCAGTGGTGAAGATTGGGGGTGGTATAGAGGTAGTGGAGGTGGATGAGCTATAATGGAGGTGGATTGGATGTGGGTAAGTGGTGGAGTGGGTGTGGTAGTGGTGTGTGAGGTGGTAGAGGTGGCCGCTGGTAGTGTAGTAGTAGTGGTGGTGGTAATGGTGGAAGGTGTGGCTGAGGTAGTGGTTATGGTAGTGGATGAGGTCACAGTGAACTTCAGTCTCTTCCCTTCTTGCCGTAGGGGTGTGCCATCCTCTTCTTCCTTGAGCCTCTAGGCACAGAGGCTTCCCCTTGGCTGCTGGGCGGGTCCGGGGCATATGTGGGATCTGTATCAGCAGTAGCATCCTCGGACTCCCTTGGGCGTCCACTAACTGCCCTCAAACCTCTCTTTGTGGCAACCACCTGGCTGCCCACAGTCCTTGTCAGAGTCTCCTCATCACTCTCTTCTTCCTCATAGGGAGGACAGAAGTCCTGGTGAAAGCTGGCTGCGGTGGCATCTGGATGAGTAAGGGGTGAAGGAGTAACATGGGTAGTAGGGCCCATCGTAGAAGCATGCTCGGAGTCTCCGCCGGTATCACCGTCATCGTCGGAGTCCTCAGATAGAAGAGCGATTTGCTCAACATCTGAGTCACTCTCCTCATGGCGCCATTTTGGCCTACCCGATGCCACGTAATCAGCATGGGCCAGATGCCCGAAGAGTCTATTCACAGGGGGCTTGACTTGCTTCCCCCAGTAGACCTTCATGCGACCCAAGGTCGTGTCATCCATAATCTCCAACGACCCATGTCATGGATCTCCTTGGGTAGGGTTGGCAGCTTCTCATAAAAAATCGTCTGCAAGAATCTGGGGTACACGCAGAAACCCTCTTTACCCTTACCCTCCAAATTCTCTATCAGGTAAGAGAATATTATGCTTGAGAAGCTAAAAGGGTGGTTTAGAAACAGTGCCACGTAGGCATTTTGAATCTGGTCTGAAAGATCATCAAACTCACCCCTTCTCGAAGCCAAGCACTTAAGGATGACATGTGCTAAATACTTGTACTGGGGACACATGTTGCTCTTGTTGAGCACACCTGCATTAATATCCCCAGCGTACTTCATCCTTAGGAAGCACCCTCTCACAGTCAGAGGGTGATCAGCATCATCACCCAAGGCAAGTACACATCATATATCCTCAGTAGTGACCTCGATAGACTGACCAAAAATACTACTGTGGATGCTGTATGGATCATGTGAACGGTCAACCGATGCCCCCTCCCAGAAGGCGTGCTGAATAGACCTATAGGGAGTGCATGGTGTGGATGTAGCCTTGTAGATCCTAGATCTCTTGAGGAAAGCAATGATCCCTGCAAACTCGGCACCATTCCGAGTAGTGGCATCTAAATGAGCACATATGTTGTGCTTGGGGTTGATGGACCACCTGTCAGCCATCAATCTGTAACACAAGACACATAGACATGAGATCACAACACAACACAAATCAGTTCAAATTAATGTGGTTAAACTCAGTCTGGTTCAATCATGCGATTGAACCATGCGACTGAGCTCAGTCGGTTAACCTAACATGCGATTGAATACAATCGGGCGACTAAACATGCGATTGAGTTCAATCAGGTGACTGAGCTTGTGATTGGTTCAGTCGGCTGACTGAGTTCATTCGGATTATCCCATCGGCCGACTGAGTCGTTTGGCCAGGTCAGTCGTGCAATAGGAGTTCATCCGAGTGTCCAGTCGCATGACCCTGTTTGTTCAGCTGAAAGTCGAATTTGGACCAAGTCCTGAAATTAGACGTAGTGTTTTGGTTCATTAGACTCGCAATCACTTTACTAATAACCTAATGACTTTGATCTCAACATTTTACTTAGTTCAGTTAGGTTATTTGTCCAATAATCATTTCAGTTCTTGCAAGGGCCCAATGTCTTGATTTTGGAGACAAATCGATGGAGTTTTTGCACGGTCACACCGCATTTTACGTGTATAATCACCGGCGAATGTCAGAATATCAAAAGAAGTAGGAAACTTAGTCTGATGAAATTTCTGTAGAGTAACAGTAGTGTATGATATTTTAGGGCAATTGGGGGTGATGAGTTTAATGCGATCACTATGGCCCTATTTATACTGTATTTGATTTCAATCGGGCGACTGGATCTATTCGCTATGTTCATTCGGGGGATTGGACCTCAGTCGTGGCGATTAGTTCAGTCGATCACATTCAGTCGGCCGAGTGGGTTTCAGTCGGGCGACTGACTCATTCGCATAGATCCATTTGGGCGACTGGCTCAATCTTGTGAGCCATTCGGGTGAATGGTTCATACTCATGCTCCAATCGGCTGTCTAGGGCATAAGTATGGTCCATTCATACGGTTGCTCCATACTCATGGTCCAGTCGTGTGAATGGATCATACTCATGATTTTGACTTTATGACCTTTTGACATTTTACACCCTTTAACTTATAGATTAAACATGTTTATCAATTGATCATCTCAGACATGATACTTTTAACTTGAAAACTTTTGATCACCTCAGACGTGATCTTTTTAAGTGATTAAAAACCTCTATTGTATTGGTGTAATGTGATGTTTAACAAACTAAATGACAAAATTTAAACAAAATAAAAGAAATAAAACTGAAATACAAAACTAAGACATGTTTTTGTGGTTTTATGAAGGGTAAATCCTAAGATATAAATCTAAAGAATTCATTTCTTGAAAAGGAAGCTTTAATTCATTTTGACCATAAATGAACCAATTCAATTTGGAATCATACAGGAAATTCAAATCATTCGGGACATGTTATCAAAACCTTTGATGTTCTATTCTTGATTTTCATCTAGAGTCGTTAGCAATTTTAGGAATCATACTGGTACTATTAGATCCTCACATTGATTTGGACTTTCAAGAATTGTAGCCACGATGATTGTCAATATACTGTCCTTTTAAATCCATACACAGACTTTTGACTCAGATTGGTGAAAGTTTAAGGTTTAATTATTTCAACCAACATTTGTGGAGCCCACGCTTATGTGGTAATCAACATTCCTTAGGAGATTTTTGAGCGGTCTACGGGCATTTTGACAAGAAGAAACTATTCTTAGAGCTTTCAAAGAGAAGCCAAGCCTCAGGTCAGTGCCATCGCACAACAGAGAGGCACATAATCTATCTTCTTGTTAGAGCATCTTTAAATTTATTTTCTTTTGCACATAACGCACCAACAACATAAGTTATTAGCTTGATTGCGTTTATTTTTCATTTTTTTCATGCTTTGCTCTTTTATGGTCATCCACACACATTTGTGGCGTTTATTTGCTCATCACCTCATATTGGAATTTTGTTGATTGTGTTAACCAGTGATATAAGATGGGAACCCACAATCAGTTGAATAGTTTAGTTTGTCTTAAGATCACCAACAGGTCTAATCATCTATTGTGTTGAATCTACCGGCATATCATATGTGGTCTAGCAACCTCTAGGTCTAACTTCTTTGTGTTACGTTAGTAGTAACCAGTTTTACTATCATTTTTCATTTTATATTGCTCAGACTACACAGACTTATACTTTGAACTTCACATCTAATTCAATTTAATCTTTTAAAATCCCAAGTGGTTTGTTCCCGTGTACTATCATTTTCCAACGTTATTGAATCGGTATCACACATACGATTTGATTTCTATCAGCTAGCCTCCTCCTTCCTCGGTTTTTTTAATGTTACTAACTAAACCTATTCTCCCCCTAAAATTATGAAACGGAAACGAATTGCGTTTTTAGGATTTTAATACGCTAAGAATAACATCAATTTAATTAAACTAAAGTAAAGTAAATAAAATAAAATAAAGTAAAAGAAAATTTTACTATACGCATCGGACTACACATGGTCATCTTCAGGAATTACATCACCTTTCTTTTTAACGTCGTTGACCTCTAACAAATATAGAAAACGTGGTTTATCAAAAGCCTTTGTATAGAGGTTAGCACGTTGAAAATCAGTATTTATTTTAACCACATACATTAGGTTCTTTTCAAAACAGTCATGTATAAAGTGATTTTATTCCGATGTGTTTGGTCTTAGGATGCTGGACCGGATTTTTAGTTACTGCAATTACAGCAGAGTTATCAACAAAAATAGGAGTAGAAGATAATTTCAAATGGTAATCCCGCATTTTCTGTTGAATCCATATGATTTGTGAACAACAACTTGCAGCGGCAACATATTCGGCTTTGCAGATTGACAAAGCAACCAAGGTCTGCTTCTTACACTATCAGGTCACTAATCTTCTCACAAAGAATTGACATCCCACTGATGTAGACTTGTAGTTCATCTTACAGCCTTCGTAATCCGAGTCATTATACGCCGTTAGCTCAAAGTCATCATCATGAGGATACCACAACCCAAGTGTTGGTGTACCCTTCAGATAACGAAATATCCTTTTGACCCCTATTAGATGGTTAACCTTTGGCTTCGCTCATATCTTAAGCATAGACATGTCGCATACATGATATCAGGTCTTAAGGCAGTGAGGTACACGAGAGATCCAATCATTCCTTGGTATATGGTGGCATCCACCAGATCACCATTCTTGTCGGGTTTTACATCATGGTTTGTAGCAAGTGGAGTCCTAGCTGCGGAAGCATTCTCCATGTCGAAATGACTGAGAATATCTCCTACATACTTGATATGATGTAGAAATATTCCCTTTGGTGTCTCATCCACCTGTAACCCAAGAAAGAATTTCATCTCTCCCATTACACTCATTTCAAACTCAGCCTTTATTACTGCTTCAAACTCCTTACGTAAGTCTTCGTTCTTGGAACCAAAGATTATGTCATCTACATAAATTTGGACCAGCAGTAAATCACCATCCATTTCTTTGATAAACAACATGTAATCAATAACACCTCTGCGAAAGCCGTGTTTCACAAGGTGATTCGAGAGTTCTCATACCAGGCTCTGGGAGCTTGATGAAGCCCGTATAAAGCCTTGTCGAGTTTGTAAACTCTGTCCTGATGATATGGATCCTCAAATCCCTCAGGTGACTAACGTACTCTGTCTCTCAAATTTCACCATTAAGGAATGCACTCTTCATATCTAGTTGATAAACTTTAATCTCAATATGATGCATAGGCAAGGAAGATGCGGATGGCTTCCATTCTTGCCACGGGTGCAAACACTTCATTGTAATCTATTCCTTTGACTTGTCAAAATCCCTGAACTACAAGTTGAGCCTTGTTTATGATGATGACGCCTTGATTATCTTTCTTGCATTTCAAGACTCATTTGTGCCAATGACCTTAGCACCTTTAGGTCTATATACTAGAGTCCATACACCTAACTTCTTGAACTGAAGAAGTTCTTCTTGCATGGCACTCACCCGTGCCTCATCATTCAAGGCTTCACTTACATACTTTGGCTAAAACTGAGACACAAAGAAATGATATGCACCATGGTGAAGGTATCCCTTTTCCATCACCGAGGCATAATAAGCTGAATACAGCTGATTTTTGGTCTGAACTCCTCATCTGACATCTCCAATGACATTATCCAAAGGATGATAGACGTTTATGGATGATCCAGGAGTGGTTGGAACAACTACCTCAGAATCAAGATTATGAATGTTAGGTTCTGGAACTGAGGCAGTAGGAGTATGAGGTTCTGAAGGCTCAGAGGCATCAACATCAGATGCTTGTGGACTTGTGATAGAAGGAACTTGTTCCTCTTGGTTGTTGGGATCATTTTCCACAGCTTCTTCATCAGAGGAGGAGTCACGATCTTCAAGTGCTCCCCCTGAGTTGTTAGATGAGCTACCTTGTGAACCAGATGATGTTGAACCTAAAGCCAGTGTGTTCAAGACATCATACATCATCTGGGTTGCCAACTCATCATTAGAAGTGGATAGTGGTATGTTGAAGGACTTGAAGAATCCATCATAGTCGAAAACGAAAGCGGGTCCTTTTCCAGTAGGTGGTGTGATGTATCTCTAAACATCAACTTACACCACACTTCTACATGACCCGTTGAGTTGTTGTAAACTCTCTTGTTCGGTATGTTGTATCCTAGAAAGATACCATCATCAGCCTTCTCGCTGAATTTGCCCTCCTCACTCTTCTTTAGTAGGTGCACGGTGTGCCAAACAGTTCGAGATACTCTATATTAGTTTACGTCGTTGTAGTAACTCGTAACATGTCTAGCCATGGTGTTTAACTACCAGAACTCGATTCAACGTGTAACACGCATTTGCAACTGCCTCGTTCCAGAATTGGATAAGCTGTTTCGAGTCTGCTAGCATTGTCCGTGCCGTCTCTATCAAGCTACGATTTTTCCTTTCAGCAACGCCGTTCATCTGAGGAGTGTAGCCAGAGGTGACTCGTGCACAATTCCCTTTTCCTTGCAGTAAGCCTCCATCCATTGGTTCTTGAACTCGGTTCCATTGTCTGAGCACACTTGACATACCTTCAGCTTGTAGAGGGACTTCATTGTAGTTACTAATTCTTTGAATGACTCAAATGTTTCTGATTTGAATTTCAGAAACATTACCCAAGAGAATCTTGAGTAGTCATGAGTACTACATAGCAGTACAAGTTGCCTGCAATGCTTCTTGTACTGACTGGACCAAACCGATGCATGTGAAGAAGCTCAAGAGGAAGTTCAATTGAATGAACTTTCTTTTCCTTATGAGACTTCTTTGTCTGTTTGCCCTTCTTACATGCAACAAAGAAATCCAGAAGTTGGAATTTTGATGTTAACTTGTCTCACTAGATCATTCTGGATCAAGTGATTCATCTTCCGTGAATTAATGTGTCCCATTCTCCTATGCCAGGAGATGGAATCCTTCATAGTAGCTTTTGACAATAAGCACCGAACTTCAGGATCCGTTGTGGAGGCTTTTGATAGATCCGAGACATACAGGTCATTATATCTTGATGCAGACATTAAGAGTTGGTCCTCCGGGATCATATAGCCCTTTTTCAGGACATAGCACTTCTTGTTGTCAAATACTACTTTGAAACCTTTATCACATATTTGGGAAATAGAAAGAAAGTTATTTTGAAGTTGTTGAACGTAGTTTACCATGTCAAACTTCACTTTCTAATTACCCACCTCCCCTTGAGCTGTGATATACCCACCTTTGTTTCCAGCAAATGAAACATGGCCTCCATTGATTTGTTTGACATTTGATAAGAGAGCCCTGTTCCCTGTCTTATGCGTGGATGCTCCACTATCGACAATCCATTTGTTGGTTTCAGCATTATAGCGAACACCCTACACATTCAATTGAAAACATTAGTTCAGGTTAGGGACCCAAGCCTTTACTGCCTTGGTTTTCCCAGAGGTATCACACATCATAAATTCAACCCATTGACCTTTAGAGGATGAGGGAAGTTCATATGTCTTCTTTTCTCATTATCAGACAAAGGGATTGATTTTTCTTTCCATAAGCCAGCTTTGTGTAAGGCCTGTTTGTGATAAACAGACGACTGACTAATAGGTTGAACTTTAGGTTCACTAGCCCTTCCAGGTCGCATCACTGAGTCCTCTTAAAAGGGCTAGGTTTTGGGTCCTGAAGTTCAACTTTTCACCTTGGTGTGTGATAATAAGGACAATTAGACACAATGTGTCCATACTCCCCACAGCTGTAACATGATCTGCTTTCAACTTTACGATTTAACTGTTTTTGTGGAGAAGTGTATGTCACACGTGTGACCTTACTCTGTTTGGATTGAGACATTTCTTGTTTAGATGTATAGTCTGGTTTTACAAATTTAATTGCTTTACCTTGTTTAACCACATCTTTTCCATTTTGTTTACGTGGACTTTGACAAGATGCACGTGATTGGTTAACAATAATGTTCTTTTTTGGTTTAGATTTGACTATGCTTGAACCAGACCTTATATTAACATTTTCAAACTCTTTTTCCAGATTAACACAAGACATTTTTCCTTTTGCCTTTAACATGGCCTCCTTTTGTTTAGTTCCAGATTCATTTAATTTACATGTGGAATCTGGATCACTTACAAGAGGAGTGAACACCACATGATCCTTGATTGGATTGTAACTGATTGGCTAACTTTTAGTGTTGATCAAGGTCTCGGGTGGTGGTGGAATCACTTTATATCCCAATCCCTCCCCATTATTACGCTCTCTCACTAAGTGTTGGACAATATGAGATGAACTTGTCCAACTATGCAGTTTTTGTTTTAATGAATTAACTTCTACTTCTAAAACTGCCTTTTGCTTCTTAGTGTCTTCTAGGGAGTTAAGATAGTACCTAATGTCATTAGCTTGGTTAAAGGCTACTACTTCTGTTTCCCTAAGTTGTTTGTTTAAAAGTTCTATCTTTTCTTTGTAACTGTGATCATTTTTTTAGTACTCATTAGCTTCAGTCCACAGTTGCAAGTCCTTTACTAAGCTATCATTATGATCTAATAACCTAGCAAATTTTAAATCTATGCTTTCCCTAAATTTATTACAATGACAACAAGCATGATTATCAAAAAGTTGGTCGGTAGTACTTACTTGAGGAGGTTCTGATGAATCAACCATTAGAGTAGAGTCTGGTGTTTCTGGTTCTGGTGATTCTGATGTTGTTGTAGTTGTTCCTTCTTCAGGCAAGTAGTTGACCATTGGTTCAGTCTCTTCATTGTTGGACATAGCAAGTTCCACTGTAATATCTCCTTCACTAGCTGAATCGTCATCTATATCCTGCACACTAGCAATGTTGGATTATCCCGGTGAGACAAACCAAAAGCTCTAGTCCTGTCCTTCATCATCATGAGCAGTCAAGGCTTTAGGATCCTTTCTTGACAAAGTAGGGCTACTAGTGGGTTTATCCTGACGATTAAAGGATGAGAAAGGATTCCCATTTCCAGTCTTCTTAGGCTTCACGCACTCACGTTTGAAGTGCCTTTTCTCGCCACAGTTGAAACAGGTCACCCGTGTCTTGTCGAATCCAAAAGTAGTGTCCTTAGTTGCAACCAAGTTCTATCCGGTCTTCTTGACAAACTTCTTAGCTCGCCGGATAGCACTCGCTAAGGCCCACATTATATCCATCCATTCCAGCTCTGTCCTATCCACTGCTGTGTAATCCTCATCAGCCAGATGGCAGTTCCCAATTTTACCAGCAATTAGTCCATCATAGGAGTGGACTACCGCAGCTAAGAGATCCATGTGCTCTTTAGCTACCTTAACTATCACATTACCAAAATTCTCGGTCTTCGGTTTTGCTGCATTGGCTTCAGCTACAATGTATTGGGTACTAGACGACCCTAACATTTCCAACCTTGAAGTAGAGGCTTGAGAAGAACCAGTTGAACTTGACACAAAAGCTGTCTGAAGTGGGGCTCCAGATGTTTTGGCTTGAGGAGTTGCATTGTACAGTGCTGGATTCTGATCATAGGTAGACTTTTGGGCTCTATACTTCATCCTCAGCTCCTCTTTTCTCAGTTTCAGAATGAAATCATTTATATCTTAACTTCGTAAGCATACAATTCTGTCTGAGATTGGAGGCAAACGAAACCCATTTTTCTGGCAAACCATCAACAAACTTAGACACTTTGTCTTCCATTGATGTCGTTACTCCATGAGTGTGCATTTCACTCATCAAGTGGTAGAACCTATCGATAACATCATCTACGCTTTTTTTACCAATCGAAGACAAGTTGTCAAACTCCTTCAAAGCCTTAGCCTTTTTGGCCTTTAATGATGCGTTCCCGTCATATCTCTTCTCCAATGCATCCCATAATTTCTTTTATTTTTGCTAGCGTATACTCAAAAAATTGATGGAAAATATCCTTCGGAATTGACTGTGTAAGCAAAACATAGACTTTCTTCTCAGCATTGTATTTGACCTTTTGTCCATCAGTCATGCCACCCAGTGCAAGTTTGACACGATCAGCTCCTACTGGCATGTTGTACCCCGTCTCTATAGATTCCCACATATTGGGATCTACTCCATTAAGTAGATCTCGAAACGTTGCTTCCATTGTGGGTATTCATCTAACGTGATTAGCTTAGGGGTTTTGTTGTGATTCCCTGCTTCATTCTCCAGTAGCAGTAAATTCTAATACGTGAGTCTCTCCTGCTACGAATGCTAAGTATTGGTCCTCCATTGCAATTAACTTTAGTCTTGGAACAAATTGTTTCACTTGTGCGAATGAAGCTGTGCGATTGGGTTATTCATGCGATTGAACAATGCGTTTGGTTCAATCGTGCGACTGAACTAATGCGGATGGCTCAGTAGGACAAATGAACAAGTGCAATTGAACAATGCGAGTAGTCTGCTTAGTCGTACGAATGGAGGTACGAATGAGTCTAATCGTGCGTATGAGGGATGCGTATGTATTCAGTCTTGCGATTGAGTCAATCGTGTGACTGAAGCTGCTGGATTTTGAAAATTGTAGGTTTAAGGTGTTCTGGACGCAAAAACATGAATTTTCACTAACCCTAATTCCGTATGCCGGAAAAAGTTAAACTTTACGAACAGGAGACGTCTAAGACACCGTTTGACACAAAAAGATTGCGTTTTTAGTGAAAAAAATACAATTTTTGTATCGAAAACGATTGAATCACACGTAAATCAAGAGCCAAAGCTCTTGCGACACCCTACACATATCCCACATCGGCCGTGGACAGGAGAGATTCCTTGTTCATAAGGAATGTCTAGCCTCTAACTTCAACAACACGTTTTGGGCGTATTAGCTGTGATGAGAGGAGAACTCCATAGTTAAGCGTGCTCAGGTGGGAGCAATCTAGGGATGGGTGACCTCCCTATGTAGTTTTCACCCAGGAAACCAAAAGCAAATCCATGAGCTTTTTGTGGGCAAAACGGACGATATTGTTGATGTTAGGGGCCGGGTGTTTCAGAATGGTATCAGAGCCACTCTTGTGTCATTCCGGGTGTGGGACATACCTCACCAAGGATGGTGACTTCTCGGGCTCATCAAGGACGATGAGTCCAACAGGGGGTGCTTGTGACACCCTACACATATCCCACATCGGCCGTGGACAGGAGAGATTCCTGGTTCATAAGGAATGTCTAGCCTTTAACATCAATAAAGCGTTTTGGGCGTATTGGCTGTGGATGAGAGGAGAACTCTATAGTTAAGCGTGCTCAGGTGGGAGCAATCCAGGGATGGGTGACCTCCCTGGGAAGTTTTCACCCGGGCAACCAAAAGCAAATCTGTGAGCATTTCGTGGGCAAAGCGGACAATATTGTTAATGCGAGGGGTCGGGTGTTATAGCTTTGATACCACTTGTTAGGATCGTGTATTGAACGAAATACTAATTGATAAACGTGTATAATGAATCATATAGTGCAAATCCTATTTGATTGGCGATCCAATCAGTGAGAACGCACGTAGAAACAGTTATGGATTGAATCTAAATGTTAAGAACGATTTGGAATTGATCTAGTGCGTTCTATGAACATGGAACGTGTTCTTAGAGGTCTCTGGATGGCTAGGGTACGAATGTAGTCGAAGTGTTCTTAATTCTTATGGTTTCCCACGAATTATGTGGTATTTATAGGTTAAGGTTTCTCATTCGGGCGACTAAACCATTTGCATGGTTCAGTCATGCGATTGAGCCATGCGGTTGATCCATTCGTACGACTAAGTGTTCAGTCGTGCGATTGAGTCCATCTCATGTTACACTCGTGCGACTGATCTAGTCTCCTGGTTCAGTCGTGTGACTGAGTCATTCACATGAAGTTGTTCATGCGTATGGTCCATTAGCATGGGCCATTCGCATGAGAACTTCATATTACTAAGTTTGAATATATTTATTAATCATTACATTACTAATATTAGTTCAAACAACAACAAACCTATATAGTCAATTCAATAAGTGTTAAACTACTAATTAATGAAATAATAAACATTATAATCACAACCAAACATTTTTATTTCATTAAGTACCCAATCTATTACATACGTGTAAGACAATAAAGACATATTACAGTAAGCTCAGAAACTAGGTACACATGTATCTAAAGAAATTTCCAATCTTCCCAGCAACTAATCCATCATAGGAATGGACAACAGCTGCGAGAAGATCCATGTGCTCCTTTGCAACTTCCATTGTGATATTACCGAGATTCTCGGTCTTTAACTTTGTAGTATTTGCTTCAAGCACAATGTATTGGGTGCAAGATGACCTTGACGTTTCGAATCCTGAAGTAGTGGTTTGAGAAGGAGCTACGGAACTAGACACGAATGTTGTGTTCAGTGGTGCTCCTGAACTAGATGGAGAGGGAAATGAGTTGTAAAGTGAAGGATTCTAATCGTAGGATCCTTTCTGTGACTTGTACTTTATTCTCAGTTCTTCCTCTCTTAACTTCATTATGAAATCATTTATATCCAACTTTGCAAGAATACCATTCTGTCTAAGATTAGACACAAACAAATCACATTTATCCGGCAAACCGTCTGCAAAACTTGACACTTTATCTTCCATAGACGTTGTTACACCATGAGTGTGCAGCTCACTCCTCATATGGTAGAACCTGTCAATAATGTCATCCAAGCTCTCATTCCCTATCGAAGAGAGTTTTCAAACTCCTTCTTGAGAGCCTTACCCTTCAGATCCTTTAACATTAGATACCCATCATATCTCTTCTCCAATGCTTCCCATAACTTTTTCGCTTGCTTGTTCTCACAGAACTGATGAAAGATGTCTTCCGGTATCAACTGAGTCAATAGGGCATACACTTTCTTTTTGCATTGTACTTAACCTTTTGGTTGTCATTCATTCCCCCCAGAGTCACATTAACTCCATCAGCACCGACTGGCATACTGTAACCTGTCTCAATGGATGCCCAAAGATTGGGATCAACCCCAATTAGATAGATCTCGAACCTCTGTTTCCATTATGGATAATCATATAACATTATAAGCTTTGGTGGTTTATTATGATTCCTAATTTCATTTTCCAGAAGTAGAAGGTTGTGGATGCGAGAGCCCTTTCCTGCAGTAAAGGCAGCGAATTGATCTTCCATTTCTATAAACTTTGAACTTTAGAAAAAAACTAGTTCACTCGTGTGAATGAAGAGTGCGAATGAATTCAATTGTACGATTGGATTCAGTCGTGCGATGAAGTGGACGATTGGACTCAAACGAATGGAGTTGTTCAGTCGTACGAATGAGTGGAGCGACTGAGTTCAATCGTGCGTATGGGGTGCGCGATTGAGTTCAGTCATGCGATTGAGCAAGGCGAATGGACTCAAACGACTGGAGTTATTCAGTCGTGCGAATGGATAATACGGATGAGTCAATCGTGCGGATGGACAGTGCGGATGACTCAATCGTGCGGATGGAAAATGCGAATGACTCAATCGTACGAATGAGCTATTCGTGTGACTGAAGGCTAAATTTGACACTTTGACACGAATTACGATTTACCCAGAAACCATAATCTGTCATACGACGAAAAACTTCAACTTTGATGTCTGGAACCATCGAAAAACACCTGTGGACTAAAAACGATGATTCTTTTGAGTTAAAACGTGAGTTTTGACACAATTCTAATTGAATCAAATGCGGATGGAAAGGTAATGCGGATGAGCGAAGTAAGTCAATGCGGATGAGCATTGACTAAGTATGAAAAATGCGTATGAATGTTAACGCAGATGAAGTCAATGCGGATGTGCATTTGACTAAGTCTGAGAAATGCGGATGAACATGGACTAAGAAAAGGGAAATGCGGATGAGTATTAACTACAAAGTAAGTAAATGCGGATGAACAGTTAATGTGGATGGGGTCAATGCGGGTGAGCATTTGACTAAGTGTATGAAATGCGGATGAGTAAGTCAATGCGGATGAAGTATGTCAATGCAAATGAGCATTTTACTAAGTGTATGAAATGCGGATGAGTAAGTCAAACGCAGATGACAAATGTGGATGAAGTATGTCAATGCGGATGAACAATATGGTCAATGCAGATGAACACTTAGAATAATTCTGACTTTTTGGGGAAAAAGGAGTAATGTAGGCTTTGACTTGAGATGTTCTCGTGGATTCATGTAGATTGACTTTTGAGGTCATAGATGGTATTATGGCCATGTATTGATAGGCGATTGATGCTTATGCATGATGATGATGTTGATGGTGTTGCATGATTATACATGATGTATGTTGTGTATGTATGATGCCTGACTGAATGATATGTTTATGTCCTTTCTATGATGAATGTTTATCTTTCCCTTGGCCTTACGTGTTATGATAATAAATGAAACGAAAGTATTATGTAACGTAAAGTGAAAGATACTGAAAGAGGAACATGATGAATGAATGCATGCATTAATGAACAAATGAATGTAAGAAGGCTTGCAAGCAAATGTATGGAGGTGCACACTCATTATAGGTGTTAGCTCAACGGTATGCGGGTTATCTACCACAAAGGATGCACATTGGGGTCTTTCTTTGTGATTGACCATATGGATGAACCATTATTGCGTGCCTTAGGTACTGTGACCACTTGGTGCTGGGCACCACCGATGAAGGTCTTTTATAGGCTTAGGTCCAGTATCATGAGCATGAAGGACATAGCACATGACAATGGCACACCTGAACTTTACCTTAGGTACTGTGACCACTTGGTGCCGGGCACCACCGATAAAGGTCTTTTATAGGCTTAGGCACAGTACCATGAGCATGAAGGGTGAAGTTCATGGTGACGACAAAAGTAAAGAATGACATGATGAATGAATGGAAGTATGAACGAAAGAATGACGAAGATAATAATGATATTATCTGTATGTATGTATGATGTATGATCACATGCAATAGTAATGAATGGTTTTAACGAAAGTAATGTATGTTTTATTATAAAACTAGAACTCACTCAGCAATGCTGACTTTTATGCATTTTCCAGTTGGCAGGTGAGCATTGCAGAGGATGGGACGGAGCAGCTACTTGGCATTTTGAATGGTATTCTTTTGTTAATGTTTTTTGCATTTTAATACAAACAAATGATGTTTTGGAAATGAACGCTTGTATTAACTTGCAAAAGCATTTCTAATGATAAGAAAAGTTAGTTTTATGTTTCCCCTACAATGTTTATCTGAATGATTAAATGTAACATATATGTTTTACGTTCAATGATTTACCAGCTGTAAGCGTCCCGGGAACGGGGCCTTATATGGATTCTTCTAGTCATTCAACATCCCTCTCTCAATATCTGATGATGACTTGGCAACCAAAATGATGTTTGATGTCTTAAACACACCATCACAAGACATCACATCTGGCTCACAAGGTGAATCGTCTAACCAGTCATGGGGAGCACTCAAGGTAAGTGACTCCTACACTAATGATGAAGCTGTGGAGAATGAACAGAACAATGAGGAGGAACATGTTCCCATTCCTGCAAGTCTACAAGCATCTGTCATAGATGTCTTTGCATCTTCGGAACCTTAAAGTCCTACTGCCTCAGATACAGAACCAAATGTTCATAATCTTGGTTCTGAGGTAGTTGTTCCCACCACTCCTTGATCACGCCTAAATGTCTATCATCCTGTTGACAATGTCATTGGGGATGTCATCAGGAGTTCAGACTAGAAATCAGCTATATTCAGCTGATTATGCCCCGGTAATGGAAAAAGGATACCTTCATGATGGTGCTTATCGTTGTTTTGTGTCTTAGTTTGAGCGAAAATATGTTAGTGAAGCCCTAAATGATGAGGCATGGGTGAGTGCCATGCAAGAAGAACTTCTTCAGTTCCAGAAGCTAGGTGTATGGACTCTGGTGGATAGACCTAAAGGTGCTAAGGTCATTGGCATCAAATGGGTCTTGAATCGCAAGAAAGATAACCAAGGAGTCATCATCAGGAACAAGGCTCGACTTGTAGTTCAAGGATTTCGACAAGTTGCAGGAATAGATTACAATGAAGTGTTTGCACCCGTGGCAAGAACGGAAACCATCCGTATCTTCCTTTCCTATGCATTGTATATGAAGATTAAAGTTTATCAACTGGATGTGAAGAGTGCATTCCATCATGGTGAAATCTGAGAGACAGTGTAAGTCAGTCAACCTGAGGGATTTGAGGATCCATATCATCGGGATAGGGTTTACAAACTCGACAAGGCTTTATACGTGATTCATCAAGCTCCCAGGGCCTGGTACGAGAAACTCTCGACTCACCTTGTGAGACACGGCTTTTGCAGAGGTGTTATTGATTGGATGTTGTTTATCAAAGAAAAGGATGGTGATTTAATGCTTTTTCAGGTCTATGTTGATGGCATAATCTTTGGGTCCAAGAACGAAGATTTATGTAAAGAGTTGGAATTAGTAATGAAGGCTGAGTTTGAAATGAGTGCTATGGGAGAGATGAAGTTCTTTCTCGGGTTACAGGTGGATCAGACACCAAAGGGAATATTTCTACATCGGACCAAGTATGTAGAAGATATTCTTAGTCGGTTTGACATGGAGAATGCTTCTGCAGCTGGGACTCAACTTGCTACAAACCATGATGTAGCACTTGACGAGAATGGTGATCTGGTCGATGCCACCATGTACCAAAGAATGATTGGATCTCTCATGTACCTCAGTGCCTTAAGAGCTGATATCACGTATGCGATATGTCTATGTTCGAGATATCAAGTGAAGCCAAAAGTTAACCATCTGATAGGGGTCAAAAGAATATTTCGTTATTTGAAGGGTACACCAACACTTGGATTGTGGTATCCACATGACGATGACTTTGAGCTTACGATGTATAGTGACTCGGATTATGGTGGCTGCAAGATGAACTACAAGTCTACATCAGTAGGATGTCAATTCTTTGGGAGGAGATTAGTGACCTGGCAGTGTAAGAAACAGACCTCGGTTGCTTTGTCAACCTGCGAAGCCGAATATGTTGCTGCAGCAAGTTGCTAGTCATAAATCATATGGATACAACAACAAATGCGGGACTACGGTTTGCATTTCTATTCTACTCCTATTTTTGTTGATAACTCTGCTGTAATTGTAGTAACTAAAAATCCGGTCCAACATCCTAACCGGCTCTTGATGCCATTGAATGGTTTGATAGGAGATAAAATCAAAGTTTAACCTCTTAAACTTTCTGAAAAAACGCAGCGGATTATATTTTGAAACATGATTATAAGGCTGAAAAATCATGTTCTTTAGGTGACAAATATATGTATAAAACAAACCCATATTACAAAGGATCATATTATGTGAATAAGCCAGCAATGTAAACATAAAACGACCATTATGGACAACCATATAGAGGCTGCCATAAACTACCTTTCAGCAGTCAAAAGGGTCGAAATCTATGAAGATGATGATGTTTTTTGAACAGCAATCCTTCAAGGTGGATGACCTCAAATCGTGATACCCACAAGCCTTCCAAACACTTACTAGCTAGGTATTGTTACACCAAACTTGTCCCTCTTCTTGAGCCCGAAATTTCAGCCAACAAGTAGCTTCAAGTTCAGCCAATATTCACTTGGAAATCAGCCAAAGATTTCGAAAATCTTGAGAGAAGAAAGAGAGTAAGACTATTGCTTATGTGAGAGAGTAAGAGAGCGTTCAAGTTGTAATCATGAAAGAGTGTATGGCTAATTAGTCTTGCATGAAACAAGACCAAAATGAAGTTCCCAAGGCCCTTGGGCGGCCAAGTTTTGGGTGTTCAAAAAATTTTCCCACCCATTTCATCCTTGGTTTTTATAACACTATTTCAATTAACTAACTTATAAAATTAATACTTAGTTTAATTTTATAGCATAACACTCTTTTATATTTCATTATTTAACGAACTTAAATAATGAAACATAAAATTATCTCATGAACATATTATCCACATAATGACATTATATCACAAAAGCAATATTTAGAAAACCAATTTTCTAAGTAGGTGTCAAACATTTATTGTATGATCTTATCAATAAATAAGTGTTTGTTAGTGTTTGTATAGCCTGTTATTGGGTATGACCTGACTTGGATCATAACGTACTAACCACATCAATCTTGTATGTGTCTTGGGCATATAAGATCCTACAATCTCCCACTTGCACAAGATTCGTAGAAGATTGATGCAAGCAGTAAATACCGCCTAGCAACAGTTTACTACCCTTAATACGTATGACTAAGTTCCATTCAATAACATCATCCCCTTCAAGTACCATACTTGAAATGTTTTAGGTGAATCAATCATCTATCCTTTTGTCACAGATGTGATATTAAATCCTAGAGACACGGAGTGATCATTCTCATTGATTTAACTTTATCAGGCATTAGATACTCTCAATGAATAAGAGGGACAAATCCCTTCTTGACTACATACGTCTCTCACAATTACCTTATATCATACATGAACTCAGACTTATGTACTGCCATATTTCAGAACAGCGAAGAACTGAGTCAACGTATAATATTTGGTAAATAACAAGACCCAATATGTATCTCAGGTCAGAGGATACCAAATGATGTTCGCCTTTACTCATGGATTAAACATGCTAAATTGGAATATTAATTGACACATTATAACCAAATAATTTTATTCAAATAATAAAAAGTTCCACATATCCAAATATAAAATTACCTATCAAATCTAATCACTAGAATATCGAAGTCCCATGGCACAAGTATGACCTTCATGCTTTGCCTTTTCCAGGAGCTTCGTGAGAGGATCCGCAATGTTTTGATCCGTGTGAACTTTGCGAATACATACCTTTCCCTTTTCAACTTCATCTCGTATGTAGTTGAATCTCCACTCAATGTGCCTAGTCTTTTGATGAGCACGAGGTTCCTTGATTTGGGCAATCGCACCCTCGTTATCACAAAAGATCTCTAGGGGGTCCTGAATGGAAGGGACAACCCCTAGATCGGTAATGAATTTCTTCAACCATGCAGCTTCTTGAGCTGCCAATGAGTTGGCGACGTATTCTGATTCTGTAGTTGATAGAGCCACCACATCCTGTTTGGAGCTCTTCCAAGAGACCGCTCCTCCATTCAGAATGAAAATATATCCCGATTGTGACCGTGAATCATCACGATCAGTTTAAAAACTCGCATCAGTGTAACCTTTTACAACGAGTTCCTCATCACCAGATCCATAGATTAGGAACATATCTTTTGTCCTCCTTAGGTACTTAAGTATGTTCTTAACAACCATCCAATGACTATTTCCAAGATTTTGCTGGTATCGGCTTGTCGTGCATAAGGCACATGACACGTCCGGTCGAGTGCATATCATTGCATACATGATGGATCCAATAGCACATGCGTATGGGATGGCCTTCATTTTATCTTGCTCATCCTTTGAGCTAGCACATTGAGTCGTACTCAATATCGTTCCTCTTTGAATAGGTACCGTACCTTTCTTAGAGTTCTCCATCTTAAACCTTTTCAAGATTTTATGAATGTATGCACTTTGATTTAAACCAATCAACCGCCTTGATCTATCCCTATAGATCTTTATTCCCAGAATATAGGCGGCCTCACCAAGATCCTTAATGGAAAAACAACTTCCAAGGCAGGTTTTTACACCTTCCAAGGTTGGAATGTCATTTCAAAATAGTAGTATGTCATCAACATACAATACTAGGAAAATGATGATGCTCCCACCAGCTTTCTTATATACACAAGCTTCCTCGGCGTTCTTGATGAATCCAAATTTAATTATTTCTTCATCAAAACGGTGATTCCAACTTCTCCATGCTTGTTTCAATCCATAGATTGATTTCTTTAACTTGCATACTTATCATGATGTTTTGGATCGACAAAACCTTTAGGCTGAACCATATAGACATCTTCCTCAAGATATCCATTTAGGAAAGCGGTTTTGACATCCATTTTCCAAATCTCATAATCATAATGAGCTGCTATTGCAAACAATATCCTAATAGATTTTAGCATCGCAACAGGTGAAAAGGTTTCATCATAGTCAACCCCTTGAGTTTGAGTGAAACCTTTTGCTACAAGTCTAGCCTTATAAGTATCCAAGTTTCCATGCATATTGGTTTTCTTCTTGAAAACCCACTTACTTCCAACTACTTTGGAGTTAAGAGGTGGTACAACGAAGTCCCATACTTGATTTTCATGCATGGATTGCATCTCAATGCTCATGGCCTCGAGCCATTTGTCATAATCCGAATTGGACACTGCATCATGGTATGTGGTTGGTTCATCTGAATCTACCATATAGCATCCATCAATGAAAACTCCGTATCTTTCACGTGGATTACTAGTTCTACCACTTCTGCGAACGTTTTGTGTGTATTGATCAACCACTTGATCATTTTCAACATCCTCACGTTGAGTGCTAGTTTCAACCAAACATGCATGGGGTTATGGTTCTTGATCCTCCTCAAGATCCACTGTTCTACTGCTTGTTCTTTCCATAAGGAACTTTACTTCTTAGAACTCATCCTTTCTGGCAACAAACACCTTTTTCCAGTGGATCATAGAAATAATATCCCATAGAATCTCTAGGATATCCAACAAAGATACACTTGGTGGATCGGACTTCCAATTTGTTTGGGGTGGGAGTCTTAACATAAGCCTCACAATCGCAGACCCTTAAGTATGATAGGGATGGAACTATTCCATGCCATATCTCAAAAGGTGTCCTTTCCACCTTTTTGGTTGGGGCCATATTTAGAATACGAGCCGTGAAGAGCAAAGCAAAACCCCAAAATTATAGAGGTAATGTGCTTCTAGCCATCATAGATCGGACCATATCCAATAAGGTTCGATTCCTCCTCTCACACACACCATTATATTGTGGTGTTCTAGGTGGAGTGAGTTGTGAGACAATCCCACAACTCCTAAGATGATCTTGAAAAGCATCACTTAGGTATTCACCTCCTCTATCGGTGCGGAGAACATTAATCGACTTGTTGGGTTGATTTTTGAACTTCATTTTGAAAGATCTTGAACATCTCAAAACCTTCATCTTTATGTATTAACAGGTACACATACCCATAGCGACTATAATCGTCGGTAAAGGTAATGAAGTATCGTTCACCATTCCTAGTCATTGGCTTAAAAGGACCACATACATCCGAATGTATGATTCCTAACAAATCGTTTGCCCATTTGTTAGTCCCACTAAAGGGTGCCTTAGTCATTTTACCTTAAACAAGACTCACCCACATCAAATGAATCACATTCATTTATTTTTAAAAGACCATTCTTTTGTAGTGTTTGAATTCTTTTCTTGTTTATATGACCAAGACGACAATGCCAAAGATATATCACTCAAATCCAACTTGAGTTTCTTGGTGCTAGTTTGGTACAATGAACTATTTAAAGTATTTTCATGAACCAATTCATAATACCATTAATGGTAATAGCTTTAAAGTAGAACATATCATTTAAAGAAACATGATATCTATTTCAACAAATGAAATACATATTCAATTGTTTAATAGGCTACAGAATAATATTCCTATCAAACTAGGAGCATACAAACAATTTCGAAACCATTTGGAAGTTTTCAAGATGTAGTCACCATGGGCTTCAACTTGAACTTTAGCCCCATTGCCCATGTAGAGGCTAACTCCCCTTTGTGAAGTTACTACTTATTTTGAACCCCTGCAACAAATTGCAAATGTGAATCCACATCCGTTATCTAATACCCATGTGTTAGAGGATGTCAATGTTTAAATCAATATGATCATGTATATTGTACGTGAGGTTTGCCCAGCATCCCTCTTTGCTTTCAACTCTTGGAATGGACAGGACAATTTCTTGCCCAATGTCCAATCCCCCCACACTGAAGCATGGGTCATTAGTAGCAACCTTTGCTTCTTCTCTTGTGGATTCGGTGGTGGCACCCTTACCACCCATTTCCCCTTTCCCCCTACGGGTTCCTTGCCCTTGTCAACCTTTGCCTTGGGTGTCGGATGAGGCCTTTTCTTGTTCCCACTTTCATTGATGGTGAGAACAGGTAATACCTTTTTACCCATGGCCGCCTCGGCCGTTTTGAGCATTGAGTGAAGCTCACCAATGCTTTTGTCCCAAGCATTCATGTTGTAGTTCACACGAATGTCTTAACTTCTTCGTAAGGCCATTGAGGATCAAATCTGTGGCCAATTCCTTCGAGACAGGACAATTAAGCCTTTTGAGGCGGTCAATGTGGCTTTTCATCTTAAGTACATAAGATGAAACCAATTGGTTGTCGTCCATACGACATGCATGGTGTGCTCGAACCATTTGGAAGCGCTCAACCCTCGCTTGCTGTTCGAAACATTTCCTTCAGTTGGTTATCATGTCATAAGCTCTGTGATGTTCATACTCCTTTTGGAGATCTGGAGTCATGCTTGCCAGCATGAGACAATACACTTGGACGGAGTCCTCAGTGTACTTCAGCAATCGTTATAGGCCTCCTCATCATCCTCAGTAGGTTGATCGGGGATAGAGTCATCTAAATATATGATCGTCTCTCTTGCTTGAGAAGATTCTCAAGTTTCGATACGAATCAATGAAATTGTTATGATTTAGAAGTTCCTTTTGGAGAATCGCTCGTATGATTGGGCGGACGCGGATGATTTTCATGATTATCATTATTGGTGGCCATCTACAAAATTTTAACAAGATCTATTTTAGTATTTTCGATATTGCTATTTTTATAATCAATGCCTTTAAGGTCATTTTCATATTAAATCTAGAACCCAACATTACATTTAAATTGTGGCTAGGTGACCTTTATCCCACGATTAAATTAATAAGGTGCTCAACGATTGACGTTGCAACCATTTACAACTTTTAGAGGTATGAGATCGACTTTAAACATCATATGTACAGTCGGCATGTTTATCCCATCAACACCATTTGAAAACCATATTGTAGGTGATCCATTTAACATGGTTTGCAAATCAAGTTACCCTACTTGCACACACATCTGAGTTTACCAACATAAGTGGTTAGGTGACCTTTATCCCACCAATGTGGTATCCCCACCTTAAGTCACAAGTTCCCTCTAATGGTAGCTGACCTTTATCCCATTAGGAGTTTCCAAATGACTCAAGTGTTGTCCAAAAGGACGGTGTTAAACTTGTTGTAAAGAATTTAAAGTTTTCATTAATTCTAGACTTTGAAAACTCTATTTACCTTGTAATTGCATGCTTACAAATACTTGGTACTCTATGGTTCTTTTAATAAAACCCATTTTATTATGAAATCATTAATCCTTTAATAACCATTTATTAACACTTAATGATTAAGAACCATTTTTTATTAGCTTGTTAACATCATTTTTATTAGATTGTTTATAATATCCAAATATCACACAATCATTCACAAAATCACCATCAAACAAGCATAATATAAACAACCACATGTGCATAACCATAGCTACTATTGTGACCACACTTGTTTGCCATCACAAGTATGGTCATTTGGTCTTTGCTAAGGGTTACCAAAAACACAAAATAGAGATTACAATGGATCTCCCACTTGATGTCGCATCCGTATGCTTCAAGTCCACTTTGTGTCTACCTTTTGTGCTCCTTCCCGAGCATCTTCTTTTACAACATATATATCCTAATACATATTTTCTAGTAAAAGAAAAATACTCCTAATCTATTATTACATCCCAATGAATAAATAGATAAATTACAAGCACAAAACTTTATAAGCCATTGAATGAATATAATCAATAAATACATTCTTTCAAACCAAACAATAGAAGGTCTAAGCAAAGTTATGCACATCAATGAACAATTACAAACATCATACAATAAACAAAATAAACCCCATCAAACCCCAATTTTCAGCCACACAAACGAAAATAGGGTTTGTTTGTCCAAACAACCACAACCAACAATCAACCAATTGCCATTCCTATCTTTCAAGTGTTAATCAGAAGCATGAGATTGACTTTGAAAGACATGGGGTTTATTGATCAACCAAAACAATCCTCTAATAGTTGATAAATATCTTTTAAACCGATTTTTAAAGGACAAGAACAAGCAAGCTATCCACATAACCGGATCTTGATGCCATTGAAGGTTTGTTAGAAGATAAAATCAAGTTTAACTCTTAAACTTTCTGAAGAAACACAGGATAATTTTTTAAACATGATTATAAGACTGAAAATCATGTTCTTTAGGTGACAAATCTTGCTAAAACAACCCATAGTACAAAGGATCATATTATGTGAATAAGCACGCTGTAAACATAAACGACATTATGGACAGCCATATAGAGGCTGCCATTAACTACCTTTCAGCAGTTTCAAAAGGTTCGAAATCTTTGACATGATGATGTTTGTTGACCAAAAGAACCAATGAGCCAAGATCAGAAAACCTCTAAGTCCCACACGGTATCACAACAACTGCTGAAAGCCTCATCAGTAGTTTGACAAGTGCTGAAGACTTCAACAGCTGAAGATCAAGTGCTGAAGACCTTAACAGCTGAAGAACCAAAGTGCTGAAGTACAACAGCTGAAGAACACAGTGCTGAAGCTGAAAGACCAAAGTACTGAAGTACAACAGCTGAAGAGTTCACAAGTGCTGAAGATCAACAACTGATGTACAAAGTCTGAAGACAAAGACTGAAGACATCAGCTGATGATATCTACTGAAGTCATCAGCTGATGAAACACCTGAAGGTCAAAGTCTGAAGATCAAGTACTGAAGCCTCAGTAGTTTGTCACAACTGCTGAAGAGTACTTCTTCAGTAGTTGTGATATCAGTAGTTTTATTTTCTATGTTTCAGTAGTTTTGTAAAACGACTGAAGAGCTTGTTCTTCAGTCGTTGTAGTTTCAGTAGTTTTATATTTTGTACTTAACTGCTGATATGTTCTCAGTAGTTGTGAACATTTCAGTAGTTTGTTAAGAATTAGTTATTTCTGTATTGGATCTGCCAGTTGTCACTTTCCGTGATAACAGCAGTGACTGTTGCACTCTATATAGGAGTGACAACCTATTGTAATTACAGAGGAAATGAGTAATTGAATGGAATGAATGATTGATTCGATTAGAAATTTCTACATCTATAAACATTCCTAGAAATCAGAAATACATATTCCTCCCTATAACTGTATGCGATCTTAATGCTCACAAATATCGTGGCTTGCTACAATTTGTCTAATTCGTGTTTGTATTCCGCTGCTTTATATTCTGATACATCAAACTTGTGATCACTGATCCTGTCAAATGGTATCAGAGCAGGTTAATCATTGATCGATCTAATAATTGATCATTGAAACTGCTATTCAAGATCCAAGTTTGATTGAATTAGCTTTTGTTTTTGCAAGAAACGGTTATAGAGATTGAATTTTCTGTATTTCTGCTCATTCATCCTGAGATCTTTTTCTTGGTTCTCATTGAGTTTGTTGTGGTTTGTCTAAAACTTTTTTAAAACTTGAACTAAACTGTTTTTGAACTGAAAATGACCACTCTCTCCAATGATCCTCACAATACTGGTTCCTCAACCAAGCCTCCTATGCTGGTTAGGAATGAGTATAACATATGGCAAAGACGTATGCTCCATCACCTGTCTGTTAACAGCGCAGGGTGTTGGACATCAGTGGTACATGGTCCACACAAGCCTATGGTGAATAACCCGGAACCAATCAAATGGTTCCGAAGAGGAGGGAGCAATACTCAGATGAGGATAAGAAGTTGCTTGAGATTGATGCAAAAGCCCATGGAATTCTGGCCATGGCTTTGCCCAATGAAATCTATTCTGGGCTAATGCATCATGAAACTGCCCATGACCTCTGGATTGCTTTGAAAGAACAATTTGGAGGAACAGATGAGGTCTTGGCAAATAATAGAGAAATTCTTGCCCAACAATATGAGACATTCTCTCATAGAAGGGTGAGACACTGACTCAACAATATGAGCGGTTTTCTTGTTTGATCTCTGAACTAAAAATGGTCAAACTTGAATACACCAATATTCAGATGAATAACAGATTTCTCAGATCACTGCCTGAGAGATGGGACACATATACTATTGTCCTACGCTCCAGTGCAAGTTTGGACAAACTATCTCTCACCCAACTCCATGGGAAATTGCTCACTTTTGAGAGAGAGATAGAACAGAAGAGAAAGCTGTCTTCATCTGGAAAGCTCACTGAAGACTTTATACAAGGCAACACTGCCTTGGTGGGTCATGAGTCAGAATATGCTTCATCTGAATGCCAGTATGATGAGCATATTAATTTCTCTTCGAGCACTTCTAATTCTGCATTTGTAAGTGTTGATGGTCAGTTCACTGGGTGTAATAATGACAATCTATGTTTCATTATGGATGATCTCAAGGGGATTGCTGATGATGACTTAGAAGAGATGGATATTTTGAGCCAAATGGCCTTGATAAATATCAGATCTCAGAAGTTCTACAAAAGAACTGGAAGAAAATTCCCAGGACTCTCTGGCAAAACCAAAGTTGGTTTTGACAAGAGCAAGTTGAGGTGTCACAAATGCCAACGCTTGGACACTTTGCAAGAGAGTGTAGATCAACTGGATCTAACTCTACTGCACCCTTTGTGACTTTTCCTGGCAATAGTCAACCACAGAGGGCAACATCCTGTCACATCTAGTCATCATCCTCAACAACAATCTCCGGCATATTTTGTTCCTCAGGCCAAATGCCATATCAGTACCCTGGTTATTACATGCCACAGTCAAATCAAGTTCAAGTTCCTATGACACCACAACCTCATGCATTACCAGAACCTCAGCCTTCCCTATCTCATCAACCCCTCATCTCAACAACACAGCTTCTTCACCCCAGGAGTTGTTGACTGGAGCAGTTTACCAGATGACTTGTCTGGTCATGATCAACTGTTCTCAGGTGCTGGTCAACATGGTGGTGACAGTCCCTTTGGGAATCTAGCTCTTATGGCTTTGGAGTCTGCTGATACTTCATCTTCCAATGCCTCTACACCTCAGGTATCACAGGTATCCTCTGAGGCAAAAGCCAAATTATGTTCTGAACATGCATAGCAGCATTTGCTTCCATTAGAGAAGCAAATGTAGCTTTAATTAATAAGAACATTGAGCTAGAACAATAATTTCCAAAAACAAAGCTGAGTTTGAGTTTGTGCTCAAAGATAAAAATGATGAGGTTTATAAACTGAATTGCAAAATAATTGATGATAAGGCTAGAGAAGATGTACTTCTAGAGAAGTACAAAGATCTCAAAGAAACCCTTGCAGTTACCCAGGTCGAGTGTGATAGATGGGTACAATCATGCAAAGGTTTTGAAATGCTTCTTAGTAAGCAATCTGCTTCAAATGTGAAGTTTGCATTGGCTACAATCACACTGCTCCACCTACAGATTTTACCCCCGAGCAGAGGTAGAATCTGATGGTGAGAGTGATAACCAATCCATCAATCATGTGATCTACCTTCTGATACAGCACAATCAGAAGTAGCAGTCAGCATCAAGTCCTCCTTGAACCTATCAGCTGATGTTGATGGTCCAAATGCTGACATTCACATGATCATAAGTTGATCAACTCAGAGTTAATCCTGAAGGTCCTGAAAGGACTGGAGAGCAGGATTTAACACCTGAAGTTCAAACTTCAACTGCTGTCAGCACTGAAGAGAAGAAAACTGGCAGTAGAAAGAGTTTGAAGCTACTAAAGAGGATGTCAAGAAAGCAACCAATGCTTCCAAAGCATTGAAGAACAAGTCTTCTGTTGCTTCACCATCTTTAGTTGATGATCAACCTAAGATGAAGAAGAAACCATGTGAAATATGTGGTTTGTTCAATCATCTTACAGATGATTGTTGGTACAAAAGAGGTTCCAAACTCAAACAAAAGAAGAAATTAATGAGAAAATGGTAAAAATGAAAACTGAGTTTGAGACCACATTTGTATCAGCAACATCAATCCTGTAACCCTTAAGTCCTTAAAGCAATCAAAAGGAAGGAGTTAAACAGGTGACAGCTGAGGGTGCTCAAAAGAAGAAGGTGCAACATAGGACCTTATCTAACTCCACTAGCAATGTGTCTGATGAGCTGAAAGCTTTATCACAAAATCAGACACAGCTGGTGATGGGTACAACATCTGTTGGTAGAGTTAACCAACTATTCTCCTATGTTGAAACCACAGAAAAGGAGGTCTAAGCCAAAGGACTCCTCTTCTACACCATCTTCTTCTTCTCTCAGGCTGTTGTTACAAATAACATGTTAGTTTACCATCTATTGATGAGACCAGGCCCAAAACCAAAAAGGTTTGGGTCTCTAAAACTAACTGATTGTTTATTATTGCAGGGTTCTTCAACATGCCAAAGTAGCATCTGGTATGTAGACAGTGGGGGATCTATGCACATGACTGGGAACATCTCTCTTCTTCATGACTACTCTCAAGGAAAGAAGGGATTTGTCTCTTTTGGCAATGATGCTAGGGGTTACATCATCGGTAAGGGCTTTGTCTCCAATGGAGAAATCAAATTTGATGATGTTAATCATGTGGAAATCTCAAGTACAACCTCTTGAGTGTCAGTCAAATGTGTGATAAAGGCCATGTTGCCCTTTTCACAAGTCAAAACTGTAGGATTCTGTCATCCAAAGTTTTGCACTTGATTGACAAGGTGTTGGATGATCACACTCTCCTGAAAGCCAACAGGACAAAGAGTGTGTATGCCTTAGATCTCTCTAAGAAGATAGATCTCAAAGGCAATCCTTGCCTATTTTCCAAAGCCTCTTTTCAAGAATCTAAACTGTGGCACAGGAGGCTTGGTCATGTCAATCTCAAAAACATGAATCAGCTTAGCCACAATAGTTTAGTCAGAGGCTTACCAATAAAGGAGTTCCACTGTGATGAAACATGCACTGCTTGTTTAAAAGGAAAACAGCACAAGGTCTCATTTCCTCCTATTGAAGTGTCCAAGTCCACTGCCTGCTTGCAATTACTGCATATGGATCTATTTGGTCCTGTGAGAGTAATGAGCATGGCAAAGAAGAAATACTGTCTGGTAATTGTGGATGATTACTCCAGATTTGTATGGACTTTCTTTCTACATTCAAAGGATGAGGCTGCTCAGAAGATTATCCACTTTGTGCTGTACATTGAGAAGCAGTATTCCCTTCCAGTCAAGTGTATTAGGAGTGATAATGGAACTGAGTTCAGAAATCATACACTTGATGACTTCTATCTTTCAAAGGGAATCAAAAGGCAGTTCAGCATTCCAAGGACTCCAGAACAAAATGGAGTAGTGGAGAGAAAGAACAGGACCCTCATTGAAGCTGCAAGGTCCATGCTGGCTGACTCAGGTTTGCCATTGACCTTTTGGGCCGAAGCTGTCAACACAGCTTGTTATGTGCAAAATAGAGTTTTAGTAAATCAGAGGTTGATGAAGACTCCATATGAAGTTCTCCATCATTTGGCTCCTCTGATTTCATTTTTCAAAGCATTTGGGTGTCCCTGTTTTATTCTCAACACAAAGGATCAACTCCACAAATTTGATCCTAAGGTGGATGCAGGATACTTTGTTGGTTATTCATCTACTTGCAAGGCACAGAGTCTTCAACTGCAGAACAAAGATGGTTGAAGAAACTCTACATGTTAATTTAATGAATCTCCAAAGGACAAGATTCCACAAAGTCCTGTGGAGTTATTTGATTTGGACATACTGCAATATGTTCCCTATCAAACTCCTGCTGTTGCTCCTGTCAACAGTTCACCACCTGGTGGTACTGCTGATGATGATGATGATTGCAGTACTCACCTCTTCAGGTTTAGTGATCAGCTGCCTGACTCAACTAGACCTGATGTTCCTGTAGCGCCAGTAGCACCATCCACAACAAATGCTGATGAGATTTCTTCGAATTCAACTTCCTTTGAATTACCATCCACTGATTGGTTTCAAGGAAATGATTCACCATCACCATCTGTTGCTGCTGAACCGGCTACAAACACTTGCACAGATCTCATTGTGTATCAAGATCTGAAGAATCACCCTATGTCTCAAATCATTGGTGATATCACTGCTGGAGTATCAACAAGAAGTCAATTGTCAATTTCTGCTTCTATGCTCTCTTCATCAGTCAGCAAGAGCCAAGAATTATCACATTGCTTTAAAGGACAATGGATGGGTTGATGCCATGCAGCTTGAGCTTCTTCAGTTCAAGAAACAGCAAGTGTGGGAACTGGTTCCTCTACCTCCAGGTAAGTGTGCAATAGGCACTAAATGGGTGTTTAGGAACAAAACTGATGAAAATGGGCTTATTGTTAAGAACAAGGCCAGACTGGTTGTTCAGGGGTTTGCACAAGAAGAAGGTATTGATTATGATGAAACCTTTGCCCCTGTAGCCAGACTGGAAGCAATTCGATTGTTTTTAGCTTATGCTGCTTATCAAAAACTTAAAGTCTTTCAAATGGATGTCAAAAGTGCATTTTTGTATGGAAAAGTTAAAGAAGAGGTTTATGTATGTCAACCTCCAGGCTTTGAGGACAATAAACATCCTAATTGGGTGTATAAGCTTGATAAAGCTCTTTATGGTTAAAACAAGCTCCCAGAGCCTGGTATGAGACATTATCAAACTTTCTTCTGGAAAACAATTTCACTAGAGGCTCCATAGACAAGACTTTATTTATTAAGAAAGCTGGGCAGCATAATCTACTTGTTCAAATTTATGTAGATGATATCATTTTTTGCATCCTCTGATCCAAAGTTGTGTGATGCCTTTACAAAGTTGATGCAACAGAAGTTTGAAATGAGTGCCATGGGAGAATTACAGTTCTTTCTGGGGTTGCAAATCAAACAAAAGGCTGATGGAATTTTTATTCATCAATCCAAATATACAAAAGATCTTTTGCAAAAGTTTGATTTACAAAACTGTAAGCCCTGTTCTACTCCCATGAGCAGCACCACCAACTGGACTCAGATCAGAAAGGTAAAGTGGTTGATGAAACACTTTACAGATGTATGATTGGGTCCTTGATGTATTTAACAGCTTCTAGACCAGATATTATGTTTGCTACATGTGTTTGTGCTAGATTTCAGGCTGCACCTAAAGAGTCTCATCTGATTGCAGTCAAGAGGATCTTTAGATATCTGCAAGGCACTCCATCTCTAGGTTTATGGTATTCTACCAGACATTCTGGTAAATTAGTTGCTTTTTCTGACAGTGACTATGCAGGGTGTAAGTTGACCAGGAAATCAACTTCTGGTGGATGTCAATTCCTAGGCAACTGCTTGATTTCTTGGCAGAGCAAGAAACAGACCTCAGTTGCTACATCCACTGCGGAAGCAGAGTACATTGCTGCTGCAAGCTGTACATCTCAGGTACTCTGGCTTCAAAACCAACTTTTGGATTATGGCATTACAGAGACTAAGACTCCATTGTTAATGGATAGTGCTTCAGCTCTTTGCATTGTCAAAAATCCAGTCCAGCACTCTAGGACCAAACATAGAGATCAGACATCATTTTATAAGGGATTGTTTTGAAAAAGGTCTGATTGATCCTAAGTTTGTGCCTAGTGCTGATGAGCTTGCAGACATTTTTACTAAGCCTTTGGATAGTTCAACTTTCCAAAACCTGGTGTTAAGGCTTGGTATGCTGCAGCTAGAATAGGTGACAACTACTGATGATCTCAGTAATTCATACTGATGATCATGAGTGCCTGTCACATATAAGTACTGATGAGCTCTTTTAACCTCAGTAGTTTTTATAACTACTGAAGGCTAAATGTCTCACAAGTACTGAAGTACTTCATCTGCTCTAAACTACTGAATAGTTACAACTACTGATGCAGTCATAACTACTGCAATCAGTAAAAACAGATAAGTACTGATGTCCTATGAAACAACTGAAATCAGCCATAAAGACTGATGAATGTGTTGAGGACAGTTTGAAACAGCTGAAAAGCTAAGAATTGACGAAAACAGCTGAAGAGAACTTTCTCTTCAGTCGTTTGTACAACTGCTGTTTCATTTTAAACAACTGAAGCAAAACCACGTCTTCAGTTTTTATAACTACTGATGACTAATACCAAGTCTTCAGTTGTTTACAACAGCTGATGACAAAACCACTGTCTTCAGTAGTTTCATAACTACTGATGACAAACACCATGTCCTCAGTTGTTTCAATCATCTGAAGTCAAAACCACGGTCTTCAGTAGTTTTCTAAACTACTGATGCCTAACACCACGACTTCAGCTGTTTCAACGTCTGAAAGGATAATACCATGTCAACGGTCGTTTAAAACTACTGATGACTAACACCACATCCTTCAGTCGTTTCCTCACCCGTACCCTATAATACCCTAACCTGAGCTCTCCATGCTTCATCTTCTTCAAACCTAACGTTCCTCTCCAAAACTTCCATGGCGTCTATGCAAATTAAACCGCGACACAACTGTGTTGCCTACCTCACAAAATCGCCGATCTGGACTAAGTTCGATACTGCTATCGATCTTATGGTTCAGTCCCAATACAACAAGGCATTCCTTCTGAACCCCGTTTTACATGCCGAATCCTTGAACCAATTTGGATGAACGTTACTGTTACACTGAGGAGAGCCACACGATCCCTCCGGTCAGTCGTCAACAACAAAGAAGTAGTGATTACTCCTGCAACAATCCGTAAAATTCTTCAACTGAGTGATGCTACCTCTCCTGCTGGATATCCGAAGGGCACCATAGATCTATCATTTGCTCAGCATGGATATCAAGGTGATCTCAGTGCCACCACCATCATGAAGAAACACTTTAATGACGCTGAGCGCCTGATTTTTCACATGGTCAATGTATGTTTGGCCCCTAAGACATCGTCTTGGGATCAAATGTCCACCAAATGGCAGCAGGTAATGTATTCTATCCTTGAGCAACAACCACTGAACTTTTCAGAATTAATATTTTCAGAGCTCAAAGATATGGCTCAAAAACTAACTGCCAACCGTTGGATACTCTATCCACGGTTCATAATGGCCATTATTATAGACCAGCTTAATGCTGAGGGACTTGTTGGCTTGGGAGTCCCTGCTACGGCTGTTCTGCCAGAAGTATACTCCCGGCACAACTCTGACCGGACACTCAAACTGGCTGCCAAGCTGCGAAAACCCACGCAGCTGGAACCCACAGCCACCACCTCCAAATCCAATGTCCCCACCAAACCCACCAAAAAGAAACCCAAAATGCTACTCAGGGAATTGAGTCCCCTGAGGATGCTCCTGCACCACAAACGCAGGATATATCCACTAGTCCAAACCCCCTAGTGGATACAATGACTCTTCCAGCCACAGCCGCTCAGGCTTCCTCTCAACAGGAGCCTGCAGCAACCCAAGGGGCACCTACTTATCTGGGATCTTACTCACTTGAGGAGATTGCCATTGAAGAGCACCATCCACCCCAGGTGCACACTGCTTCTAACCCCTTACCCCAAACACCGCCCCTCACAGCCCAACTTTAATAGTTGCACAAGTGCTGACTCAATTGCACTCCTCACCCCCTCCCCAGAAACCACTTACTACTGGGAATTCCTCTACAATTGAGGGGGAGGAACACAGTGCACCTGAGAACCCACAGCACAGGGGTTTCCCAATTCTATCTCCTGGTGTAGACAAGGAGCTTAGAATATCTAGTGAGGCTGCCACCTCCTCTGACTCAGCACATGACCAGAGTGAGGCTGGTAACATTGCTAAGACCTCCCTAGAGGCAACAGCTGATGATGGACATTGTCCTGAGGCTGGAAGTCCCCAGTACCAAGCACAAGGGGCACATGCACCAACTGGTCTACACCCAGTGCATGTAAATCCTGCTCTAAGCAGGAGGTCAGGTGATTCAGTATCAACTGATGATGACCTGAGCTTCTTCTATGATGTAGTTGCTCAAAACACCATTCTAGAGGATGAGGTTAGCAGACTCAAAGAGCTGCTGGCCAAGATGTCTCAGGATGCAAGTCCATCTGCCACCATCATACACCCACAGATGGCACCTTCCCTTGAAGGTTTCCCAAACACAGAGCCACCCCAAATCAACCACCTGCCTCTGCTTCAGGCCCTACTTCTCAGGAACAGAACCCTCCTGAGCAATAGGTGCTGTACTCCAAAATTCCCTCCCTCTCAATCACCCCCATAATCACTGATATAGTGATCAAAGCCCTTGATGAGAGGCTTTCCTCAACATTACAGCCCTTGGTTGATGCTGCTGTCCAAAAGACTCTTTCTGCGGTACAACCCCTTCCTCCAATGCAACCAAAAAGGGGGAGAGTACTGCAGTGAAAGAAGGAAGAGGAAAAGATCTGAGGAAAAGGAAGAGGAGAAAAAGAAAAGCAACCTCTGCTCACGTACAAGCGAAAGAGAAGTGCTGATGATCACACTGCTGAAGACAAATCCTTGGAGGAGCTGGTCAAAGAAGCTGACACCACACACAGCCGCTCCATGGATAAAATAATTGAACAACTCTTCAGGCAGGGGTTTGACACAGCCACACTGGATAGTGAGATCAGAAGGTTAGAAGTACAAGAGATACAAACCCGATGGGCAGGGTATGATGCTCTTGAGAAAGAGAGGTTGGAAATAATGATCCGCTTTATTGCAAAATACTTGGGAAGATCATTAATGGAGATCCGCGCATGGTCCAGGGACAGCATTCTGGCTATAGCCACCAGAATCTGTCTGTCTGAGCAATTCAACAAAGGGATTATTGTGGAAGCCCTTGATGAGGCTGGGGCTGGCAAAAGGTTAGAGATGGCTAAACTCACAAAGGCGAAATAACTACAAGGATGCTAGATCAACCTTCCCTTCCACCCCTCAAACAGATCCTATCCCTCAAATCTCCCAACCAACCTCTAAGCCAAAATCCAAACATCCTCTTTCTTCAAAACCAATCCCTTCACCAACCCAACCATCATCCAGTGATGTACCCCGAAGGAGGAGAAGGGTGCTGAGGATGGAAGAAGAAGAAGAAGAAGAGGATGAAGATGATTGTCTGCCACTCTCTGCTGTTCTGAAGCTACCAAAACCCCGGAGTCAATCCATGATCACACCTGACTCTCAAAGGGAAATGGTCAGAGTCAAGATAGAAGAAGAAGAACAGCAGAAACAGCACGATGAGCAACTGTTGAAGATGGTTGACAAGGAATTTCCTCAGTCATCATCTATTCAAGCCATGAAAGGGCATGCTCAAAGGCTGTACACTCTCAGGCACACCTTTCAGTATCAGAAGGAGAGAGTGAGAGTATGGCCAGACCCCAGGGTGAGTTCTAGAATCCATAAAAGAACTATCCCACACAGATACAACGCCAAGTACGAAAAACAATAGAATCTACCATCATGTTGGCCGTTGTAGTCTCACCTTGGGAAATCATTGATGAATTCAAGAAAGCTCACCAAGCAAA
Source organism: Flaveria trinervia (assembly GCA_025506515.1). Lineage (NCBI taxonomy): Eukaryota > Viridiplantae > Streptophyta > Magnoliopsida > Asterales > Asteraceae > Flaveria > Flaveria trinervia. The sequence goes on along the minus strand of CM046455.1, from coordinate 21,308,190 downwards.
GAAGACACCTCAAGCCTTACTAGAAAACAAGATGATTAAGAAGGGTTGTTATATAAAAAGCTTGAAGACATCCAAAAGAATGAGCTCCAGTTACTCCTTGAAGGCAACCATCCTGATGAATTTGTATATAGGAGGTAACTACGGTGGAGCTGAAAATGGCAGGACCATGAAGTACTTATCAGAGTACTATGGTCCAGAGTTCTTCTTCGAAGGAGGAGCTGAAGAACTCTCTCAGAGGAACAATTGTTCTCCTTGAGGCCTATGTTCGTGAGTCATACAGACTCATTATGGGGAAGTAATCTCATGAATGGGATAACAACTCTGTGTCCAGTTCCCCAAAACAGAGTTCCCATTCATACTCTGCCAAACAAATATTTGAGATTTCTTCCCAGCCGGAGCTTACATGGGTCATCTTCTCTACTGATCAAGAAGGAAAAAGACCAACATTTTTGCCATCAATAAGTGGGAGTATAATAAGTTAGAGGTTTTGGCTGCATTGGTTCAGGGGGAGTTTGTTGGACCCAAAGAACCAATGAGCCAAGATCAGAAAACCTCTAAGTCCCACACGGTATCACAACAACTGCTGAAAGCCTCATCAGTAGTTTGACAAGTGCTGAAGACTTCAACAGCTGAAGATCAAGTGCTGAAGACCTTAACAGCTGAAGAACCAAAGTGCTGAAGTACAACAGCTGAAGAACACAAGTGCTGAAGCTGAAAGACCAAAGTACTGAAGTACAACAGCTGAGAGTTCACAAGTGCTGAAGATCAACAACTGATGTACAAAGTCTGAAGACAAAGACTGAAGACATCAGCTGATGATATCTACTGAAGTCATCAGCTGATGAAACACCTGAAGGTCAAAGTCTGAAGATCAAGTACTGAAGCCTCAGTAGTTTGTCACAACTGCTGAAGAGTACTTCTTCAGTAGTTGTGATATCAGTAGTTTTATTTTCTATGTTTCAGTAGTTTTGTAAAACGACTGAAGAGCTTGTTCTTCAGTCGTTGTAGTTTCAGTAGTTTTATATTTTGTACTTAACTTGCTGATATGTTCTCAGTAGTTGTGAACATTTCAGTAGTTTGTTAAGAATTAGTTATTCTTTGTATTGGATCTGCCAGTTGTCACTTTCCGTGATAACAGCAGTGACTGTTGCACTCTATATAAGGAGTGACAACCTATTGTAATTACGAGTGAAATGAGTAATTGAATGGAATGAATGATTGATTCGATTAGAAATATTCTACATCTATAAACATTCCTAGAAATCAGAAATACATATTCTCTCCCTATAACCGTATGCGATCTTAATGCTCACAAATATCGTTGCTTGCTACAATTTGTCTAATTCGTGTTTGTATTCCGCTGCTTTATATTCTGATACATCAAACTTGTGATCACTGATCCTGTCATGTTTTTGAGCAGCAATCCTTCAAGGTGACGACCTCAATCGTGATACCCCACGCCTTCCAAACACTTACCAAAATGAACAAACCAAATGAAGTTCCCAAGTCCGGGCGAACGAGTTTTGGGTGTTCAAAAAATTTTCCACCTTTTCATCTTTATTTTATAACACTCTTTCAATAAACTAACTTATAAAATTCAAACTATTTTATTTTATACATACCACTCTTTTATATTTCATTATTTAACCAACTTAAATAATGAACCATAATTTCTCATGAACATATTATCCACAGCATGACGTTCTATCACAAAGGATATTTAGAAACCATTTTCAGATAGTGAAACATTTTATATGATTTCATCAATAAATAAGTGTTGTTACTCTTTGTATAGCCTGTTTTTGGTATGACCTGACTGGATCATAACGTACTACCACATCAATCTTGTATGTTTCTTGGGCTATAAGATCCTACATTGAATGGTTTGATAGAAGATAAAATCAAGTTTAACCTCTTAAAATAGCTGAAAAAACACAGCGGATTATATTTTGAAACATGATTATAAGACTGAAAAATCATGTTCTTTAGGTAACAAATATATATAAAATAACCCCTATTACAAAGGATCATATTATGTGAATAAGCAAGCAATGTAACATAAAACGAGCATTATGGACAGCCCTATAGAGGCTGCCATAACTACCTTTCATCAGCTCAAAAGGGTCGAAATCTTTGAAGATGATGATGTTTTTTGAGCAGCAATCCTCCAAGGTGGACGACCTCAAATTGTGATACTCACAAGCCTTCCAAACACTTACTTTCTTGGTAGTGTTACACCAAGCCTTGTCCCTCTTCTTGAACCCGAAATTTTAGCCAACAAGTGGCTTCAAGTTCAGCCAATAATCACTTGGAATCAGCCAAAGATTCGAAAATCTTGAGAGAAGAAAGAGAGAAAGACTATTGCTTATGTGAGAGAGTGAGAGAGTGTTCATGTTGTAATCATGAAAGTGTGTATGGCTAATTAAGTCTTGCATGAAACAAGACCAAAATGATGTTCCCAAGGCCCTAGGGCGGCCGAGTTTTGGGTGTTCAAAAAAATTTTCCCACCCATTTCATCCATTGTTTTTATAACACTCTTTCAGTTAACTAACTTATAAAATTAATACTTAGTTTAATTTTATAACATAATCTCTTTTTATATTTCATTATTTAACCACTTAAATAATGAAACATAAAATTATCTCATGAACATATTATCCACATAATGACGTCTATCACAAAGCAATATTTAGAACCAATTTTCTAAATAGGTGTCAAACATTTTGTATGATCTTATCAATAAATATGTTTTTTAGTGTTTGTATAGCCTGTTTTTGGTATGACCTGACTTGGATCATAACGTACTAACCACATCAATCTTGTATGTGTCTTGGGCATATAAGATCCTACAATCTCCCACTTGCACGAGATTCATAGAGATTGATGCAAGTAGTAAATACCCCTAGCAACGGTTTACTACCCTAATACGTATGACTAAGTGCCATTCAATAACATCATCCCCTTCAAGTACCATACTTGAAATGTTTTAGGTGAATCGATCATCTATCCTTTTGTCACAGATGTGATATTAAATCCTAGAGACACGGAGTGATCATTCTCATTGATTTAACCATATTAGGCATTAGATACTCTCAACGAATAAGAGGACAAATCCCTTCTTGACTACCTACGTCTCTCACATTTACCTTATATCATACCTGAACTCAGACTATATACTACCATATTTCAGAACAGTGAAGAACTGAGTCAAAGTATATATTGGAATATCAAGACCCAATATGTATCTCAGGTCAGAGGATACCAAACGATGTTCGCTTTACTCAAAACTTATTATGATCAATGAGGAAGATTCCATGTAGTAATATTTGAGATGCAGGTCAGTCCAATATTTGCATCCCACAATATCTATGAACCTTGGCAGCAACCTTTTGCTCTCTTATCTCCATATTAATATCTACCAATCCAAATTCATAATAATCTTACCCTCATACTTGTTCCCACAAGTCTGAACGACTACGGACATTTAGAGTAAACAATTTACTCATGGATTAAACATGCTAAATTGGAATATTAATTGACACATTATAACCAATAATTTTATTCAAATAATAAAAAGTTCAACATATCCAAATACAAAATTACCGATCAAATCTAATCACTAGAATATCGAATTCCCATGGCACAAGTATGACCTTCATGCTTTGCCTTTTCCAGGAGCTTCGTGAGAGGATCCGCAATGTTTTGATCCGTGTGAACTTTGCGAATACATATCTTACCCTTTTCAACTTCATCTCGTATGTAGTTGAATCTCCACTCAATGTGCCTAGTCTTTTGATGAGCACGAGGTTCCTTGATTTGGGCAATCGCACCCTCGTTATCACAAAAGATCTCTAGGGGGTCCTGAATGGAAGGGACAAACCCTAGATTGGTAATGAATTTCTTCAACCATGCAGCTTCTTGAGCTGCTCATGAGGCGGCGACATATTCTGATTCTGTAGTTGATAGAGCCACCACATCCTATTTGGAGCTCTTCCAAGAGACCGCTCCTCCATTCAGAATGAAAATATATCCCGATTTTGACCGTGAATCATCACGATCGGTTTGGAAATTCACATCCGTGTAACCTTTTACAATGAGTTCCTCATCACCAGATCCACAGATTAGAACATATCTTTTGTCCTCCTTAGGTACTTAAGTATGTTCTTAACAGCCATCCAATGACTGTTTCCAAAATTTTGCTGGTATCGGCTTGTCATGCTTAAGGCGCATGACACATCCGGTCGAGTGCATATCATTGCATACATGATGGATCCAATAGCAAATGCGTATGTGATTGCCTTCATTTTATCTTTCTCATCCTTTGAGCTAGCACATTGAGTCGTACTCAATATCGTTCCTCTTTGAATAGGTACCGTACCTTTCTTAGAGTTCTCCATCTTGAACCTTTTCAAGATTTTATGAATGTATGCACTTTGATTTAAACCATCAACCGCCTTGATCTGTCCCTATAGATCTTTATTCCCAAAATATAGGCGACCTCACCAAGATCGTTGATGGAAAAACAACTTCCAAGCCAGGTTTTTACACCTTCCAAAGTTGGAATGTCATTTCCAAATAGTAGTATGTCATCAACATACAATACTAGGAAAGTGATGATGCTCCCACTAGCTTTCTTAGATACACAAGCTTCATCAGCGTTCTTGATGAATCGAATTTAATTATTTCTTCATCAAAACGGTGATCCAACTTCTCGATGCTTGTTTCAATCCAAATATTGATTTCTTTACTTGCATACTTTATCAGGATGTTTTGGATTGACAAAACCTTTAGGCTGAATCATGTAGACATCTACCTCAAGATATCATTAGGAAAGCGGTTTTGACATCCCTTTGCCAAATCTCATAATCATATTGAGCAGCTGTGGCAAACAATATCCTAATAGATTTTAGCATCGCAACATGTGAAAAGGTTTCACATAGTCAACCCTTGAGTTTGAGTGAAACCTTTTCTACAAGTCTAGCCTTATAAGTATCCAAGTTTCCATGCATATTGGTTTTCTTCTTGAAAACCCGCTTCCTTCCACTACTTTGGAGTTAAGAGGTGGTACAACCAAGTCCATACTTGATTGTCATGCATGGATTGCATCTCAACGCTCATGGCCTCGAGCCATTTGTCACAATCCGAATTTGACACTGCATCATGGTATGTGGTTGGTTCATCTGAATCTACCACATAGCATCCATTATGAAAAATCTGTGTCTTTCAGGTGGATTACTAGTTCTACCACTTCTGCGAATGTTTTGTGTGTTTGATCAACCACTTGATCATCTTCAACATCCTCATGTTGAGTGCTAGTTTCAACCAAACGTGCATCGGTTGTGGTTCTTGATCCTCCTCAAGATCCGCTGTTCTACTGCTAGTTCCTTCCATAAGGAACTTGCTTCTAAGAACTCACCCTTTCTGGCAACAAACACCTTTTGTTCCGGTGGATCATAGAAATAATATCCATAGAATCTCTTGGATATCCAACAAAGATACACTTGGTGGATCGAACTTCCAATTTGTTTGGGGTGGGAGTCTTAACATAAGCCTCCAACCCCAGACCCTTAAGTATGATAGGATGGAACTCTTCCATGCCATATCTCAAAAGGTGTCCTTTCCACCTTTTTGGTTGGGGCCATATTTAAAATACGGGCCGCGGAGAGCAAAGCGAAACCCCAAAATTATAGAGGTAATGTGCTTCTAGCCATCATAGATCGGACCATATCCAATAAGGTTCGATTCCTCCTCTCACACACACCATTATATTGTGGTGTTCTAGGTGGAGTGAGTTGTGAGACAATCCCACAACTCCTAAGATGATCTTGAAAAGCATCACTTAGGTATTCACCTCCTCTATGGGTGTGGAGAACTTTAATCGACTTGTTGAGCTGATTTCGTACTTCATTTTGAAAGATCTTGAACATTTCAAAACCTTCATCTTTGTGTCTTAACAGGTACACATACCCGTAGCGACTATAATCGTCGGTAAAGATAATGAAGTATCGTTCACCATTCCTAGTCATTGGCTTAAAGGACCACATACATCCGAATGTATGATTCCTTACAAATCTTTTGCCCTTTCGTTAGTCCCAATAAAGGGTGCCTTAGTTATTTTACCGTGTAAACAAGACTCACAGACATCAAATGAATCACATTCACTTTGTTTTAAAAGACCATTCTTTTGTAGTGTTTGAATTCTTTTCTTGTTTATATGACCAAGACGACAATGCCAAAGATAGGTATCACTCAAATCCAACTTGAGTTTCTTGGGGCTAGTTTGGTACAATGAACTATTTAAAGTATTTTCATGAACCAATTCATAAATACCATTAATGGAAATAGCTTTAAAGTAGAACATATCATTTAAAGAAACATAAATATCTTTTTCAACAAATGATAATACATATCCAAATTGTTTTAATAGGGCTACAGAAATAATATCCTAGTCAAACTAGGAGCATACAAAACATTGTTAAAAATTACTTCAAACCATTTGGAAGTTTCAAGATGTAGTCACCACGGGCTTCAACTTGAACTTTAGCCCCATTGCCCATATAGAGGCTATCATCCCCTTTGTTGAAGTTACTACTTCTTTTGAACCCCTGCAAAAAATTGCAAATATGAGTTCACATCCGGTATCTAATACCCATGTGTGAGAGGATGACATGTTTAAATCAATATGGATCATGTATATTGTACCTGAGGTTTGCCCAACATCCCTCTTTGTTTTCAACTCTTGGAGATGGACAGGACAATTTCTTGCCCAATGTCCAATCTCCCCACACGTAAAGCATGGGTCATTAGTAGCAACCTCTTGGTTCTTCTCTTGTGGTTTGGGTGGACCCTTACCACCCCTTTCCCCTTTCCCCATACGGGTCCCTTGCCCTAGGCAACCGTTGCCTTGGGTGTGGGATGAGGCCTTTTCCTGTTCCCTCCTTCATTGATGGTGAGAAAGGGTAAACCCTTTTACCCATGGCCGCCTCGACCGTTTTGAGCATTGAGTGAAGCTCACCAATGCTTTTGTCCCAAGCATTCATGTTGTAGTTCAACACGAATGTCTTGAACTTCTTGGTAAGGCCATTGAGGATCAAATCCGTGCCCAATTCCTTAGAGACAGGACAATTAAGCCTTTTGAGGCGGTCAATGTGGCTTTTCATCTTAAGTACATAAGATGAAACCAATTGGTTGTCGTCCATACGACATGCATGGTGTGCTCGAACCGTTTCGAAGCGCTCAACCCTCGCTTGCTGTTGCAACGTTTCCTTCAGCTCGGTTATCATGTCATAAGCTCCGTGATGTTCATACTCCTTTTGGAGATCCGGAGTCATGCTCACCAGCATAAGACAAGACACTTGGACGGAGTCCTTAGTGTACTTCAGCCAATCGTTATAGGCCTCCTCATCATCCTCAGTAGGTTGATCGGGGATAGGGTCGTCTAAAATATATGATCGTCTCTCTTGCTTGAGAAAGATTCTCAAGTTTCGATACGAATCAATGAAATTGTTATGATTTAGAAGTTCCTTTTGGAGAATCGCTTGTAATGATTGGGCGGACGCGGATGAATTTTCATGATTATCATTATTGGTGGCCATCTACAAAATTTTAACAAGATCTATTTTAGTATTTTCGATATTGCTATTTTTAATAATCAATGCCTTTTAAGGTCATTTTCATATTAAAATCTAGAACCCAACATTACATTTAAATTGTGGCTAGGTGACCTTTATCCCACGATTTAAATTAATAAGGTGCTCAACGATTGACGGTTGCAACCATTTACAACTTTTAGAGGTATGAGATCGACTTTAAACATCATATGTACAGTCGGCATGTTTATCCCATCAACACCATTTGAAAACCATATTGTAGGTGATCCATTTAACATGGTTTGCAAATCAAGTTACCCTACTTGCACACACATCTGAGTTTACCAACATAAGTGGTTAGGTGACCTTTATCCCACCAATGTGGTATCCCCACCTTAAGTCACAAGTTCCCTCTAAATGGTTAGCTGACCTTTATCCCATTAGGAGTTTCCAAATGACTCAAGTGTTGTCCAAAAGGACGGTGTTAAACTTGTTGTAAAGAATTTAAAGTTTTCATTAATTCTAGACTTTGAAAACTCTATGTACCTTGTAATTGCATGCTTACAAATACTTGGTACTCTATGGTTCTTTTAATAAAACCCATTTTATTATGAAATCATTAATCCTTTTAATAACCATTTATTAACACTTAATGATTAATAACCATTTTTATATTAGCTTGTTAACATCATTTTTATTAAGATTGTTTATAATATCCAAATATCACACAATCATTCACAAAATCACCATCAAACAAGCATAATATAAACAACCACATGTGCATAACCATAGCTACTATTGTGACCACACTTGTTTGCCATCACAAGTATGGTCATTTGGTCTTTGCTAAGGGTTACCAAAAAACACAAAATAGAGATTACAATGGATCTCCCACTTGATGTCGCATCCGTATGCTTCAAGTCCACTTTGTGTCTACCTTTTGTGCTTCCTTCCCGAGCATCTTCTTTTACAACATATATATCCTAATACATATTTTCTAGTAAAAGAAAAATACTCCTAATCTATTATTACATCCCAATGAATAAATAGATAAATTACAAGCACAAAACTTTACAACCCAATTGAATGAATATAATCAAATAAATACATTATTTCAAACCAACCAACAGAAGGTCTAAGCAAGGTTATGCACATCAAATGAACAATTACAAACATCATACAATAAACAAAATAAACCCCATCAAACCCCAATTTTCAGCCAACATAAACTGAAAATTAGGGTTTGTTTGTCCAAACAAACAACAACCAAACATATCAACCAACTGACATTCCTATCTTTCAAAGTTAAATCATAAGCATGAATATATAACTTTGAAAGACATGGGGTTTATTGAATCAACCAAAACAGCCTCTAATGAGTTGATAGATGTCCTTTCAAACCGATTTTTAAAGGACAAGAACAAGCAAGCTATCCACATAACTGGCTCTTGATGCCATGAATGGTTTCTTAGAAGATAAAATCAAAGTTTAACCTCTTAAACATTCTGAAAAAACACAGCGGATATATATTTTGAAACATGATTATAAGACTGTAAAATCATGTTCTTTAGGTGACAAATATATGTATAAAACAAACCCATATTACAAACGATCATATTATGTGAATAAGCAAGCAATGTAACATAAAACGAGCATTATGGACAGCCATATAGAGGCTGCCATAAACTACCTTTCAGCAGCTCAAAAGGGTCGAAATCTTTGAAGATGATGATGTATTTGAGCAGCAATCCTTCAAGGTGGAGGACCTCAAATCGTGATACCCACATGCCTTCTAAACACTTACTTGCTAGGTAGTGTGACACCAGGCCTTGTCCCTCTTCTTGAACCCAAATTTCAGCCAACAAGTAGCTTCAAGTTCAGCCAATAATCACTTGGAAATCAGCCAAAGATTTCAAAAATCTTGAGAGATGAAATAGAGAAAGACTATTGCTTATGTGAGAGAGTAAGAGAGTGTTCAAGTTGTAATTATGAAAGAGTGTATGGCTAATTAAGTCTTGCATGAAACAAGACCAAAATGAAGTTCCCAAGTCCCTTGGGCGGCCGAGTTTTGGGTGTTCAAAAAAATTTTCCCACCCTTTTCATCCTTTATTTTTATAACACTCTTTCAATTAACTAACATATAAAATTAAAACTTAGTTTAATTTTATGACATTACACTCTTTTATATTTCATTATTTAACCAACTTAAATAATGAAACATAAAATTATCTCATGAACATATTATCCACATAATGACGTTCTATCACAAAAGCAATATTTAGAAAACCAATTTTCTAAATAGGTGTCACACATTTATTGTATGATCTCATCAATAAATAAGCGTTTGTTTGTGTTTGTATAGCCTGTTATTGGGTATGACGTGACTTGGATCAAAACGTAATAACCACATCAATCTTGTATGTGTCTTGGGCATATAAGATCCTACATACAACAGCAAATGCGGGACTACAGTTTGCATTTCTATTCTACTCCTATTTTTGTTGATAACTCTGCTGCAATTGCAGTAACTAAAAATCCAATCCAACATCCTAAGACCAAACACATCGGCATAAAATATCACTTTATACATGACTGTTTTGAAAAGAACCTAATCGATGTCGTTAAAATAAATACTGATTTTCAACGCGCTAACCTCTATACAAAGGCTTTTGATGAACCAAGTTTTCTATATTTGTTAGAGGTCAACAACATTAATAAGAAAAGTGATGTACTTCTAGAAGATGACCATGTTTAGTCTGATGCATATAGTCCACTTTTCTTTTAACTTTTATTTTCTTTATTTATTTTATTTTATGTTTTAATTAAACTGATGTTATTTCTTCGCCTGTTAAAATCCTAAAAACGCAAATCGTTTATGGTTTTTGAATTTTAGGGGGAGAATAGGTTTAGTTAACAACTTTAAAAAACAAGGGAGGAGGAGAGGGTAGCAGATAGAAATCAGATCGTATTTGTGATACCGATTCAATAACTTTGGAAAATGATAGTACACAGGAACAAACCATTTGGGATTTTTAAAAGATTCAATTGAATTAGATGTGACATTCAAAGTATAAATCTGTGTAGTCTGAGCATTTTAAAAGGAAAAATGATAGTAAAACTGGTTACTACTAAGCTAACACAAAGAAAGTAGACCTAGAGGTTGCTAGACCACATATGATATGTCGGTAGATTCAACACAATAGATGATTAGACCTTGTTGGTGATCTCATGAACAAACTAAGTTGTTCAACAAGCTGTGGGTTATCATTTTATTCCTAGTTAACACAATCAAGAAAATTCCAATAAGGGGTGACGAGCTGAATAAACGCCACAAATGTGTGCGTATGACCAAAATATGAGCAAAAGCACATGAGGAAAAAAAATGCAAAAGCAATCAAACTAATAACCTATGTTATTGGTGAGATATGTGCAAAAAGGATAAAATTGCTCAAACAAGAAGATAGGTTATGTGCATCTCTGCTGTGCGGTGGCACTGACCTGTGGATAAGCATAACCTATTACCGCCTCTCTGCTGTGCGGTGGCACTGACTTGAGGCTTGGCTTCTCTTTGAAAGCTCTAAGAATAGTTTATTCTTGGATACTACCTTGAGACCGCTCAAAAATCTCCTAAGGAATGTTGACTAGCAAATAAGCGTGGGATCCACAAAATCTTGTTGAAATAATTAAACCTTAAACTATCACCAATGTGTGTTAAAATTCTGTGTATGGATTTACGAGGACAAGTATACTGACAATCATCGTGGCTACAATTCTTGAAAGTCAAAATCAATGTGGGGATCTAATAGTACTAGTATGATTTCCTAAACTTGCTAACGACTCTAGATGAAAAACAAGAATCGAGCATCAAAAGGTTTTGATAACATGTCCCGAATGATTTGACGTACCTGTATGTTTCCATACTAAATCGGTCCACTTATGGTCAAAATGAATTGAAGCTACCCTTTCAGGAAATGAACCTTTTAGATTTCCATCTTAGAATTTCCACCTCACACAAAACCAAAAAACAAGTTTTAGTTTTGTATTTCAATTCTAGTTCTTTTATTTTGTTTAAATTTCGTCAATTTAGTTTGTTAAACATTGGACTATGCCATGATTCAATCGGGGAGTTAATCACTTTAAAAGGTCACATCTAAGGTGACCACACATGTTCTCAAATGTGAAATGGGTCACGTCTGAGGTGACAAAGTGTGTGTTTGTTTAAAAGGATCATGACGGAGGTGATTAAAAGTTTTCAAAATTAAAATGATCATGTCTGAGATGATTAGATGCTCATAATGTTTAATCAAAAGATAAAAGTGTGGAATGCTCATAAAGTCAAAATCATGAGTATGATCCATTCGCATGACTGGACCATGAGTACAAACCAGTCGTAAGATTGGAGGATACGAATGAGCCTAATCGCACGATTTACCCACAAGTATGGGACATACATGTGATTGGACCATAAGCATGAATAAAGTCACACGATTGGATCACAAAATGAACCAATCGCATGGATGAGAGTGATCGAATGACACAGTCGCATGACTGAAGGTGACCGACTATGCCAATTGCACGACTGGGCTCAGTCGTACGACTGAAGTAAACCCTAGTATAAATAGAGGGGGAGTCGGTCACAGTCAATCATCACTCCCAAATCGCCCCCAAATCACACGACTTACGTATACTCTGCCAAATTTTTGTTTGACTGTTATTACACACTTATTATTGCACTCTGATGATTTCGAGTTGTTATACAGGTAATGTGCAGTGTGATTCACTCATCGATCCATTGATTCAGGCCGTAACATGACCGAATTTAACCCTAACAAGAACCAAAACTTAGTTTGTCTAAGAAACTAATTAAACTAAGTACATTGTTAAATTAAAGGTTGTTAGGTGTTATATCAGTCATTTGCGAGACTAATGAGCCAAAGTACAAAGTCTAACATTAAAGTTTGCTCAAAAATCAATTTGAATGAAACAGCAGTCTGTCATGCGAATGGGCAACCGGATGAACCTCAATCGCACGACTAAGACGAGCATATGGCTCAGTCGCATGACTGCCCCATGCGAATGAGCTCAGTCGCACAACTGGTTCAATCACATGGGATAGCATACGAATGACCCCACTCGCATGCTCAGTTGTACGAACAAGCTCAATTGCATAACCAAATCTCAGTCGCACAGTTCATTCACATGACAGAACCGAAGAGGTCAAGTTAAATTATTCAACTTGTTGCACATTGACACACACAAACATTTATTTACATTGTGTGACAGATGACGAGTCGTTGGCCAATGAGCACGAAGCACAATATTTGTGCTCATCTAGATCTGACCTCAAGGAATGCTGCAGACTTCTCTGGCATTATCACCTTTCTACGGAGATCGAGGATCTTCCGTGCTATCTTGATACCATGCACTCCTTATCGCTCCGTCCAACAGGCTTTTTGGGAAAGCGCTGTGGTAGATAGATCCATAGAGCCCCATCGCATGAGGAGCTCGATATTTAGAGAGGCTATTGAGATCACAGAGGATAATCATCGGACGGCTCTAGAGTTCAGGGATGATGCTAACTGTCCCACTCGATTACATCCCCTTACTGTTCGAGGATGTTTCATGCGAGCTAAGTACCCTGGGGACATCAATGCAGGGGTGATCAACAAGATCAATCTATGCCCCCAATTCAAGTACCTCGCCCATGTGCTGCTGAAGTGCATAGCTTCTCGGAAGGGAGGGTTCGATGAGCTCCCGGGTCAGATTTAGAATACTTACGCAGCGTTGGTGCTGAACCACCCGTTCATCTTCTCTAAGATGATCTTCACCTATCTGGTGAAGAAAATTGAGGGGAAAGGGAAGGAGGGGTTCTGCATGTACCCTCGATTCATCTAGATGATCATAGATCATAAACTACTGTCACTGCTTAAGGAAAAGGAGGACGCTGTAGTACTTCAGGTGATGGATGACACCACACTAGGTCGTATGAAGGTTTATAGGTGGAAACAGGTTAAGCCCCTTGTGAGGAGACTGTTCGGGCATCTAGCCCGAGAGGATTACATGGTGCCAGCGAGGCGTAAATTGCGCCACGCGGACAGTGATTCTGATGTTGAGTAACTTGTTCTCCAGGACAATGATTCCGACGACGATAAAAGCGGTGATAGTGGAGATGCACGGCCCACTCAATTGAGGGCCCCCACTGCTCATATAGCATATCCAGCATCCACCCAAGGTGGGATAGAGGTAGCTGGTTTCCATGAAGACTTTCGTCCTGATGAGGAGGAGGAGATAGACGAGGAGCCCTTGACTCATACTGTGGGGAGCAGGGTGGTTTCCATCGACCGAGGTATTCGGGAGGCCGTAGGACGCCCTAGCGAGTCTGGGGAAACTGCTACCGATCCCAGTTATACACCCGATCAGCCCAGTAGCATCCTAGGGGGAGCATCCACCTCGAGGGGTTCGAGGAAGAAAAGGATTGCTCAGCCCCACGGGATGAAGAAGAAGAGGAGGAGGATGACTTTTATCACCACCAACACTACAGCCACCACTACCTTCACTCCACCTACCACCACTACCACCATTCCACCTACCACCACTACTACCATTCCACCCACCACCAGTACCACCACTCCACCTACCACCACCACTACCACTCCACCCATCATGACTACCTCACCATCCACACATATCCCACCACCCATCTACTCTACATCCACCACTACCACCACTACTCATGGAGCCAGGACCTCATCATAGGTCCCACCTGTTTTGGATCCTCTTACCTATCTGTTAGGTTGGAGGAGCAGCTTGCTAACCTAAACCGGTTATTACTGAAGTTGCTGGCAACAAATGACCAGAGAGCTACTCAGCTTAATGAGCTGATGGAGCTTAATGCCTCCCAAGCCCAGAGGATTGAGTCTTAGAGCCATAACATCACAGAGCTGAGAGAGATGTCGACAGCCTCTGTACAGAGGATACATGACCTAGAGGCTCAGAACAAGAAGCTCATGTTGAGGCTCAAAGGATCCAAAGATAAGCCTCTTAAGATACGAGAAGGAGATGATGATGATGGTGGTGAAGATGATGATGATGAAGATGATGAGGCCAGTGAGAAGGAAGTGACAAGGGAATGGCAGAACAGTGATGATGATGAATAAGGAGATGCAGCTACATCTACATTAGCTCAAGGTCAAGAGAGACGGACAAAGAGAAATCAAGGCCAAGGAGCCTCATCCCCTACCCCTCCTACTGACACGCCGGCTATTCAAGGGAATAGTAATGTCTCGATATTTGTGTACTTGAAAGCTTTGTAATTAAATTTTGGATTAATGTTATGTAATTAATGTTTATGTATATATATTTGATGTTTACCGCTTCGATTATTGACTAATGGTTGATGCATTATATGTTTAAATCAAGCAGATCCAAATATTCAAGGGGATGAAAACAACATTGCTCCCCTTCAGCAAATCGAGACTCAACTCACAATGATTCTTGATTTGTAAGGAATAATCAGGAGATCTGTGAGTTACACTCCTGAAGAGAGAAAAATAATTCATGATCTCACTGATGAGCAATTGGCTGAAATGTTCTGACTCAATCCTGATGAGATCGTGAAGGATGCTCCTACAGTGGATGTGGAAAGTGACAATGAGCTAAAGACATAGACGAGATAGAGATTGAGGATGTCATGGCCCAACATTATCCAGACTATACTGATAATGAAGGGAATGTCGTTCCTAATCTGGGAGACACCCTTGTCAGTGATACCTTTGAAACTCTGGATAAAATGGAGCAGGAGTCAAAGAAGGACAAAGAAAAAGTCTAAGCCTGAGACGCTGATGTCAACATCAAAAAGGCTGAATAGGCAGCATGTTTTGCAGAACTGAGAGCCCAGCGCAGTGCTCCAAAGTCAAGTGTCTACACCAAACTCTATAAAGTGAAGAAGCATCACAAGGTGTTAGGCAAAATTTTAGAATGGGCCTATTTGGAAAATATTAAAGTTTATTTTGTTAAAAGAGAGAAGGGGATTGAGTACTTTAGATTCCCACATGATGTGAAGACTCTTCCGGGTTTAGAGCTTAACCAGCTAGCAAAGTTGAAGTTGCTATACGCTGACCTTGTAAGATGTCAGGCTGGTTTGAAGCTGCTTTAAAGAGAGAGTACCACACCAGGTGAGTCAACTTCAAACCTCAACAACCAACAAGGTATATCAGGAGATCTAAAGTTGATGCCATTACTCGAAAATCAAAAAGAGTGCTGAAGTGGAGTCCTCCGCGCACGATGTTAAGAATCCCCCTACGGGAAATGCCGCAGGACTTCACTCCACACTTCGAGTGGTACTACTACGATTGGAGAACAGGTGAGATGGTCATAGTGCTGAACAGAAATGGAAATATGGAAACTATCAGGGTATGTGACCCCATGTGGCTCACTAACTTGTCAGCTGAATATCTTTACACCTTATACAAGTGGCCACTGTTCTATTACACACAAGATATTGTACAAGCCCTCCAATTCTAAAACATGATCAGACTCTGCTTTGCATTTGAAATACATGTCGGAGTTACAAGAGAGGAGAAGTACAAGAAATATGAGGAGCTTATGAAGAATGTAAGACAATAGATTAAACTAGGTCCAAGGGGGAGTTTGTAGATACATATGTATCTAGTTTATGAACTTAATGTAACATGTCTTTATTGTCTTAGACATATGTGATTGAATGGGTACTTAATGAAATACAATGTGTGGTTGTAGTTATAATGTTTATTATTTCATTGACTAGTAGATTAACGCTTATTGAACTAATTATATAGGTTTGTGGTTGTTTGAATTAATATTAGTAATTTAATGATTTAGAAACATATTCAAACTTAGTGATATGAAGTTCTCATGCGAATGGCCCATGCTAATGGACCATACGCATGAACAACTTCATGCGAATGACTCAGTCGCACCACTGAACCAGGAGACTGGATCGTACAATTATAACATGAGATTGGCTCAGTCGCACGACTGAACACTCAGTCGCATGATTGAACACTCAGTTATGCGAATGGATCAACTGCATGACCCAATCGCACGACTAAACCATGCAAATGGTTCAGTTGCACGAAGGAGAAACCCTAACCAATAAATACCACTTAAATTGTGGAAAAACATAACACTTCGAATACATACGTACCCTAGCCATCCAGAGACCTCCAAGAACCTGTTCCAAGTTCATAGATCGCACTAGATCGATTACCAATCATTCTTAACGTTTAGATTCAATCTAACATGTTTCTATGTGCGTTCTCACAGATTGGATCACCAATCAAATGGGATTCTGCACTATTTGATTCGGTATACACGTATTTCAGTTAGTGCATCATCCAATACACCATCCTAACACAAAAATGCAAAATGCAATCAAGTTAATTACTTATGATGTTGGTGCGTTATGTGTAAAAAGAAAATAAATGCTCTAACAAGAAGATAGGTTGTGTGCATCTCTGTTGTGCGGTGGCACTGACCTGAGGATAAGCATAACCTAAATATTCTAGACTTCATTGTTGTTTGCACCTCTCTGTTGTGTGATGGCACTGACCTGAGGCTTGGCATGTCTTTGAAAGCTCTTAGAATAGTTTCTTCTTGAAATATACCCGTAGACCGCTCAAAAATCTTCTGAGGAACATTGATTACCATATAAGCGTGGGATCCACAAATGCTTGTGGAAATTACTAAACCTTAAATCATCACCAATGTATGTCAAAAATTGTGTATGGATTTACATGGACAAATATACTAACAATCATCATGAGCTGCAGTTCTTGAAAGTTAAAATCATTGTGTGCATCTTGTAGCTCTAGTATGATTTCCAAACCTTGCTATTGACTCTCAGTCAAAACAAGAATCTAGCATCAAAATAGTGTATTAAAGTGTCCTAAATGATTCTGATATACCTGTATGATTCCATAATGAATCATACCAGAAATTATAAAATAGAATTGAAGCTGTGTTATCCAGGGAGTAAAATCGGTTAGAAGTACTCTATGAGGTTTAAATCCATCTCCATTTAAAAAAAATTACTAAATTTTATCTTGTTTTGTTTTTAAATTTGTAGTTGGTTTTATCTATTTATTTTACTCATTTGGTAGGTAAAAGTCAGACTATACATCTGCATTCCATCTGTGAATCACTCACTAAAAGAGGTCACCTCTCAGGTGACCAATCGGGTTTTAAAATGATCACGTCTGAGGTGATCAACAATTTTTCAATTAAAAAGGTCATGTCTGAGATGATCATCGATCATAACGTCTTATAAATAGTTAACAGATTAAATGTTGATTGTGCATGAAGTCAAACTCATAAGTCTAAGTCATTCGCACGATTGGATCATGAGTATGAGCGAATCGCACGATTAAACCATACGTATGGACCAGACGTACGATTGGACCATGAGCTTGGGTCAAACTATGCGATTGGATCACCAGAATGAACCAATCGTATGAATGGAAGGGAACGACTGAGTCAGTTGCACGACTGAACCCCAATTGCACGAATGGATGTGCCCGACTGAGCCAGCCGCACGACTGAGCCTCAGTCGCATGAATGAAGCATGCGAATAGGTCCAATCCCATGACTGAACGTAAAATCAGTATAAATAGGGTGAAGTTGGTCACTAATTCTCATCACCCTTCAATAGCTCCTAAATCGCACGAAAGCAATGTTACTTTGCCAAAATTGAATTCATTGATTTTGCACTGTGATTATGGTACTAAGGTGTACTTCCTTCATCTACAGGTACATAGTGACTGAAATCACACAATATGTTCAGTTTAATGAAGCCCTAATGACCTAAATTGGTCAAAACAAGAACCGAGACAAAGATGTCAAAATAAACCACCAAAATGGACTAAATCGTTAATTTAAAGAATATTTGTTGTTATTTTGAGTGTTGTGAGTCTAATGAGCCTAACCACAATGTTTAAAAATAAGTATAGAAGAAGGATCATTTGCTGGGGATAAAGGAGGATCATCACCACTCCAGGCGAAGTGGGAAACTAGGAAGTGAAGTTTGATAAGGTCAACTATGTTCAAAAACTACAGAATAACTTGCTTTCAGTATCCCAGATATGTGACAAAGGATTCAAAGTTGTTTTTGACAAAAAGAAGTGGTGCGTATTGAAGAAGGATTATAGTATCCCGAAGGATAAATCCTTAATGTCAGCTTCAAGATATAATGACTTATATGTCTTGGATCTATCAAAAGCCTCCAAAACCGATCATAAAGTTCAATGCTTCTTGTCAAAGGCAATAAAGAGGGACTCAATCTCCTGGCATAGGAGAATGGCACACATCAATCTACAGAAGATGAATCATCTGATCCAAAATGATTTAGTGAATGGAGTAAATGTCAAGAATTTTCAACATCTGGATTTTTGTCTAGCGTGTAAGAAAGGTAATCAAACCAAGAGGTCTCACAAGGCAAAGAAAGTAAATTCCATTGACTAGCCTCTCGAAATTCTACACATGGATATGTTGGGTCCTGTCAGCACCAAAACCATCACTGGTGATTTGTACTATTATGTAGTGACTAATGATTACTCAAGATTCTCTTGGGTGATGTTTCTGAAATCTAAATCAGAGACATTTGAATCTTTCAAAGAGCTGGTAACTACATTGGAATCACTCTACAAGCTGAAAGTGAGACAGATTTGGTCAGACAACGGCATAGAGTTCATGAACCAGTGGATGTAGGCATTCTGCAAAGAGAAAGGAATTGTACACCAGTTCATATCTACCTACACTGTTGATACGTATGTACCTAGTTTAGGAGCTTAATGGAAAATATCTTTCATGTCTTACATATGTGTAATGAACGAGTTGAATGAAATGCAATATGTGATTGATGTTAATAATGTTTAATATTTCATTGTTTATTGTGTAATAACACATATTGAACTAACTACATAGGTTTGTGGTTGTATACATAGTTCTTAGTCAAGAATGGTTTAAAATGTATTTAAACTTAATCATATAAGTCTTCATGCGAATGGACCATGCTAATGGACCATACGCATGAACACTTCATGCTAATGGACCAGTCGCACGTCTGAACCAGGAGTCTGGATAAGTCGCATGATTGAGACATAAGATTGGCTCAGTCGCATGTCTAAACCTTCAGTCGTGTGTATGGACCAATCGTATGATTCAGTCGCACGACTACACCATGCTAATGGTTCAGTCGTACGATTGACAAACCCTAACCTATAAACAATCTAATTCGTGGAAAACGTTACACTTCAAGAATTTCGACTCACATACATACCCTAGCCATCTAGAGACTCTAGAAAACCTGTTTCAACTTCATAATTCACAGTTGATCGTGTTCTACTTGTTTATAACATTTCATTAATCCCTAGATTGATCGAAACTACGTTCTCACTGATTGGATCGCCAATCAAATAGGATTCCGCACTATTTGATTAGGTATACACACATTATCAGTTAGTACTCTGTAAGTACACTGTCCTAACAAGTGGTATCAGAGCTTTGGCTCTTGATTTTACATGTGATTCGATTATATTGGTGCAAAAATCACGTTTTTCATTCAAAAGAGTCACTTTTTTTTAGTAAAACAGTGTTTTCAGTGTCTCCAGATCTAAAAGTTTAAATTTTTCGGCATACGGCAGATTAGGGTTCTTGAAAACTCGTGTTTTTGTGTCAGAGTATCAAAAACCTTCGAATTTTCAAAAACAACAGCCTTCAATCCCAGTATTGGCTCAATCGCACGACTGAACTAAATCGGACATCCTATACGCACGATTGAACTCAGTCCCGCATCCATTCGTACGACTAAACCACCCCATTCGCATTGTCCATCCGCATTTGTCCAATCGCACGGCTGTTCATCAGCATTAGTCCAATCGCACGATTGACCCATTCGCATTTGTTCAATCGCATGACTGGCCCATTCGCACCTCTCCATTCGCACAAGTAAATAAGTCTTAAGTTAAAGTTCAAAGTTTATAGAAATGGAAGATCAGTACTCTGCGTTTACTACTGGTAGAGACTCTCGTATCCTCCAGAACCTTTTGCTTCTTGAAAATGAAATAGGGAATCACAATAAGCCCCCTAAACATATAACGTTAGATGATTACCCACAATGGAAGCAAATGTTTGAGATTTATCTAAATGGAGTTGATCCCAATCTGTGGGAATCAATCTAGACAGGTTATAGCATGCCGGTTGGTGTTGATAGTGTTAAACTTACCTTGGCTGGCATGACTGATAGCCAGAAGGTGAAGTACAATGTTGTGAAGAAGGTGTATGCTTTGTTGACTCAATCGATACCTAAGGATATATTCCACCAGTTTTCTGAGAACAAACAGGCAAAGACGTTTTGGGAAGCCTTGGAGAAACGATAAGATGGGAATGCATCGTTGAAAGCTCCAAAGGCAAAGGCTTTGAAGAAGAAGTTTGATAACTTCTCTTTGATAGGTAAAGAAAGCTTGGATGATGTCATAGACAAGTTCTACCAATAATTAGTGAGCTGCACACTCATGGAGTCACCACATCAATGGAAGATAAGATCTCAAGCTTTGCCGATAGTCTGCCAAAGAAGTGGGACTCGTTTTTGTCTAATTTGAGATAGAACAATTACTAGAAATGTTAGACATAAACGACTTCATCCTGAAATTGAGAGAGGAAGAACTAAGGATGAAATGCAGGTCACAGAATGGATCCTATGACTAGAATCCTTCACTTTATAAATCCTCTTCCACTTCAACAAGTTCAAGAGAACCGCTTCAAACAACATTTTTGTCTAGTTCATCCACTCCTTCTCAACCTACAGCTTTAGGATCTGAAACGTCAGAGTCATCTAGTACCCAATATATCACATCGGAAGCAAATGCTACGAAGTTGAAGACCAAGAATCTTGGGAATATCACCGTGGAGGTTCCAAATGAGCATATGGACCTTTTACCAGCGGCTGTTCATTCTTATGATGGTCTAGTTGTAGGAAAGATAAGAAATTGCCATATGGCTAATGAGGATTAAGAGTAGGTGGATGAGAATGAATTAGAAAGAATGGACATTATGTGGGCTTTAGCAAGTGCTGTTAGGAGAGCGAAGAAGTTTGTGAAGAAGAGTAGACAGAACTTGATAGCCACAAAGGATACAACTTTTGGTTTTGGCAAAACCAAAGTTACCTGCTTTAACTATTGAGAAAAGGGGCACTTCAAACATGAATGTGTAAAGCCCAAGAAGATAGGTAATGGGAATCCTTTCTCATCATTCAACCGTCAAGACAAACTATGAGTGGAGCTACCTCGTCAAGCAAAGATACAAAGGCTTTGACTGCACAAGACGATGAATGTCAAGATTGGACCTTTCATTTTGTATCTCCGGGGGAGTCAACATTGCAAATGTTGAGAGTCTGGATGATGACACTACAAGTGAAGGTGAAATAGTAGTTGAACTAGTGATGTCAGATCATGAAGCTACTGCGAATGTGGTCAATCACATGTTCAGTATCACCAGCATCTGAAGAGTCAAACTCTACACTAATGGCGGATTCAACCGAATCTTCACAGGTAAGTACCACAAACCAACTTTTTGATAATCATGCTTGTAGTAAATGAAATAAATTTAGACAAAGCATAGATTTAAAATTTTCTAGGTTATTAGACCATAATGATAGCTTAGTAAATGACTTACAACTGTGTACAGAGGCTAATAGAATTTTGAAACACAACGAGCACAATTATAAAGAGAAAATAGAACTTTTAAATAAACAAGTAAGGGAAACCGAAGTTGTTGCTTTTAATCAAGAAAATGAAATAAAGTTCTATTTAAACTCCCTAGAAGAAGCTAAGAAAGAAAAGGTAGTTTTAGAAGTCGAAGTCAACTCACTAAAACAAAAACTACACAGTTGGACTAGTTCTTCTCACATAGTTCAACACTTAGTGAGAGAATGAAATAACGGGGAGGGGTTAGGTTACAAAGTGGTACCACCATCACTGAGAAGTGTTGAATGCTAAATGGAGACCAGTAAATAACAATCCTATTAAGGATCATGTGGTGTCCACTGCTCTACTTAGTGACCCAGATTCCATGAGTTAACCAGTGGAATTTGTGATTAAACAGAAGGAGGCTACTTTGCAGTCCAAAGGTAAGATGCCTATTGTCAACTTGGAAGAACAATTTGAGAAGGTTAATGTAAAGTCAGGGTCAAACATTGTTGGATCAAAAGAACCAATGAGCCTCATCAGATAAACCTCTAAGTCCCACAGACATTACAACTGCTGAAGAAGATCACAACAGCTGAAGACATCAGCTGATTACAAGGTCTGAAGACAAAGTCTAAAGACAAGAACTGAAGACTACTACTGAAGAAAAAGTCTGAAAGTAAAGAACTGAAGACAAAGTCTGAAGCTATCAGCTGAAGACAAAGTCTGAAAGTAAAAGTCTGAAGAACAAAGTCTGAAGAACAAAGACTGAAGACAAAGACTGAAGACCAAAGTGATCAGTAGTTGTCACAACAGTTAAGTTATCAACTTCAGTAGTTGTGATGGTTTCCTTTAAGTACTTGTAATTTACTTTTCAGTAGGTATAATTTCAGTAGTTTAGTTTCAGTAGTTTAGTTTCTGTAGTTTCATGTTTCTTGTACTTAGCATTTTTTGAGATGTAATCAGTAGTTGAGAACATTCTCAGTAGTTTGCATAGTGTCAGTAGTTTGAATAATTCTGTTAGATGTCAGTATCAAGTGACATCAGCAGACGTCACATATCCTATATAAGGAATGTTGACCTAGTTGTAAAGTGTGACATTGAGCCACCACAAAAGCATATGAATGAAATATCTCTTTGGCAAAATTCTCTTTTTCTATAACCATTTACTGTTATATTGAATATCAATTTTGTTCTTGTGAATTGTTTAATTCGTTGTTCGAATTCCGTTGCAATACTCTCTAATTAATCAATCTTAGATCACTGATCCTAGCAAATGGTATCAGAGCAAGGTTAATCATTGACTGATCTAACAATTGATCATTGAAACTGCTATTCGATATCTAAGTTTGATTGAATTAGCATATTTGCAAGAATTGGTTATAGATCATTGAATTTCTGCTGCTTTCATTTATCTGCTTTGAGTTTTCTCTTGGTTCATATTGAGTTTGTTGTGTTTTGCACTAAATCAGTTAAAACTTAATTGAATTTGGTTGAATCTGAGAATGACTACTCCTTCTAATGACCCTCACAATACCGGTTCCTCAACCAAGCCTCCGATGCTGGTTAGGACTGAGTATAACATATGGCAACAAAGAATGCTTCATCACATGTCTGTTAACAGTTCAGGTTGTTGGACATCTGTGGTACATGGTCCACACAAGCCTATGGTGAACAATCCAAAAACCAACCAAATGGTTCCGAAGAAGAAGGAACAATACTCAGATGAGGATCGAAAACTGTTTGAGATTGATGCTAAAGCGCATGGAATTCTTGCCATGGCACTGCCGAAAGAAATCTATTCTAGGCTTATGCATCATGAAACTGCTCATGACCTCTGGAATGCATTGAAGGAACAATTTGGTGGAACAGATGAGGTCTTAGCAAACAACAGAGAAATCCTTGCCCAATAATATGAGACATTCTCTCATAGGAAGGGTGAGTCACCGACTCAACAGTTTGAGCGTTTTTCCTGTTTGATCTCTGAGCTGAAAATGGTCAAACATGAATACACTAATAGTCAGATGAACAACAGATTCCTCAGATCACTGCCTGAGAGATGGGACATATATACCATTGTCCTACGCTCCAGTGCAAATCTGGATAGTCTATCTCTCACCAACTCCATGGGAAACTGCTTACATTTGAAAGAGAGATAGAGCAAAAAAGGAAACTGGAATAATCTGGAAAGCTCACTGATGACTTTGTACCAGGGAACACTGCCTTGGTTGGTCATGAGTCAGAATATGCTGCATGAGAAAGCAATTATGATAAGCATATAGATTTCTCCTCAAACGGTTCAGATCATGCATTTGTTAGTATTGACAGTCAGTCAGGCTGTAATAGTGACAATTTGTGTTTCATTATGGATGATTTAAAGGGTATTGCTAATGATGACTTAGAAGAGATGGATATTCTGAGCTAAATGGCCTTGATTAATATCAGATCTCAAAATTTCTACAAGAGAACTGGTAGGAAATTTCCAGGACTCTCTGGCAAAACCAAAGTTGGTTTTGACAAGAGTAAGTTGAGGTGTCACAAATGCCACAGGCTTGGACACTTTGCAAGAGAGTGTAGATCATCTGGATCTAACTCCTCTGCACCCTTTGTGACTTTTCCAAGCAGTAGTCCACAAAATAGAGGGCAACATCCTGCTAGTTCTGGTCATCATTCACAACCTAATCTCCTGCATATTTTGTCCCTCAGGGTCCAATGTCATATCCATATCCCTACTATTACATGCCACACCCAAATCCGGTTCAAGTTCCTAATGAACAACAACCTCAAGCCTTACATGAGCCTCTACCATCTTAATCATGTCAATCACAACCTCATCACAGCTTCTTCACCCCTGGTATTATTGACTGTAGCAGTTTACCAGATGATCTCTCTGGTAATGAGCAATATTTGCTGGTGATGGTCAACATGGTGGTGAACATCCTTTTGGAAATCTAGCTCTTATGGCCCTGGAATCTACTGATAGTTCATGCTCCAACGCATCTTCATGACAGGTAACCCAGGTATCCTTTGAGGCTAAGGCCAGCTATGTTCTGAATCTTGCATAGCTGCATTTATCTCTATTAGAGAGGCAAATGTAGCTTTAATAAATCAAAATCTAGAGCTTGAGCAAACCCTTTCCAAAAGAAAAGCTGAATATGAGTATGTCCTTAAGGATAAAGATGATGAGATTTATAAGCTTAAATGCCAATTAAATGATAAAAAGGCTAAGCTAGAGGTCATTCTTGAGAACCATAGAGATCTCAAAGAAAAACTTGCAGTTACCCAAGTTGAGTGTGACCGCTGGGTATCATCCTGTAAGGGATTTGAAATGCTGCTCAGCAAGCAATCTGGTTCGAATGTGAAGTTTGGAATAGGTTACAACCACATTGCACCACCTAAAGATTTTACTCCAAAAACAATAGTAAAATCTGAAGGTGAAAGTAATTTCCAAACCACATCATGATGTGCATCATCCTCAAGTGATCGCCCAAAATCACAAGATGAAATCAATGTTGATACCTCAGCAAATCAATTGGCTGATGGGTTAACTACTGATAAGCACATGAAGCTGAGTACTTCAGATGTTGTCCCTCAAAGTACCTCAAGTACCGAAGGGCAAGTCACAACATCTGAAAAGCATTTCAAATCAGCTGAAATAAAAGGATTAACAACTACTGATAGAGAACAACTGAAGAACAAGTCTTCAGTTGTTACAGATCGTTCAGTACTAAACAAAAGTACTGAAAGGAGGAAAGTACTGAAGAGCACACCTTCAGTAGTTTCCACATGAGCAGTTGATCAATTCAAGATGAAGAATACGCCATGTGATATATGTGGTAAATTCAATCATCTTTCTGATGAATGTTGGTGCAGAAAGGGTTTGAAACTCAACAGAGATAAGCTCATTAAAATCCAGATGGATGAAATGAAAAATGAGTTTGAGACCAAGTTTGTACCACAGTCATCCCAATGTGATGAACCCAAGCCTTCATCCAAATCCAAAAAGAAGGATAGGGTTTATCATAAAACACCTGATAGTGCTCCTCATGATAAACATCAGACTAAGTCTGTGAATTTTAAGGAGGAAATTGTGGGTCACAGGAACTCATCAAACACAAGTACTGATATATCACAAGAACTGAAAGCTTTAGCTACAAATTAGACACAACTTGTTATGATGGTTCAGCATTTGTGGGGAGAGTTAACCAACTAGATGCACGTGTGATCAAACCACTGAAAAGGCATTCTAAGCCCAAAATCCAAGGAATCCATTTCAGCACCATCTCCTTCTTCATTAGCTGTTAATCATAAGAAACAAGTTATGGTTAAATCTGTTGATGAAAACAGACCCAAAACCCAAAAGGTTTGGGTCTCAAAACCTAACTAGTTCTTTATGATGAATACAGGGTTCTTCAGCATGCCAAAGGACCATCTGGTATGTAGACAGTGGAGGATCTATGCATATGACTGGGAGCAGTTCTCTTCTTAATGACTACTCTCAAGGAAAGAAGGGATTTGTTTCATTTGCTAATGATGCCAAGGGTTACATCATCGGGAAAGGATATGTGTCTAATGGACAAATCAGGTTTGATGATGTTAATCATGTGGAGAATCTCAAGTATAATCTACTGAGTGTCAGTCAGATGTGTGATAAAGGGCATGTTGCACTTTTCACAAGCCAGAACTGCAGGATTCTGTCTTCCCAAGTTTTGAGGCTGATTGACAAGGTATTGGATGAACATACTCTCTTGAAGGCCAACAGGATTGGAAGAGTGTATGCCTTGGATTTGTCAAAGAAGATTGATTTGAAGGGTCATCCTTGCCTATTCTCCACAGCCTCTTCTCTGGAATCTAAAGTGTGGCATAGAAGGCTGGGTCATGTTAATCTCAAAAACATGAATAAGCTGATCCACAATAGTTTAGTGAGAGGTCTACCAATATAGGAGTTCCATTGTGATAAAACCTGTACTGCTTGTTTGAAAGGAAAACAACACAAAGTCTCATTCCCTCCTATTGAAGAACCTAAGTCCACTGTCTGCTTGCAGTTCCTGCACATGGATCTATTTGGTCCTGTGAGAGTGATGAGCATGGCAAAGAAGAAATACTGTTTGATAATTATGGATAATTACTCCAGATTTGTATTGACTTTCTTCTTGCATTCAAAGGATGAGGTTGCTAGACGATTATAAACTTTATGTTGTATGTTGAGAAGCAGTACTCCCTATCAGTTAAGTGTATAAGGAGTGATAATGGAACTGAGTTCAGAAACCATACACTTGATGACTTTTATCTAGCAAAAGGAATCAAGAGGCAGTTTAGCATCCCA
The DNA here is from genome assembly GCA_025506515.1 of Flaveria trinervia. Classification (NCBI taxonomy): domain Eukaryota; kingdom Viridiplantae; phylum Streptophyta; class Magnoliopsida; order Asterales; family Asteraceae; genus Flaveria; species Flaveria trinervia. The sequence continues at coordinate 21,280,558 of CM046455.1, read as the reverse complement.
AGGACTCCAGAACAAAATGGAGTAGTGGAGAGAAAGAACAGGACCCTAATTGAAGCTGCAAGGTCTATGTTGGCTGACTCTGGTTTGCCATTGACCTTTTGAGCTGAAGCTGTTAACACAGCTTCCTATGTGCAGAATAGAGTATTAGTAAGTCAGAGTTGATGAAGACTCCATATGAAGTTCTACATCATTTGGCTCCCCTAATTTCGTTCTTCAAAACCTTTGGGTGTCCTTGTTTCATTCTAAACACAAAGGATCAACTCCACAAATTTGATCCTAAGGTGGATGCAGGGTATTTTGTAGGTTATTCATCCACATGCAAGGCTTACAGGCTCTTCAACTGTAGAACAAAGTTAGTTGAAGAAACCTTGCATGTGAAATTCAATGAATCTCCTAAGGATAAAATTCCACAAAACCCTATGGAGTTGTTTGATCTGGACATACTGCAATATGTTCCTTTTCAATCTCCAGTTGTTGCAGATCATGTGGATAAATCATCTTCTGTAGCAAGTCTTCCACCCAGTGGTACTGAAGATGATGATGATATCAGTACTCACCTTTTCAAGATTAGTGACCAACTGCCTGAGTATGCTAAACTTGATGTTCCTGTAGCTTCTGTAGCTCCATCCACAACAAATGCTGATGAGATTTCTGACTCCTCTACATCATTTGACTTGCCATCTAATACTTGGTTTCAAGAATCTGGATCACCATCTGCTGCTGTTGAACCGCTACAAACACTTGCACTGATCTTATAGTATACCAAGAGTTGAAGAATCACCCCATGTCTCAAATCATTGGTGATATCAATGCTGGTGTCTCAACCAGAAGTCATTGTCTAACTTCTGCTTCTATGCTCTCTTATCAATCAGCTAGAGCCAAAGAACTATCATGTTGCTTTGAGAGACAATGGATGGGTTGAAGCCATGCAGCTTGAGCTACTTCAGTTCAAAAAGCAGCAAGTGTGGGAACTGGTTCCTCTACCCCCAGGTAAGTGTACAATAGGCACTAAATGGGTGTTTAGGAATAAAACTGATGAAAATGGGCTTATTGTCAAGAACCAGGCTAGACTGGTTGTACAAGGGTTTTCACAAGAAGAAGGTATTGATTATGATGAAACCTTTGCCCCTATAGCCAGACTAGCAGCAATTAGATTGTTCTTAGCCTATGCTGCATTCCACAATCTTAAAGTTTTTCAAATGGATGTCAAAAGTGCATTCTTATATGGTAAAATAAAAGAAGAGATTAATGTGTGTCAACCACCAGGTTTTGACGAAAATAAACATCCTGATTGGGTGTATCAACTTAATAAGGCTCTTTATGGGTTGAAGCAAGCTCCTAGAGCTTGGTATGAAACAATTTCAAATTTTCTACTTAACAATAGTTTCACTAGAGGTTCCATAGATAAAACTTTGTTTATTAAGAACGTGGATGAGCATAAGCTACTTGTTCAAATTTATGTTGATGATATTATTTTTGCATCCTCTGATCCCCATTGTGTGATGATTTTACAAGTCTAATGAAACAAAAGTTTGAAATGAGTGCAATAGGAGAATTACAGTTCTTTCTAGGCTTGCAAATCAAACAAAAGGCTGATGGAACCTTTATTCATCAATCAAAATATACAAAAGAACTTTTGAATAAGTTTGATTTACAAAATTGTAAGCCCTGTTCTACTCCCATGTGCAACACCACACAACTGGATGCAGATCAGAAAGGTAAAGCTGTTGATGAAACACTTTACAGATGTATGATTGGATCCCTGATGTACTTAACAGCTTCTAGACCAGATATCATGTTTGCAACTTTGTTTGTGCTAGATTTCAGGCTGCTCCTAAAGAGTCTCATTTGATTGCAGTCAAGAGGATCTTTAGATATCTGCAAGGTACATAATCTCTAGGTCTTTGGTATTCCACTGGACACTCATGCAAATTAGTTTCTTTTTCTGATAGTGACTATGCAGGGTGTAAGTTAACCAAAAGTCAACTTCTGGTGGATGTCAATTCCTAGGCAACTGTTTGATTTCTTGGGAGAGTAAGAAACAACATCTGTTGCTACATCCACTGCTGAAGCAGAGTACATTGTTGCTGCAAGTTGTACATCTCAGGTACTCTGCCTTCAAAACCAACTATTGGATTATGGCATTACAGAGACTAAGACTCCATTATTAATGGATAGTGCTTCAGCTCTGTGCATTGTCAAGAATCCAGTCCAGCACTCTAGGACCAAACATATAGAGATCAGACACCATTTTATTAGGGATTGTTTTGAAAAAGGTCTGATTGATCCAAAGTTTGTGCCTAGTGCTGATGAGCTTGCAGATATATTTACTAAGCCTTTGGATAGTTCAACTTTCTAAAACCTTGTGTTAAGGCTTGGTATACTGCAGCTAGCATAAGTGATAACTACTGATGATCTCAGTAAACAAGTACTGATGATCATTAGTAAACATGTCACAAATATGTACTAATTCTGTTAAAAGAAACTGATGTAGTTACAACTACTGATGTAGTTATAACTCCTGATGTCAGTAAAAACAGATAAGTACTGATGTCCTATGAAACAACTGAAATCAGCTAAAAAGTCTGATGAGTAAGTGTTGAGGACAGTATGAAACAGCTGAAAAGCTAAGAATTGACGAAAACTACTGATGAGAATTTTCACTTCAGTTGTTTCCACAAACTGCTGTTTTACTCTAAACAGCTGATGACAAAACCATGTCTTTAGTAGATTCATAACTACTGGTGACTAATACCAAGTCCTCAGTTGTTTACAACAGCTGAAGACAAAACCAAGGTTTTCAGTAGTTTCACAACTACTGATGACTAAAACCAAGTCTTCAGTTGTTTTCAAACGTCTGATAGTTAAAACCAAGTCTTCAGTTGTGTTCATAACAACTGATGCCAACACCAACACTTTCAGTCATTTTCTTTTCAGCCTTTTCTAAACCTATAAATACCTGAACTTATAGCCAAACATTTCATTAGCCATTTTCAAACCTTTCTCTCTCAACAATGGCGACCATGAAACTCAAACCCCGACACAACAGTGTTGCCTACCTTTCGAAATCGGCCTTCTGGAACAAGTTTGACACTGCCATCGATCTTATGGTGGATTCCCCATACAAAACAACCTTTCTTTTGAATCCTACTATATATCCTGACTCCTTATCCCAGTTCTGGACCAATGTCTCTGTAATAACCGGTAAGAATGATAGACAAATCACTCTCCAGTCGTTGGTGAACTAGAAACAGGTGCTCATCACCGCGGACATCATTCGCAAAACCCTAAATCTGCATGATGGCACCTATCCTAAAGAATACCTGAAAGGCACCACTGATATGTCTTTTATCCATAATGGGTATGAAGGCGACTTAAGTGCTACAACCATACTTATAAAGCACTTCCATGATGCTGAGTGACTTATCTTTCATATGGTGAATGTCTGCCTTGCATCAAAGACATCTTCTTGGGATCAGATGTCTTCCTGATGGCAACAGGTATTGTACTCTATCCTTGAACGCCAAAATCTAAATTTTTCTGAGATAGTGTTCATGGAACTAAAGGATATGGCTCAGAAACCTGTGGCAAATAGATGGATACTTTATCCCAGGTTTCTGATGGCCATAATTTTGAATCAATTACAATCTGATGGCCTTGTTGGTCTTGGAGTCCCTGCTCCAGCTGTTTTAGCTGAGGTATACTCCGGACATAACTCAGACTCTACTCTTAAAGGGGTTGCCTGGATGCTAAAACCCAAGCAGAGGGAACCCACAGCCTCCACTTCCAGATCCAAAGTCCCTACCAAACCCAAATCCAAAAAGCCCACAAAGGCTACACAGGGAAATAAGTCCCCTGAGGATGCCCCTGTACCACAAACACAGGAAATACATACCGGTTATAACCCCCCAGTTATGTCCAAGACTCAACCTGCTGAAGCCGCACAGGTATCCTCTCAACAGGATACTGTTGCAACGACAATTGGGGATCCCACATTTTTGGAACCTATCTCAATTGAGAGGGTTACCATTGAAGAGCGCCTCTCACCCCGGGTGCATTCTGCTTCAGATCAATCTCCACATGCAACCGCCCCTCCAACCCCAACACTGATAATTGCTAAAGTGCTGCGTCAATTGCATTCCTCACCCCCTCCCCAGAAACCACTTACCACTGGGAATACCTCAACCATTGAGGGGGAGGACCAAAATGCATCTGATAACCCACAGCACAGGGGTTACTATGTTCACTCTCCAAGTGTGGAAACAGAGAATAGAACATCTGGTAAGGCTACCACTTATACTGATTCAGCAAATGATCAGGATGAAGTTGGTAACATCCATAATACCTTACCAGAGGCAACTGCCAATGAAGGACACAGTCCTGAGGAAGGAAGTCCCCAGTACCAAGACCAAGAGGCACATGCTTCTACTGATCTACACTCAGAGCATGTACATCCTGATTCAATCAGGAGGTCAGGTGATTCAGCACAAACTAATGATGACCTGGGCTTTTTCTACGATGTATTAGCCCATAATACCATCCTTGAGACTGAGGTGAGCAGACTCAAAGAGTTGTTAGCCAAAATGTCTCAGGATCAAAGTCCATCTACCTTACAAACCCCACAGATGGCACCTTCCATTGAAGGTTCCCCAAACACTGAGCCTACACATGTAACTGAGCCACCAGCCACTACTTTTGGCACCACCTCTTAGGGACAGAACCCGTCTGAGCAGATGGTAGCTATCTTTCAAAACTCCTTACCTCTCATCACTCCCATCATCACTGACATAGTGCATAAAGCCATTGATGAGAGGATATCCTCAAATCTACAAACCCTCATTGATGATGCTATTCACAAATCTCTTTCTGCCTTTCAAGCCCCTGATCCCAATGCAACCAAAAAGGGGGAGACTTCCAAGTCTAAGGCAGAAAGAAAAGAAAAGAAAAAGAGTTGATGATGAGAAAGAACCTGCAAAAGAGAAGGAGGTGGAGAAACAACTGATATCAGAACAACTGATCACATATAAAAGAAAGAAAAGTGTTGAGTCAAAAGCTGATGAAGATAAATCCTTCGAAGATCTTGTCAAAGATGTTGATGAAGTTCACAGCAGATCCATGATAAAATTATAGATCAGCTCTTTCGACAAGGTCATGACACAGCCACACTAGACACTGAGATCAGAAGGCTGGAAATAGAAGAGATTCAAGCTAGATGGGCCGGTTATAGTGTGTTGGAAAGGGAAAGATTGGAGATAATGATCAGATTCATTGCAAAATACCTTGGAAGATCATTGATAGAGATAAAGGCCTGGTCCTGAGACAGTATCTTGGAGATAACCAAGAAAATCTGCTCTGCTGGAGGCTATAATAAAGGGTTGATCATCGAAGCACCAAAATGCTCTGCTGGAGACTATAATAAAGGGTTGATCATTGATAGAGATAAAGGCCTGGTCCTGAGACAGGTGCAGGGAAGAGAACTGAAATGGCAAAGCTCTCCAAAGCCAAACTCCCACCAAAATGCTAAGTCAGACTTCTCACACTCACACTAAAACACAACCCTTATCTCTAAAATCTCCCAAATCTATCCCTAAACCAAAGCCACCGACAACTCATCCCACAAAACCAATCCCTTTACCCCAAAAACCACCTCAAACCTTACCCAGTGATGCACCCAGAAGGAGGAGAAGGGTGTTGAGGGTAGAAGAAGATGAAGAAGAGGATGATGATGATGATAGTCTGCCAATCTCTACTGTTCTCAAACTCAAATCACCTGAGCATAGAAGTCAACAAGTGATTACTCCTAACTTGCAAATGCAGATGGTGAAGGTAAAGATTGAAGAAGAAGAACAGCAGAAACAGCATGATGAGAAGTTTCTCAAGATGGTTGATAAGGATTTCCCTCAGTCCTCATCCATTCAAGAAATGAAGAAACAGGCTCTGAGGCGGTACACTCTTAGACATACTTTTCAACATAAAAAAGAAAGAGTGCGGATCTGGCCAGACCCCAGGGTAAGTTCTAGAATTCATAAGAAGAATATACCAAGTTGATATCATGGCCAAGTGAAGAAGACCTTGAATGCTGCAATTACATTGGCCATGGTAGTCTCACCCTGGGAAATCATTGAAGAATTCAAGAGAGCTCATAAATCCAAGACAACCCCTCAATCTATTCTTGAGAACAAAATGATCAAGAAGGGGTTGTTATACAAAAGACTTGAAGATATTGAGAAGAGTGAACTCCAGTTGTTGCTTGAAGGCTCTCACCCTGATGAATTTGCTTATATAGAGATAACAACTATGGAGTTGAAAAATGGAAAGACAGTGAGATACCTGTCTGAGTATTATGGCCCAGAGTTCTTCTTTGAGGGAGAAGTAGAAGAACTCACCAGGAAGGAAAAAGTTGTTCTCCTTGAGGCCTATGCTAGTGAGTCTTATAGACTCATTAATGGGAATTAGGTTTCATGATTGGGACAAGACTCTGTGTCCAGTTTCCCAAGACAGAGTTCCCTTCCATACTTAGCCAATCAAAAGATTAGAAACCTTTTCCCGGCCTCTGCTTAACTAATTACCTTTGAAGCTCATCAAGAGGGTGTTTCTACCAAGAATAAGTGGAATCATCAATAAGTTTAGAGGTTTTGGCAGCATTGGTTCAGGGGGAGTTTGTTGGACCAAAAGAACCAATGAGCCTGATCAGAAAAACCTCTAAGTCCCACTGACATTACAACTGATGAAGAAGATCACTCACAGCTGAAGACATCAGCTGATTACAACGTCTGAAGACAAGAACTGAAGACAAAGTCTGAAAGTAAAGAACTGAAGACAAAGTCTGAAGCTATCAGCTGAAGACAACGTCTCAAAGTAAAAGTATGAAGAACAAAGACTGAATAGCTTTAGACTTTGGTCTTCAGTCTTTGTCTTTAGTCTTTGTTCTTCAGACTTTGTTCTTCAGACTTTTACTTTCAGACTGTGTCTTCAGCTGATAGCTTCAGACTTTGTCTTCAGTTCTTTACTTTCAAACTTTGTCTTCAGTAGTAGTCTTCAGTTCTTGTCTTCAGACTTTGTCTTCAGACCTTGGAATCAGCTGATGTCTTCGGTTGTTGTGATCTTCTTCATCAGTTGTAATGTCTGTGGGACTTAGAGATTTTCTGATCAGGCTCATTGGTTCTTTTGGTCCAACAAACTCCCCCAAAACCAATACAGCCAAAACCTCTAAACTTATTGACGATCCCACTTATTCTTGGCAGAAACACCCTCTTGATCAGCTTAAGTCTTTTTCTTCAGTCTTTGTTCTTCAGACTTTGTTCTTCAGAATTTACTTTCAGACTTTGTCTTCAGCTGATAGCTTTAGACTTTGTCTTCAGTTCTTTACTTTTAGACTTTGTCTTCAGTAGTAGTCATCGGTTCTTGTCTTCAGACTTTGTCTTCAGACCTTGTAATCAGCTGTTATGATCTTCTTGATCAGTTTTAATGTGTGTGGGACTTAGAGGTTTTTCGGATCAGGCTCATTGGTTCTTTTGGCCCAACAAACTCCCCCTAAACCAATGCAGCCAAAACCTCTAAACTTATTGATGATCCCACTTCTTCTTGGCAGAAACACCCTCTTGATCAGCTTCAGTCTTTGTCTTCAGTCTTTATTCTTCAGACTTTGTTCTTTAGACTTTTACTTTCAGACTTTGTCTTCAGCTGACAGCTTCAGACTTTGTCTTCAGTTCTTTACTTTCAGACTTTGTCTTCAGTAGTAATCTTTAGTTCTTGTCTTCAGACCTTGTAATGAGCTGATGTCTTCGGTTGTTGTGATCTACTTCATCAGTTGTAATGTCTGTGGGACTTAGAGGTTTTTCTGATCAGGCTCATTGGTTATTTTGGTCCAACAAACTCCCCCTGAACCAATGCAACCAAAACCTCTAAACTTATTGATGATCCCACTTATTCTTGGTAGAAACACCCTCTTGATCAGCTTTAGTCTTTGTCTTCAGTCTTTGTTCTTCAGACTTTGTTCTTCAGACTTTTACTTTCAGACTTTGTCTTCAGTTGATAGCTTCAGACTTTGTCTTTAGTTCTTTACTTTCAGACTTTGTCTTCAGTAATAGTCTTCAGTTCTTGTCTTCGGACTTTGTCTTCAGACCTTGTAATCAGCTGATGTCTTCAGCTGTTGTGATCTTCTTCATCAGTTGTAATGTCTGTGGGACTTAGAGGTTTTTCTGATTAGGCTCATTGGTTCTTTTGGTCCAACAAACTCCCCATGCACCAATGCAGCCAAAATCTCTAAACTTATTGATGATCCCACTTATTCTTGGCAGAAACACCCTCTTGATCAGCTTCAGTCTTTGTCTTCAGTCTTTGTTCTTCAGACTTTTACTTTCAGACGTTGTCTTCAGCTGATAGCTTCAGACTTTGTCTTCAGTTCTTTACTTTAAGAATTTGTCTTCAGTAGTAGTCTTCAGTTCTTGTCTTCAGACTTTGTCTTCAGACCTTGTAATCAGCTGATGTCTTCAGCTGTTGTGATCTTCTTCATCAGTTTTAATGTCTGTGGGACTTAGAGGTTTTTCTGATCAGACTCATTGGTTCTTTTGGTCCAACAAACTCCCCCTGAACCAATGCAGCCAAAACCTCTAAACTTATTGATGATCCCACTTATTCTTGGCAGAAACACCCTCTTGATCAGCTTCAGTCTTTGTCTTAAGTTTTTGTTCTTCAGACTTTGTTCTTTAGACTTTTACTTTCAGACTTTGTCTTCAGCTGATAGCTTGAGACTTTGTCTTCAGTTCTTTACTTTCAGACTTTGTCTTCAGTAGTAGTCTTCAGTTCTTGTCTTCAGACTTTGTCTTCAGACCTTGTAATCAGCTGATGTCTTCAGCTGTTGTAATCTTCTTCATCAGTTGTAATGTCTGTGGGACTTAAAGGTTTTTCTGATCAGGCTCATTGGTTATTTTGGTCCAACAAACTCCCCCTGAACCAATGCAGCCCAAACCTCTAAACTTATTGATGATCCCACTTATTCTTAGCAGAAACACCCTCTTGATCAGCTTCAGAGGTAATCAGTTAAGCACAGGCCGGGAAAAAGTTTCTAATCTTTTGATTGGCTAAGTATGGAAGGCAACTCTGTCTTGGGAAACTGGACACAGAGTCTTGTCCCAACCATGAGACCTAATTCCCATTAATGAGTCTATAAGACTCACTAGCATAGGCCTTAAGGAAAACAACTTGTTTCTTCTTGGTGAGTTCTTCTGCTTCTCCCTCGAAGAAGAACTCTGGGCCATAATACTCAGACATGTATCTCACTGTCTTTCCATTTTTCAACTCCACAGTTGTTATCTCTCTATAAGCAAATTCATCAGGGTGAGAGCCTTCAATCAACAACTGGAGTTCACTCTTTTGAAGATCTTCAAGTCTTTTGTATAACAACCCCTTCTTGATCATTTTGTTCTCAAGAATAGATTGAGGGGTTGTCTTGGATTTGTGAGCTCTCTTGAATTCTTCAATGATTTCCCAGGGTGAGACTACCATGGCCAATGTAATTGCAGCATTCAAGGTCTTCTTCACTTGGCCATGATATCTACTTGGAATATTCTTCTTATGAATTCTAGAACTTACCCTGGGGTCTGGCCAAATCCGCACTCTTTCTTTTTGATATTGAAAAGTATGTCTAAGAGTGTACAGCCTCAGAGCCAGTTTCTTCATTTCTTGAATGGATGAGGACTAAGGGAAATCCTTATCAACCATCTTGAGGAACTTCTCATCGTGCTATTTCTGCTGTTCTGCTTCTTCAATCTTTACCTTCACCATCTGCATTTGCAAGTCAGGAGTAATCACCTGTTGACTTCTATGATCAGGTGATTTGAGTTTGAGAATAGCAAAGATTGGCAGACTATCATCATCATCATCCTCTTCTTCATCTTCTTCTACCCTCAACACCCTTCTCCTCCTTCTGGGTGCATCACTGGGTAAGGTTTGAGGTGGTTTTTGGGGTAAAGGGATTGGTTTTGTGGGTTGAGTTGTGGGTGGCTTTGATTTAGGGATAGATTTGGGATATTTTAGAGATAAGGGTTGTGTTTGAGTAGGAGTGTGAGAAGACTGACTTAGCATTTTGGTGGTGAGTTTGGCTTTGGAGAGCTTTGCCATTTCAGTTCTCTTCCCTGCACCTGTTTCATCCAGTGCTTCGATGACCCTCTATTATAGCCTCCAGCAGAGCAGATTTTCTTGGTTATCTCCAAGATACTGTCTCTGGACCAGGCCTTTATCTCTATCAATGATCTTCCAAGGTATTGGCAATGAATCTGATCATTATCACCAATCTTTCCCTTTCCAACACACTATAACCGGCCCATCTAGCTTGAATCTCTTCTATTTCCAGCCTTCTGATCTCAGTGTCTAGTGTGGTTGTGTCATGACATTGTCGAAAGAGCTAATCTATAATTTTATCGTGAATCTGCTGTGAGCTTCATTAGCATCTTTGACAAGATCTTCTAACAATTTATCTTCATCAGCTTTTGACTCAGCACTTTTCTTTCTTTTATATGTGATCAGCTGTTCTGAGATCAGTTCTTTCTCCACCTCCTTCTCTTTTGCAGGTTCTTTCTCATCATCAACTCTTTTTCTTTTCTTTTCTTTCACTGCCTTAGACTTGGAAGTATCCCCCTTTTTGGTTGTATTGGGATCAGGGGCTTGAAAGCCAGAAAGAGATTTGTGAACAACATCATCAATGAGGGCTTGTAGATTTGAGGATATCCTCTCATCAATGGCTTTATGCACTATGTCAGTGATGATGGGAGTGATGAGAGGTAAGGAGTTTTGAAAGATAGCAACCATCTGCTCAGAAGGGTTCTGTCCCTAAGAGGTGGTGCCAAAAGTAGTGGCTGGTGGCTTAGTTACGTGTGTAGGCTGGGTGTTTGGGGAACCTTCAATGGAAGGTGCCATCTATGGGGTTTGTGAGGTAGATGGACTTTGATCCTGAGACATTTTGGCTAACAACTCTTTGAGTCTGCTCACCTCAGTCTCAAGGATGGTATTATGGGCTAATACATCATAGAAAAAGCCCAGGTCATCATCAGTTTATGCTGAATCACCTGTCCTCCTAATTGAATCAGGATGTACATGCACTGAGTGTAGATGAGAAGAAGCATGTGCCTCTTGGTCTTGGTACTGGGGACTTCCTGCCTCAGGACTGTGTCCTTCATTGGCAGTTGCCTCTGGTAAGGTCTTATGGATGTTACTAACTTCACCCTGATCATTTGTTGAATCAGTAGAAGTGGCAGCCTTACCAGATGTTCTATTCTCCATTTCTACACTTGGAGAGTGAACATAGTACCCCTGTGCTGTGGGTTATGAGAAGCATTTTGGTCCTCCCCCTCAATGGTTGAGGTATTCCCAGTGGTAAGTGGTTTCTTGGGAGGGGGTGAGGAATGCAACTGACGCAACACTTTAGCAATTATCAGTGTTGGGCTTTGAGGGGCGGTTGCATGTGGAGATTGGTCTGAAGCAGAATGCACCCGGGGTGAGAGGTGCTCTTCAATGGTAACCCTCTCAATTGAGATACGTTCTAGAAATGTGGGATCCCCAATTGTGGTTGTAATAGGATCCCGTTGAGAGGATACCTGTGTGGCTTCAGCAGTTGAGTCTTGGACATAACTGGGGGGTTATAAGCAGTATGTATTTCCTGTGTTTGGGGTACAGGGGCATCCTTAGGGGACTCATCTCTCTGAGTAGCCTTTTTGGGCTTTTTGGATTTGGGTTTGGTGGGGACTTTGGATGTGGAAGTGGAGGTTGTGGGTTCCCTCTGCTTGGGTTTTAGCATCCGGGCAGCCCCTTTAAGAGTAGGGTCTGAGTTATGTCGGGAGTATACCTCAGCTAAAACAGCTGGAGCAGGGACTCCAAGACCAACAAGGACATCAGATTGTAATTGATTCAAAATTATGGCCATCAGAAACCTGGGATAAAGTATCCATCTGTTTGCCATAGGTTTCTGAGCCAGATCCTTTAGTTCCATGAACACAATCTCAGAAAAATTTAGATTTTGGCGTTCAAGGATAGAGTACAATACCTGTTGCCATCGGGAAGACATCTGATCCCAAGAAGATGTCTTTGATGCAACGGAGACATTCACCATATGAGAGATAACTCGTTCAGCATCATGGAAGTGCTTTTTAAGTATGGTTGTAGCACTTAAGTCGCCTTCATACCCGTTATGGATAAAAGACATATCAGTGGCCCCTTTCGGGTATTCTTTAGGATAGGTGCCATCATGCAGATTTAGGGTTTTGCGAATGATGGCGGGGTGATGAGCACCTGTTTCTGGTTCACCAACGACTGGAGAGTGATTTGTCTATCATTCTCACCAGTTATTACAGAGACGTTGGTCCAGAACTAGGATAAGGAGTCAGGATATATGGTAGGATTCAGAAGAAAGGCTGTTCGGTATGGGGAATCCACCATAAGATCGATGGCAGTGTCAAACTTGTTCCAGAAGGTCGATTTCGAAAGGTAAGCAACACAGTTGTGTCGGGGTTTGAGTTTCATGGTCGCCATTGTTGAGAGAGAAAGGTTTGAAAACGGCTAATGAAACGTTTGGCTATAAGTGCAGGTATTTATACGTTTAGAAAAGGCTGAAAAGAAAACGATTGAAAGTGTTGATGTTGGCATCAGTTGTAATGAAAACAACTGAAGACTTGGTTATAACTATTAGACGTTTGAAAACAACTGATGACTTGGTTTTAGTCATCAGTAGTTGTGAAACTACTGAAAACCTTGGTTTTGTCTTCAGCTGTTGTAAACAACTGAGGAATTGGTATTAGTCATCAGTAGTTGTGAAACTACTGAAGACATGGTTTTGTCATCAGCTGTTTAGAGTGAAACAACAGTTTGTGGAAACGACTGAAGTGAAAATTCTCATGAGTAGTTTTCGTCAATTCTTAGCTTTTCAGCTGTTTCATACTGTCCTCAACACTTACTCATCAGACTTTTTAGCTGATTTCAGTAGTTTCATAGGACATCAGTACTTATCTGTTTTTACTTACATCAGGAGTTATAACTACATCAGCAGTTGTAACTGCATCAGTTTCTTCTAACAGAATTAGTACATATTGTGACATGGTTACTAATGATCATCAGTACTTGTTTACTGAGATCAGTAGTAGTTATCACTTATTCTAGCTGTAACATACCAAGCCTTAACACAAGGTTTTGGAAAGTTGAACTATCCAAAGGCTTAGTAAATATATCTGCAAGCTCATCAGCACTAGGCACAAACTTTGGATCAATCAGACCTTTTTCAAAACAATCCCTAATAAAATGGTGTCTGATCTCTATATGTTTGGTCCTAGAGTGCTGGACTGGATTCTTGACAATGCACAGAGCTGAAGCACTATCCATTAATAATGAGTCTTAGTCTCTGTAATGCCATAATCCAATAATTGGTTCTGAAGCTAGAGTACCTGAGATGTACAACTTGCAGCAGCAATGTACTCTGCTTCAGCAGTAGATGTAGCAACAGATGTTTGTTTCTTACTCTACCAAGAAATCAAACAGTGGCCTACGAATTGACATCCACCAGAAGTTGACTTTCTGGTTAACTTACATCTGCCTTTTGTTTGATTTGCAAGCCTAGAAAGAAATGTAATTCTCCATTGCACTCATTTCAAACTTTTGTGTCATTAGACTTGTAAAATCATCACACAACTGGGGATCAGAGGATGCAAAAATAATATCATCAACATAAATTTGAACAAGTAGCATATGCTGATCCACTTTCTTAATAAACAAAGTTTTATCTATGGAACCTCTAGTGAAATTATTGTTAAGTAGAAAATTTGAAAGTGTTTCATACCAGGCTCTAGGAGCTTGCTTCAACCTATAAAGAGCCTTATCAAGTTGATACACCCAATCAGGATGTTTATGGTCCTCAAAACCTGGTGGTTGACACACTTAAACCTCTTCTTTTATTTTACCATATAAAAATGCATTTTTGACATCCATTTGAAAAACTTTAAGATTGTGGAATGCAACATAGGCTAAGAACAATCTAATTGTTTCTAGTCTGGCTACAGGGGCAAAGGTTTCATCATAATCAATACCTTCTTCTTGTGAAAACCCTTGTACAACAAGTCTAGCCATGTTCTTGACAATAAGCCCATTTTCATCAGTTTTATTCCTAAACACCCATTTAGTGCCTATTGCACACTTACCTAGGGGTAGAGGAACCAGTTCCCACACTTGCTGCTTTTTGAACTGAAGTAGCTCAAGCTACATGGCTTCAACCCATCCATTGTCTCTCAAAGCAACATGATAGTTCTTTGGCTTTAGCTGACTGATGAAGAGAGCATAGAAGCAGAAGTTAGATAATTGACTTCTGGTTGAGACACCAGCATTGATATCACCAATGATTTGAGACATGGGGTGATTCTTCAGCTCTTGGTATACTATATGATCAGTGCAAGTGTTTGTAGCCGGTTCAACAGCAGCAGATGGTGATCCAGATTCTTGAAACCAAGTATTAGATGGCAAGTCAAATCATGTAGAGGAGACAGAAATCTCATCAGCATTTGTTGTGGATGGAGCTACAGAAGCTACAGGAACATCAAGTTTAGCAGACTCAGGCAGTTGGTCACTAATCTTGAAAAGGTGAGTACTGATATCATCATCATCTTCAGTACCACCAGGTGGAAGACTTGCTGCAGAAGATGATTTATCCACATGATCTGCAACAACTGGAGATTGAAAAGGAACATATTGCAGTATGTCCAGATCAAGCAACTCCATAAGGTTTTGTGGAATTTTATCCTTAGGAGATTCATTGAATTTCACATGCAAGGTTTCTTCAACTAACTTTGTTCTACAGTTGAAGACCTGTAAGCCTTGCATGTGGATGAATAACCTACAAAATACCCTGCATCCACCTTAGGATCAAATTTGTGGAGTTGATCCTTTGTGTTTAGAATGAAACAAGGACACCCAAAGGTTTTGAAGAATGAAATTAGAGGAGCCAATGATGTAGAACTTCATATGGAGTCTTCATCAATCTCTGATTTACTAATACTCTATTCTGCACATAGCAAGCTGTGTTAACAGCTTCAGCCCAAAAGGTCAATGGCAAAGCAGAGTCAGCCAACATAGACCTTGCAGCTTCAATTAGGGTCTTGTTCTTTCTCTCCACTACTCCATTTTGTTCTGGAGTCCTTGGGATGCTAAACTGCCTCTTGATTCCTTTTTCAAGATAGAAATCATCAAGTGTATGGTTTCTAAATTCAGTTCTATTATCACTCCTTATACACTTGACTGATACGGGAATATAGCTTCTCAACATACAACATAAAGTTTATAATCGTCTGAGCAAGCTCATCCTTGAATGCAAGAAGAAATTCCATACAAATCTGGAGTAATCATCCACAATTACCAGACGGTATTTCTTCTTTGCCATGCTCATCACTCTCACAGGACCAAATAGATCCATGTGTAGTAACTGCAAGCAGGCAGTGGACTTAGGTTCTCCAATAGGAGGGAATGAGACTTTGTGTTGTTTTCCTTTCAAACAAGCAGTGAAGGTTTCATCACAATGGAACTCCTTTATTGGTAGACCTCTCACTAAACTATTGTGGATGAGCTGATTCATGTTTTTGAGATTAACATGACCCAGCCTTCTATGCCACAGTTTAGATTCCCGAGAAGAGGCTTTGGAGAACAAGCAAGGATGACCCTTCAAATCAATCTTCTTTCACAAATCAAAGGCATACACTCTTCCAATCTTGTTGGCCTTCAGGAGAGTATGTTCATCCAATACCTTGTCAATCAGCCTCAGAACTTGGGAAGACAGAATCCTGCAGTTCTGGCTTGTGAAAAGTGCAACATGCCCTTTATCACACAACTGACTGACACTCAGCAGATTATACTTGAGATTCTCCACATGGTTTCCATCATTAAACCTGATTTGTCCATTAGACACATATCCTTTCCCGATGATGTAACCCTTGGCATCATTTCCAAATGAAACAAATCCCTTCTTTCCTTGAGAGTAGTCATTAAGAAGAGAACTGCTCCCAGTCATATGCATATATCCTCCACTGTCTACATACCAGATGCTCCTTTGGCATGCTGAAGAACCCTGCATTCATCATAAAGAACTAGTTAGGTTTTGAGACCAAAACCTTTTTGGTTTTGGGTCTGTTTTCATCAACAGATTTAACCATAACTTGTTTCTTATGATTAACAGCTGATGAAGAAGGAGATGGTGCTGAAATGGATTCCTTGGATTTGGGCTTGGAATGCCTTTTTAGTGGTTTGATCATAGGTGCATCTAGTTGGTTAACTCTCCCCAACAAATGCTGAACCATCATAACAAGTTGTGTCTGATTTGTAGCTAAAGCTTTCAGTTCTTGTGACATATCAGTACTTGTGTTTGATGAGTTCTTGTGACCACCATTTCCTCGTTAAAATTCACAGACTTAGTCTGATGTTTATCATGAGGAGCACTATCAGCTGTTTTATGACAAACCCTATCCTTCTTTTTGGATTTCGATGAAGGCTTGGGTTCATCACATTGGGATGACTGTGGTACAAACTTGGTCTCAAACTTATTTTTTATTTCATCCATCTGGATTTTAATGAGCTTATCTCTATTGAGTTTGGAACCCTTTCTGTACCAACATTCATCAGAAAGATGATTGAATTTACCACATATATCACATGGCGTATTCTTCATCTTGAATTAATCATCTGCTCATGTGGAAACTACTGAAGGTGTGCTCTTTAGTACTTTCCTCCTTTCAGTACATTTGTTTAGTACTGAAGGATCTGTAACAACTGAAGACTTGTTCTTTAGCTGTTCTCTATCAGCAGTTGTTAATCCTTTTATTTCAGCTGATTTGAAATGCTTTTCAGATGTTGTGACTTGCCCTTCAGTACTTGAGGTACTTTGAGGGACAACATCTGAAGTACTCAGCTTTATGTGCTTATCAGTAGTTAACCCATCAGCCAATTGATTTGCTGAGGTATCAACAGTGATTTCATCTTGTGATTTTGGGTGATCACTTGAGGATGATGCACATGATGATGTGGTTTGGAAATTACTTTCACCTTCAGATTTTACTATTGGTTTTGGAGTAAAATCTGTAGGTGGTGCAATGTGGTTGTAACCTATTCCAAACTTCACATTCGAAGCAGATTGCTTGCTGAGCAGCATTTCAAATCCCTTGCAGGATGATACCCAGCCGTCACACTCAACTTGGGTAACTGCAAGTTTTTCTTTGAGATCTCTATGGTTCTCAAGAATGACCTCTAGCTTAGCCTTTTCATCATTTAATTGGCATTTAAGCTTATAAATCTCATCATCTTTATCCTTAAGGACAGACTCATATTCAACTTTTCTTTTGGAAAGGGTTTGCTCAAGCTCTAGATTTTGATTTATTAAAGCTACATTTGCCTATCTAATAGAGATAAATGCAGCTATGCAAGATTCAGAACATAGCTTGCCCTTAGCCTCAGAGGATACCTGGGTTACCTATGATGAAGATGCATTGGAGCATGAACTATCAGTAGATTCGAGGGCCGAGAGAGCTAGATTCCCAAAAGGATGTTCACCACCATGTTGACCATCACCAGCAAATAATTGCTCACTACCAGAGAGATCATCTGGTAAACTGCTCCAGTCAACAATACCAGGGGTGAAGAAGCTGTGATGAGGTTGTGATTGAGATGATTGAGATGGTAGAGGCTCAGGTAGGGCTTGAGGTTGTTATGCAATAGGAACTTGAACCGGATTTGGGTATGGCATGTAATAGCAGGGATATGGATATGACATTGGACCCTGAGGGACAAAATATGCAGGAGATATAGGTTGTGAATGATGACAAGAACTAGCAGGATGTTGCCCTCTGTTTTGTGGACTATTGCTTGGAAAAGTCACAAAGGGTGCAGAGGAGTTAGATCCAGATGATCTACACTCTCTTGCAAAGTGTCCAAGCCTGTGGCATTTGTGACACCTCAACTTACTCTTGTCAAAACCAACTTTTGCTTTGCCAGAGAGTCCTAGGAATTTCCTACCAGTTCTCTTGTAGAACTTTTGAGATTTGTTATTAATCAAGGCCATTTGGCTCAGAATATCCATCTCTTCTAAGTCATCATCAACAATACCCTTTAAAATATCCATAATGAAACACAAATTGTCACTATTACAGCCTGACTGACTGTCAACACTAACAAATGCATGATCTGAACCGTTTGAGGAGAAATCTATATGCTAATCATAATTGCTTTCTGATGCAGCATATTCTGACTCATGACCAACGAAGGCAGTGTTCCATGGTACAAAGTCATCAGTGAGCTTTCCTGATGATGCCAGTTTCCTTTTCTTCTCTCTCTCTTTCAAATGTAAGCAGTTTCCCATGGAGTTGGGTGAGAGATAGACTATCCAGATTTGCACTGGAGCGTAGGACAATGGTATATGTGTCCCATCTCTCAGGCAGTGATCTGAGGAATCTGTTGTTCATCTAACTATTAGTGTATTCATGTTTGACCATTTTCAGCTCAGAGATCAAATAGGAAAAACGCTCAAACTGTTGAGTCAGTGACTCACCCTTCCTATGAGAGAATGTCTTATATTGTTGGGCAAGGATTTCTCTGTTGTTTGCCAAGACCTCATTTGTTCCACCAAATTGTTCCTTCAATGCATTCCAGAGGTCATGAGCAGTTTCATGATGCATAAGCCCACAATAGATTTCATTCGGCAGTGCCATGGCCAGAATTCCATGCGCTTTAGCATCAATCTCAAACAGTTTTCGATCCTCATCTGAGTATTGTTCCTTCTTCTTCGAAACCATTTGGTTGGTTTCCGGATTGTTCACCATAGGCTTGTGTGGACCATGTACCATAGATGTCCAACAACCTGAACTATTAACAGATAGGTGATGAAGCATTCTTCGTTGCCATATGTTATACTCAGTCCTAACCAGCATCGGAGGTTTGGTTGAGGAACCGGTATTGTGAGGGTCATTAGAAGGAGTAGTCATTGTCAGATTCAACCAAATTCAATTAAGTTTTAACTAATTTAGTGCAAAACACAACAAACTCAATATGAACCAAGAGAAATCTCAAACCAGATAAACGAAAGCAGCAGAAATTCAATGATCTATAACTAATTCTTGCAAATATGCTAATTCAATCAAACTCAGATATCGAATAGCAGTTTCAATGATCAATTGTTAGATCAATCAATGATTAACCTTGCTCTAATACCATTTGTTAGGATCAGTGATCTAACTTTGATTAATTAGAGAGTATTGCAGCGAAATTCGAACAACGAATTAAACAATTCACAAGAACACAATTGATATTCAATGTAACAGTAAATGGTTATAGAAAAAGAGAATTATGTAAAAGAGATATTTCATTCATATGCTTTCGTGGTGGCTCAATGTCACACTTTACAACTAGGTCAATATTCCTTATATAGGATATGCAACGTCTGCTAATGTCACTTGATAGTGACATCTAACAGAATTATTCAAACTACTGAAACTATGCAAACTACTTAGAATGTTCTC
This sequence comes from Flaveria trinervia, assembly GCA_025506515.1. NCBI lineage: Eukaryota > Viridiplantae > Streptophyta > Magnoliopsida > Asterales > Asteraceae > Flaveria > Flaveria trinervia. The sequence goes on along the minus strand of CM046455.1, from coordinate 21,261,029 downwards.
AACTACTGATTACATCTCAGAGAATGCTAAGTACAAGAAACATAAAACTACTGAAACTAAACTACTGAAACTATAACTACTGAAAAGTAAATTACAAGTACTGAAAGAAAACCATCACAACTACTGAAGTTGATAACTTCAGCTATTGTGACAACTACTAATCACTTTCTCTTTAGTCTTTAATCTTCAGACTTTGTTCTTCAGACTTTTACTTTCAGACTTTGTCTTCAGCTGACAGCTTCAAACTTTGTCTTCAGTTCTTTACTTTCAGACTTTGTCTTCAGTAGTAGTCTTCAGTTCTTGTCTTCAGACTTTGTCTTCAGACTTTGTCTTCAGACCTTGTAATCAGCTGATGTCTTCAGCTGTTGTGATCTTCTTAGCAGTTGTAATGTCTGTGGGACTTAGACATTTGACTTTAGCTTTGGTCCAACAACAAGAAGTGTCCAAACCCAACTAGACCAAAGTCACTCCAGTATCACACACTTTTCCACAAAGACAAATTTCCCAACATGTAGAAGGTAGATCTTGCTACAATTGTGGAAGGAGAGGACACATTGCTTCTAAGTGTCCTTATTATCAAACACCAAGAAAGAAAGTTGAACTTCATGATACTAAACCAAGTTCTTCTAGAATGAGTTTAATTACTCCACCAAAAAGAACCTATGAACCTAAAGTTCAAACCATAAGCCAATCATCTGTTTATCACAAACAGGCCATACACAAAACTGGCTTATGGAAAGAAAAGTCAAGTCAAATGTCTGATAATGGGAACAAGAAGAAGAACGATATGCCCTCACCCTTAAATGGACAGTGGGTTGGGTTCATGATGTGTGATTCCTCTGGGTCGCCCAAGCCAATTAAGGCTTGGGTGCCTAACCTAAACTAATCATTCCTTTAAATGTGCCGGGTGTCCGCTATAGTGCTTCTACAAATACCTGGATTGTTGATAGCGGGGCATCAAGACACATGATTGGGAACCTGTCTCTCCAATCAAATGTCAAACCAATTAAAGGGGGACACATTTCATTTCCCAGAAATAAAGGGGGATATATGACTACACAAGGCGAAGTGGGAAACAAGAAAGTCAAGTTTGACAAGGTCAACTACACTCAACAACTACAAAATAACTTGCTTTTGGTATCCTAGATTTGTGACAAAGGATTCAAGGTAGTCTTTGACAACAAGAAATGCAATGTGTTGAAGAAGGAGTATGTAATCCCAGAGGACCAAGTCTTAATGTCAGCTTGAAGATATAACGATTTATGTCTTGGACCTATCAAAGGCATCCACAACCAATCATCAAGTACAATGCTTCTTGTCAAAGGCAACAGAGAAAGACTCGATCTCCTGGCATAGGAGAATGGGATACATTAATCCACGGAAGATGAATCACTTGATCCAGAATGATCTAGTGCGTGGAATACATTTTAAGAACTTCCAATTACTGTATTTTTGTGTCGTGTGTAAGAAAGGGAAACAGACAAAGAAGTATCATAAGGAAAACAAAGTTCACTCAATTGACCTACCTCTTGAGCTTCTTCACATGGATCAGTTTGGGTCAGTTAATACAAAGAGCATTACCGTAGATTTGTATTGCTATGTAGTTACGGATGATTACTCAAGTTTTTCTCGGGTGATGTTTCTGAAATCCAAATCAGAGACATTTGAATCATTCAAAAAGCTAGTAACAACATTGGAGTCACTCTACAAGTTGAAGGTAAGGCAAGTTCGCTCAGACAACGGTATTGAGTTCAAGAACCAATGGATGGAGGCATTCTTCAAAGAAAAAAGAATTTTGCACAAGTTCACATCTGCCTACACTCCTCAAATTAACAGAGTTGCAAGGAGAAAGAATCAAAGCTTGATAGAGATAGCCCAGACGATACTAGCAGACTTGAAACTGATAATGCGTGTATAAATACATGAGTACTAATTGGTAATGCATGTATACCTAATCAAATAGTGCGTAATCCTATTTTATTGGCGATCCAATCAGTGAGAACGTAGTTTCGATCAATCTAGAGATTAATGAAACATTATGAACGAGTAGAACACGATCAACTATGAACTATGAAATAAAACAAGTTTTCTAGAGTCTCTGGACGGCTAGGGTACGTATGTGAGTCGAAATTCTTGAAGTGATATGTTTTTCCACGAATTAGGTGGTATTTATAGGTTAGGGTTTGTCAACCGTACGATTGAACCATTAGCATGGTTCAGTGCGACTGAATCATATGATTGGTCCATACGCACGACTGAGGGTTTAGTCGTGCGGCTTAGCCAATCTTATGTCTCAATCGTACGACTGATCCAGTCTCCTAGTTCAGTCGTGCGATTGGTCCATTAGCATGAAGTGTTCATGCGTATGGTCCATTCGTACGAAGACTTCATACAATTATGTTTAAGCACATTTCTCAACCATTCTTGACTAAGAACTATCTATACAACCACAAACCTATATAGTTAGTTCAATATGCGTTATTACACAATAAACAATATAATATTAAACATTAATAACATCAAACACATATTTTATTTCATTTAACTCATTCATTAGACATATGTAATACATGAAAGACATTTTATATTAAGCTCCTAAACTAGGTACATATGTATCAACAAACTCCCCCTTGGACCTAGTTTACATCAGCATCTAACATTCTTCATTAGCTCCTTAAACTTCTTGTACTTTTCCTCTCTAGTAACTCTGGCATGTATCTCGAATATGAAATAGAGTCGTATGAAATTTTTGAATTGGAGGGCTTGTACAATATCTTGCGAGTCATAGAATAGTGGCCATTTGTATAAAGTGTAGACATCGTCTGAAGACAAGTTGGTCAGCCACATTGGGTCAGACACCTAGATAGTTTCCATCTTGCTCTCTTTCTGTAAGACTATGAGTGTTTCACCTGTTCTCCGATCGTAATACCACCATTTAAAGTGTGGAGTGAAGTCTTGTGGCATTTCCCGTAAGGGAATCTTAGACATAGTGCGTGAAGGACTCCACTTCAGCACCACCTTTGGTTTTCCATATATTGGGTCCACTTCAGACCTTCGGATATACCTCTTCGATTGTTGAGGTCTGAAGTTTACCCACCTGGTGTGGTATTCTTTCCTTAGTGCAGCCTCAAACCAACTTAACATTTTCCTCTGATCAGCAAATAACAAGTTTAGACACGCCAGCTGGTTGAGCTCAAAACTTGGGATAGCCTTCAAATCATATGGGAATCTAAGGTACTCTATACCCTTCTCCCTCTTAACTTCATACATGTAAAGACCCTTAAAATATGCTCATGCAATGATCTTTCCTCACACCTTTAGATGTTTCTTGACCTTGTAGAGCTTGTGTAGGCATTTGGCTTTTGTGCAGTGCATTGGGCTCGTATCTCAGCAAAACATGCCGCCCATTCAGCCTTCTTGATATGAACATCAGCGTCTGAGGCTTGGGCTTGGCATTCATTCTTTTTAGTCTCCTTTTCCAACTCATCCTGTTTGTCAAACGTAGCACTGCCGAGAGTATCACCCACGTTGGGGATCATATTGCCCTCTCGGTCAGTGTACTCCAGTTAGTAGTCTGTTGTGACATCCTGATTTCTATTTCATCTACATCATTGAGCTTGTCATCACTGGTAACATCAAAAGTAGGCGCATCTTTGACAATCTCATCTGGATTTAGCCTGAACATCTTAGCAAGTTGCTCATCAGTAAGGTCGTGAATGATTTCTCCTTCTTTGGGAGTGTAGCTCACCGACCTTCTAACAATCCCTGGCAAATCAAGAATCATTGTGAATTGAGACTTGATTTGTAGTAGGGGAGCAATATCATATTCATCTTGCTGAGATGTTTGATATGCTTGATTTAAACATGTAACACATCAACAATTCGTAATTAATCAAGACAATCAAACATTTGATAAAGTTTTTCGAATACATAAACTACTAAGCATTAATTTTGTCTTGAAGTGCTGGCTTCTCAGCAGGAGGGGCAGAGGATGGTGCTCCTTGGTCTTAGGTTCTCTTGGTTCTCCACTCTTGATCCTGAGCATATGCTGATGCAGCTCCATCTCCTTCATCATCATCATCTCCGCCCTTCTTTCCCTTTGTTCCTTCATCCTCACTGTCCTCTTCATCATCAGTCTCATCATCATCACCATCATCTGTTGGACCTTTTATGCCCAAGACACATACAAGATTGATGGGGTTAGTACGTTCTGATCCAAGTCAGGTCATACCCAATAACAAGCTATACAGACACCAATTAATATTTATTTGTTGATAAGATAAAACAAATAAGTACCAACACCAATTTAGAAAATGGGTTTTTCTAAAACGTTGTGTTTGTAAAAGAACAACATTATATAGATAATTTGTTCATGAGAAATTGTTTGTTTCATTATTTAAGTTGGTTAAATAATAACAAATAAAAGTGTGTTATAGGTATAAAATTAAAAAAGGTTTTAATTTTATAAATATTAAAGGCTAAGAGTGTAACATTTTTTATAAAATGTTGAAAATGGGGGGAACCCATTTTCAAAGGGGTTTCAGCCTGGGACTCCCCTTTTTGTCTTGGTCCAAGAAAACCTTTCACCACTCTTGCACTCTTCTTTCATTTCACACTTCTCTCTAACCAACTCAAGCAAGAACTCTCTCAAAAGGCAGTTGAAAATTTTCGGATTTTGTGAAAGGAAAGGCTGAAAATTTCGGATCAATGAGGAGCTATAAGGAGAGTTCTTTGTTGTTGTGCTCCTTAACAAGCTTGGTGTTTTTAAGGGCTTGTGGTTATACAAGCTTGAGGTTTTCTCCTTTGAAGGCAAGCCACTCAATAACATCATCTTCTTCAACCTTTTTCATCTACAAAATTTTGTTCAAGAAAGGTTGTTTCTATGAACACCCTATGGTTGTTATGTTTTGTTTGATAGCATACTATTTCACATATATTATTGATCCTCATTCTTGGGTTTTGTTTATGGTTCAAAATCGCAAAATTTTCAGATTATTAATCACATGTTAAACTCCTTTTTCCGCTGCGTTTTTATTGTTTAAATGGTTAAACTAGCTTGTTTTACATCTGACAAAACCCAACAATGGCATCTAGAGCCGGTTATGTGGAATAAGTGCTTCAAAAGGTCTTGAAAAGTTAGTTTTCATGGACTTTTTCATCCCATTACGGGCTATTTTGTTATGGATGTATGAATCCCTTATGTTTCAAGGTTTAATCTTGCATGCTTTAGTGTAAACTTGAAAGATTTACATCAAATGGTTGATTGTGTTGTTTGGACAAACCTTAAAATTTGAGTTCATGTTGGCTGAAATTTTAGGGCTGAAATAAGGGATTCATTGTTGTTCTTGGTTGTTGAATATATTTCATATTTTAGTGCATAACATAGCCTTGGCCTTATGTGTTTGGTTTTGGTGATTGTGATTTGTCATGTTGTTTTGGATTATTGTAAGGGTTGTAATATTTGTGTTTTGTATCTTGGGTTGTAATTTATTTATTCATTTGGTTATGTAATAAATGTTGGATTCTTTATTCCCAAGACACATAAACATTGATTTGGTTAGTACGCTATGATCCAAGTCAGGTCATACCCAACAACAAGCTTAGCAAACACCAAATGATCATGCAAACACCAACAAACCCAACAATAAATAGATTAGGTGCATTTCTTTTATTAGAAAAAGTGTATTAGGATATGATTTTTGTAAAAGAAGATGCACAAGAAGAAGACTCAAAGAAGGACACAAAAGACACGGACACTTGAAGCATTTGGATGTGGTTTCAAGTGGGAGTTCATGGACACATTTTGATATGTCATCTCAACCCTTAGGGAAGACCTTATGACAACACTTGTGATGGCAAACAAGTGTGGTCAACTTAGTGGCTATGGTTATGCACTCATGTTTGTATGTTTATGCTTGTTTGGATGATTGTTGTTTGATTGTTTGGTTGATATTTGGATATGCATTAGAAAGTCATTAATAACTAAACAAGCTGAAAATTTGGTGGTTCTTTATCAATAAGTGGTTAATAAAAGATTATTAAAAGGATTAATGGTTTTAATAAAAGAGGTTTTGGTAAAAGTGAACCATAGGGTACCTTGTATTTGAAATCATGCAAATATAAGGTACACAGAGTTTTCTAAACTAAGATTATGAAAACTTTAAATTTCTGTTATAAACAAGTTTAACACCGTCATTTTGCACAACACTTGAGTCATTTAGAAACTCTTAATGGGATAAAGGTCACCTAACCATTTTGAGGGAACTTGTGACTTGAGGTGGGGATACCATATTTGTCGGATAAAGGTTACTTAACCACTTATGTTGGAAAACTCGCATGTGTGTGAAAGTAGGGTAACTTGATTTGCAAAGGTCACTTAACTGTTTTTAGGGAACTTGTGACTTGAGGTGGGGATATCAACTACAATATTGTTTACAAAGGTGTTGATGGGATTAACATGACGACTATACATATGATGTTTTAAAGTCGATCCCATACCCTAGAGTTGCAAAGGGTTGCAATTGTCAAAACGTTGACTACCTTGTTAATTTAAATAATGGGATAAAGGTCACCTAACTACTATTTAAATGTAACGTTGTAGATTTTAAAATTTTGTAAGACACTTAAAAGGGGTTTTAATTATTAAAATATGAACAATATCGAAATTACTAAAATTGAACTTTGTTATATTTTGTAGATGGCCACCAACAATAATGAAAACAATGAAATCCCGTCCACTCACTCATTATCACTAAGGACCATTCTCCAAAAGGAGCGTCTAAACCATAATAACTTTATTGATTGGTTTTGAAACTTGAGAATTGTTCTCAAGCAAGAGAAACAATCATACATATTAGACGATCCGATTCCCGATCAACCTAGTGAGGATGATGAGGAGGCCTACAATAATTAGGTAAAATACACTTAGGACTCAGTCCAAGTATCTTGCCTCATGTTGGCAAGTATGACTCCAGATCTCCAAAAGGAGTATGAACATCATGGAGCATATGACATGATAACCCAGTTGAAGGAAACGTTGCAACAACAAACACGGGTTGAGGGCTTCGAAACGGTTCGAGCACTCCATGCGTGTCGTATGGACGACACCCAATCTGTTTCATCTTATGTACTTAAGATGAATAGCACATTGACCACCTCGAAAGGCTAAATTGTCCCGTCTCTGTAACACCCAATTATTTTAAAAAGAGAAGACATGAAGAATAAATGATAGAAAAGCAACAAACTCCAAGTGGAAGGGCGAAAAGTGTCCAAAAGGACAAATCTTTGAAAACGTTGGTGTAAAGGTGGGCATGGCCGCCCACCCTCGTTTCACATCACCATTTTCTTTCGGATTTAGAGAGAGAGAGCAGAGGAACTCTTGGTTGAAGAAAAAGAATAAGAAGAGAAGTCGAATTCAAGGTAAGAATTCGTGGTTTTTAAGTGTTTATGACGGGTTTTGTCACGGTTCTTGCTTATGTGCTTATGTGTTTTTGTATGTGCTCGGGTGTGTGTGTTTGGTGTTGTTTTTAGGTGTTTGAACTCAATTGCAAGCGGGTTAGAAAGGAAGAAACACCCAAGTTGCATCATGTGAGTTCTAGACCTTGGTTTTTACTTGTTTTAAACTATCTTTGGGGCTGAAAATGTATTAAAATGATTTTCAAAGTTTATGTATGTTTACCCGTATGTATTATGCATGTTGGATGTTTATTCTTGAATGCATATAGGTTGTTCATGTTTAGAATAACCATATTAAGCTTAGACAGATGGGTTTGATGCTTGGTTTGAAAACAGAATAGAATCATGTTACACAGGAGGTCCATGCGCCTAGATAAGGCTCATGCGCCTGAAAATGCCTTAGAAAGATTTAAGTGTAATCCATGCGCCTGAACAGTAGCCCATGCGCCTAAGATTACCTTAGAAATGTTTAAATACAGCCCATGTGGCATGAACAGTGGTCCATGCGCCTAGAAATATTAGTCAGACGACTAAGTGTAGGGCCATACGCCCCAATAGTGCCTATGCCCCCAAGTGGCTCATGCGCCTAACTGTTCATACGCACGAATAGTGCCCATGAACCTGAATAGTTCATGCGCCTAAGTGATAAAATGATTAAGTGTTGGCTGATGCACCTATATAGTGATGAAACGCCCAAACAGGGCTCATGCGCCCAAAAGTGTCAAAGTGCCTCAACACTTCGAAATTTTTATAGAATTTTTTTGAGTCTGTGCTTTTAGGGTTTTGACTGAGGGTTGACTGGGGCTTATTTATAATGATGTTTCGTGCATGATTATGATTGTTCCTTATATTATTATTGCTAATATTATTATACTTATAGTATGTGACTTTACGTGGTATGTTTATTATCGTAACATAAAGTATATTGTAATAATAAAGAGAAAGAGCAATAAAGAAAAGAAGAGGAACATTAACAAAAAATGTTAACAAGTCTTGCAAGCTTACAGGAGGTACACGATGATGTTGTCGTTAGCTCAACTGTGGTGCGGGTTAGCTACCCTATTATGCACACAGGGCTAATCAATTGAGATTGGCAGGACCTTTGTAGCATGTCTTGGATGATTGGATTGGCCTTGTATACAGTACACAGAACCCTTTCGAGGGATATAGTTGACCCTTTCAACGGATACAGTTGACCCTTTCGAGGGATATAGTTGACCCTTTCGAGGGATATAGATGGCCCATTAGTCGTTTTCCATCGCGCACACAGTTGGGGTATTGCTCATTGGTCCATATAGAAAGTGAAAGATAAGGATAAAAGTTACAGAACAGACAAGGCATACAAAAATGAGAACGAACAATATTTGTTCATATAGTTAATGCGTGCTCACATATACAGTACACAGTTGTATTTTAAAGAAAAGAGTATTTTCATATACGACATATAGAAAGTATTTTATTACTTAAAAAAAACTAGAACTCACTCAGCAACGCTGACTTTTATACATTTTCAGTTGGCAGGTAATTATTGCTCAGGATGGCACGAGGGTGAAGCTACTCGGCAGGGAAAGACTGACATCCATTCGTATTTTATGTTGTTGTTGTTTTGTAATGCAGTAAAACAATACTTTTGTAAACAGTTTATGATGATGTATTGCTTAGCAACAATGATTTAAATGAGATGAATGGTTTTTGATAAATCAATTCCGATGCTTAAGTTTATATAATTATAATGTGTAGTGTTTTAACTGCTGTGATTGATCAACTGTGAGGTGCCCGGAAACGGGGCCTTACAGTCTCGAAAGAGTTGGCTACAGATTTGATCCTCAACTCTTTGTGAAAAAGGTTTGACAACTTTTCATGAACTATAACATGAACAGGTGGGACAAGAACATATGTGAGCTTCACTCTATGCTCAAACTGCCGAGGTGGCCATGGGTAAAAGGGTTTTACCTCTTCTCACCATTAATGAAGGTGGGAACAAGAAGAGGCCTCCCTCGCACCCAAGGCAAATGTTGCCAAGGGTAAAGGGCACGTTAAGGGAAAGGGAAAGGGTGTGGTAAGAGTGCCATCACCAAAACCAGCGGAGAAGAAGAAAAAGGTTGCTTCGAATGACCCATGCTTTAAGTGTGGGGAGATTGGACATTGGGCAAGAAATTGCCCAGTCCATCTCAAAGAGTTGCAAGCAAAGATGGATGCCGGGCAAACCTCAGGTACAATTTTCATGATTCATATTGATCTTAATTTAATATCCTCTAACACATGGGTATTGGATACTGGATGTGAAACTCACATTTGCAACTTATTGCAGGGGTTCAAAAAAAGTAAGAACTTCAAGAAAGGGGATGTAAGCCTCTACATGGGCAATGGGGCAAAGGTTGAAGTTGAAGGCCAAGGGGACTACATCTTGAAGCTTCCCAATGGGTTGGAAGCAATTTTGAACAATATTTTGTATGCTCCTTGTTGGGTTTTTCACATGTAAAACCAAGCCACTTTAACCATTTAAATAAGAAATATCGCAGTGGAATATAGGTTTAACATGTTGTTTGTAATCTAAAAATTTCACCATTTTAAACCACAAACAGAACCCAAGAATAAGGATCAATAATATATATGAAATAGTATGCTATCAAAACAAAGCAACAACCATAGGGTGTACAAAGGAACAACCTTTCTTGAACAAGATGTTGAAGATGGAAGAGATGAACAAGATGGTGTTCTTGAATGTCAAGCCTTCAAAGGAGAAGACCTCAAGGTTGTATACCCTCAAGCTTAAGCAATCATCTAACTTGTTAGGTAGTATAGCACCAATATCAAACCTCTCTTGAAGAGTCCAAAAATTCAGCCAAGAAATCCTTGAAGTGCAGCCTTAAAACGAAATTTCAGCTCACTTCTTCTTGTAGAATCTGAAAATCTTTTCTTCTAGAGAGAGTTTCCTTGTTTTAGTGTGTGTGAGAGAAAGGTGTTTTGATGGAAGAGTGTTGTGTTGTCTAAATCTTTCAAGAACCAAGACAAAAGAGAGTTCCAAGGCCCCATATGGGCGGCCAAATTTGGTTCAAAAAAGGGTTCCCCCCTTTTGGAATTTTCATAAAAAAATGCACTCCTTTTATCCATAGTTTATAAAATTAAAACATCTCTTAATTTTATAACATCAACACCCTTTTATTTGTTATTATTTAACCAATTTAAATAACAAACAAATAATATCTCACGAACAAATTATCCATATAATATTGTTCTTTTACAAAAGCAAAGTTTTAGAAAAGCAAATTTCTAAATTGGTGTCAATATTTATGTGTATGATCTCATCAACAAACATACATATATTGGTGTTTGTTTAGCTTCTTATTGGTATGACCCGACTTGGATCATAACGTACTAACCACATGAATTTTGTATGTGTCTTGGCATACAAGATCCAACAATCTCCCACTTGCACAAGATTCATAGAAGATTGATGCAAGCAGTAAATACTACCTAACAACAGTTACTAACCTTAAAACGTATGACTTAGTGCCATTCAATAACATTATCCCCTTCAAGTACCATACTTGAAATATTTTAGGTGAATCAATCATCTATCCTTTTGTCGCAGATGTCATGTTAAATCCTAGAGACACAGAGTGATCATTCTCCATTGATTTAACTTTATCAGGCCTTAGACATCTTAATCTCAACGAATAAGAGGGAGAAATACCATCTTGACACATACGTCTCTCATAATTACCTTTTATCATACATGAACTCAGACTTATGTATTGTCATGTTTTAGAACAATGAAGAGCTAAGTCAAAGTATAATATTCAGCAAATATGAACACCCAATATGTGTCTCAGGTCAAAGGATACCAAATGATGTTCGCCTTTACTCAAAATTACTTATGTAGGATAAGCAAGACAAAATGAAGGGAATTCCATATGCGTATGCAGTAGGATCCATCATGTATTCAATGATATGCACTAGACCGGACGTGTCATGCGCTTTGAGCATGACAAGCTGATACCAATAAAATCCTGGAAGTAGTCATTGTATGGCTGTTAAGAACGTACTTAAGTACCTAAGGAGGACCAAAGATATGTTCCTATTCTATGGATATGGTGAGGAGGAACTCGTAGTAAAGGGTTACACGGATGCGAGTTTCCAAACTGATCAGGATGATTCACGATCCCAATCGGGGTACATTTTCATCTTGAATGGAGGAGCAATCTCTTGGAAGAGCTCTAAGCAAGATGTGGTGGCATTATCAACTACAGAGTCAAAATACATTGCCGCTTCATTAGCAGCTCAGGAAGCTGCATGGTTAAAGAAGTTTATTGCTGATCTTGGGGTGGTCCCTTCCATTTAGGACCCCCTAGAAATTCTTTGTGATAATAAGGGTGCGATTGCTCAAATCAAGAAACCCCGTGCACATCAAAAGACTAGGCACATTGAACAAAGATTCAACTACATAAGGGATGAAGTTGAAAAGGGAAAGATATGTATTCGCAAAGTTCACACGGATTAAAACATTGCGGATCCACTAACAAAGCTTCTTGAAAAGGCGAAGCATGAAAGTCAAGATGGGATTTGTCCTTCTTATTCGTTGAGAGTATGGTGTCTAAGGCCTGATAAAGTTAAATCAATGGATAATGATTGCTCTGTGTCTCTAGGATTTAATATGACATGTGTGACAAAAGGATAGATGATTGATTCACCTAAAACATTTCAAGTATGGTACTTGAAGGAGATGATGTTATTGAATGGAACTTAGTCATATGTATTAAGGGTAGTAAACCATTGTTAGGCGTTATTTACTGCTTGCATCAATCTTCTATGAATCTTGTGCAAGTGGGAGATTGTTGGATCTTATATGCCCAACACACATACACCATTGATGTGCTTAGTACGTTATGATCCAAGTCGGGTCATATCCAATAACAAGCTATACAAACACCAATTAATATTTATTTGTTGATAAGATCAAACAAATAAATACCAACACCAATTTAGAAAATGGGTCTTTCTAAAACGTTGCTTTTGTAAAAGAACAACATTACATATATAATTTGTTCATGAGAAATTGTTTGTTTCATTATTTAAGTTGGTTAAATAAGTACAAATAAAAGTGTGTTATTGTTATAAAATTAAAAGATGTTTTAATTTTATAAAAATTAAGGGATAAGAGTGTAACATTTTTTATAAAATGTTGAAAATGAGGGGAACCCATTTTCAAAGGGGTTTCGGCCGCCCAAGTAGCATTAGGACTCCCTTTTGTGTCTTGGTCCAAGCAAACCTTTCACCACTCTTGCACTCTTCTTTCATTTCACACTTCTGTGTAACCAACTCAAGCAAGAACTCTCTCAAAAGGCAGCTGAAAATTTTCGGATTTTGTGAAAGGAATAGCTGAAAATTTTAGATCATTGACGAGCTATAAGGAGAGTTCTTTGGTGTTGTGCTCCCTAACAAGCTTGGTGTTTAGAAGGTCTTGTGTGTATACAAGCTTGAGGTCTTCTCCTTTGAAGGCTAGCCACTTTAGAACATCATCTTCATCAACCTTTTTCATCTACAACATTTTGTTCAAGAAAGGTTGTTTCTATGAGCACCCTATGGTTGTTATGTTTTGTTTGATAGCATACTATTTCACATATATTATTGATCCTCATTCTTTGGTTTGTTTGTGGTTCAAACTGGAAAAATTTTCAGATTATTATCACATGTTAAACTCCTTTTTCCGCTGCATTTTTATAGTTTAAATGGTTAAACTAGCTTGTTTTACATGTGACCAAACCTAACATCATCATCATCTTCATCATCATCATCACCCACTAATCTTCAGAGGCTTATCTTTAGATCCCTTCAGTTTGAACATGATAGTCTTGTTTGAGGCCTCCAACTCCTCAATCCTCTTTGATCATTGGTCATTGCGCTGCTGGAGTTGGGAAATCTGTTGTGCTTGGGTAGCATTTAGCTCCACAAGCTGACATAGTTGAGCAGCTTTTTCTTCATCAGCAGGTAACAACTTCAATTCTAGTTTATCATTCCTGGTACAATTCATTTTGGAATCATACATGTATATCAGAATCACTTGGGAAATTTTAATAAAGAATATTGATGCTTGATCCTTGTTTTCACTAATAGTCAATAGTAATTTTAGGAAATCATACCAGAGCTACAAGATGCATACAATGATTTTGAGTTTCAAGAACTGCAGCTCACGATTATTGTCAGTATACTTGTCCTCTTAAGTCCATACACAAACTTTTGACACACACCGGTGATAAGTCGGGGTTTAATTATTTCAACAAGCTTTTGTGGTTCCCACGCTTATATGGTAATCAACGTTCCTCAGGAGATTTTTGAGCGGTCTGCTGGTATATTTCAACAAGAGACTATTCTCTAAGAGCTTTCAAAGAGATGCTAAGCCTCAGGTCTGTGCCATCACACAACAGAGAGGCACAAACAACAATGAATTCTAGAATATTTAGGTTATGCTTATCCTCAGGTCAGTGCCACCACACAACAAAGTGGCACACAACCTATCTTCTTGTTTGAGCAATTATTTTTCTTTTTGCACATATCATACCACCAACATAAGTTATTACCTAGATTGCTTTATGCATTTTTCATGTGCTTTGCTCATATTTTATGGTCGTCCGCACACATATGTGGCGTTTATTTTGCTCTTCACCCCTTATTGGAACAATGTTGACTGTGATAACGAGGGATAAGATGGGAACCCACAGCAGGTTGAACAACTTAATTTGTAATTTGAATCACCAATGAGGTCTATTTGTCTATTGTGTTCAATCTACTGACACATTATATAATGAACTAACAGCCTCTAGGTCTACTTTCTCTATGTTACCTTGGTAACCTACTAGTTTTGCTATCATTTTTTATTTTTTTTGCTTAGACTTTTTAGATTTAAACTTTGACTTTTGCATCTTAAACTGTTGAACTTTTGAAGTCCCAAATAATTTTTTCCCTATGTACTATCATTTTCCAAATTCGTTGAATGAGTATCTAAGATTTGATTTCTTTCTTGTTAGCTAAGCTGTCATCCTCCCTCGTTTTTTGATAAAATGACTAATTTAATACCAATCTAACCTATTCTCCCCCTAAAATTCTAAAACCAAAAATGTTTTTGAGTTTATGGATTTTATATGCGAAGACATAAAAATAAAATAAATGAAATAAAAAATAATAAAATAATAAATAAATAAAAATGACTCCACTCGTCGAACTATGGACTTTCTTCTTCTGGAATCACTTCACATTTCTTTTTCATGCTGTTTACCTCTAACAGATATAAAAATATTGGTTTATCAAAAGCTTTTGTATAGAGGTCGGGGCGTTGAAAGACCATATTAATTTTAACCACATCGATTAAATTCTTTTCAAAACAATCACGTATAAAGTGATATTTAATCTCGATGTGTTTAGTTTTAGGATGTTGGACTGGATTTTTAGTTACGACGATAGCAGTAGAATTGTCAACAAATATAGGAGGGTTAGAGAATTTCAAACCGTAATCATACATTTGCTGTTTAATACAAATGACTTGTGAACAACAACTTGCAGCACCAACGTATTCAGCTTCACATGTTGACAGAGGAACGGAGGTCTGCTTCTTACACTACGAGGTGACTAACCGTCTACCAAAGAATTGACACCCTGCTGATGTTGACTTATAATTTATTTTGCAGCCGCCATAATCCGAATCGCTATACGTTATAAGCGATACCACAACCCGAGTGTTGGATTACCCTTGACATAATGAAATATCCTTTTAACTCCTATGCGATGGTTGACTTTGGGTTTTGCCTGATATCCGGAACACAAATACGTCACGTACATGATATCAGGTCATGAGGCAGTGAGGTACATGAGGGATCCAATCATTCCTCGGTACATGGTTGCATCCACTAGATCACCATTTTTGTCTGGTGCCACGTCGTGGTTTGTAGCAAGTGGAGTCCATCTTGCGAAGCATTCTCCATATCAAACCGACTTAGGATATCACCTACATACTTGGTCTAATGTAGAAATATTCCATTTGGTGCATGATACACCTGTAACCCGAGAAAAAACTTCATCTCTCCAATGGCACTCATCTCAAATTCAGCTTTCATTACTGCTTCAAATTCTTTACACAATTCTTCATTTTTGGAATCGAAGATTATGTCATCAACAAAAATTTGTACGAGCAGTAAGTCACCATCGTTTTCTTTGATAAACAGTGTACAATCAATAACTCCTCTGCGAAAGTCGTATTTCACAACATGAGTCGAGAGCTTCTCATACCACGCTCTTGTGGCTTGATGGAGCCTGTAGAGAGCCTTATCAAGTTTGTAAACTCTGTCCCGATGATACGGATCCTCAAATCCTTCTGGTTGACTGACGTACACTGTCTCCCGGATTTCACCATGAAGGAATGCACTCTTTACATCTAATTGATAAAATTTGATCTTCATGTAAGATGCATAGGCTAAGAAGATATGGATTGCTTCCATTCTTGCCACAGGTGCAAACACTTCATTGTAATCAATACCCTCGACTTGTCAAAATCCTTGAACTACAAGTCGAGCCTTGTTTCTTATTATGACCCCTTGGTCATCTTTCTTGCACTTCAAGATCCATTTATTGCCAATCACCTTAGCACCTTTTGGTTTATCTACCAGTGTCGATACCCCTAACTTCTTGAATTGAAGAAGTTCCTCTTGCATGGCACTGATCCATGCCTCATCGTTTAGAGCTTCACTTACATATTATGGCTCAAATTAAGACACAAAACATCGATACGCACCATCGTTAAAATATCCCTTTTCCATTACTAAGGCATAATCAACTGAGTATAACTGATTTCTAGTATGTACTCATGAACGAACATCTCCAATGACGTTGTCCAAAGGATGATAAACATTTAGTCATGATCCAGGAGTGGTAGGAGCAACTACATAATTATTCAGATTGTGAACACCAGTTTCAGTATCTGAGGCCGTGGGAGTGTGATGTTCCGAAGTTTTAGAGGCATCAACATCATATGCTTGTGTACTTGCTGTAGTAGGAACCTGTTCCCCTTTATCCACCTGATTATTTTCCACGTCTTCATCATCAGAGGAGGAGTCACTTACCTCAAGTGCTCTCCCTGAAGAACTAGAAGACTCACCTTGTGAAGTTGGGGTTGTCAGGTCCAGTGAAGGTGTGTTTAACACATCGTACATCATTCTGGTCGATAACTCATCCTGAGGAGGGAAGAGAGGGATGTTGAAGGATTTAAAGAATCCATCATAGTCAAAAAAGAAAGAGGGTCTTTTCCAGCAAGGGGGGTGGTGTATCTCTGTACGTCAACATTGCACCACACTTCTACTTGACCAGTTGAGTTATTATAAACTCTCTTATTCGGTATGTTGTATCCTAAGAAAATCCCTTCTTCGGCTTTCTCGCTTAACTTTCCTTCAGCATCGTACATGGTGCGCCAAATGGTTCGAGGTACTCCAGATTCGGTTTATGTCGCTGGACCAGCTCATAGCACGTTCTACCATGACGTTTAACCACTAAGACTTGGTTGAGGGTGTAACGTGCATTAGCTACTACCTTGTTCCATAATTGGATAGGCAGTTTCGAGTCTGCTAGCATCGTCCGGGCTGTCTCTATCAAGCTTTGATTCTATCTCTCAGCAACTCCGTTCATTTGAGGAGTGTAGGAAAATGTGAACTGGTGCACAATTCCTTTTTCTTTACAGAATACCTTCATCCATTGGTTCTTAAACTCGGTGCCATTGTCTGAGCGAACTTGCCTTACCTTCAGCTTGTAGAATGACTCTAATGTAGTTACCAGCTTTTTGAATGATTCAAAAGTCTGTGTATGGATTTAAGAGGACAAGTATACTGACAATCATCGTGAGTTGTAGTTCTTGAAAGTCAAAATCATTATGTGAATCTTGTAGCTCTAGTATGATTTCCTAGTTTTTTTTAAATTTTAGTCATTTAGTAGGTACAAGTCAGACTAGGAATCGAAATTCACCTGTGAATCACTCACTCAAAAGGGTCACGTCTGGGGTGACCATAACATTCAAAAATAAAAATGAGTCACGTCTATGGTGAGAAATTCATTTTAAGTAAAAGGATCACATCTGAGGTGATCAACATATTTTCAATTTAAAAAGGTCATGTTTGAGATGATCATTGCTCATAACTTTTTATCTGTTGTTAAAAGGATAAGGGTTTGAAAGTGCATAATGTCATATTAACAAGTCAGAGTCATTCGCATGACTGGACCTTAAGTATGGACCCGTCACACGAATGGGGCATGAGTATGAACCATTCACACGATTGGATCACCAGAATGAACCAATCGCACGAATGGAGGTGACCAAATGAGTCAGTCACACGACTGAAACCTAGTCGCGTGACTGAATGTGACCAACTGAGCCTGCCGCATGACTGAGCTCCTGTCACACGAATGAAGCTTGTGAATGGATCCAGTCGCACGACTGAAGATAAAATCAGTATAAATAGGGCTAAAGTCGGTCGCATATGTCATCACCTTTCAATCGCCCTAAAATCAACCGAATGCAACGACACTCTCCCAAAATGGATTAAGTCGATTTTTGACCACTATAGTGTTACTGACGTGTTTTCACATCATATGCAGTAATGAATGATCGAACACACACAAAATGCATGGTGAAAACAAACCCTAACAGGCCCAAATTGTTTAAAATCAAGAAATACATAATAACCAACTAACAGACCATATAAATGTGCAAATTGGTTAAAATGAAAGACATACAATGACAATTACGGTTCTTGGGAGTCAAAAGAGTCTAAACACAACGTTTAACTTCTAGTTTTGACCTAGATTCAGGGTTAAAGTGTCAAACGGAGAGGTATGCAACTGGACACTCCGAATGAACTTCAATTGCACGATTGAACTGGGCGAATGACTCAATCGGCCGAATAAACTAGGCGTATGGGCACAATCGCATGATTGAACTCAGCTGCATGCTCAGTCGCCTGATTGAACTCAGCCACATGCTATGTCGCCCGATTGAACTCAGCCGCATGCTCAGTCGCTCGATTGGAATCAGTCGCATACTCAATCAACCGACTGAACTTAGTCGTGTGGTTCAATCGCATGATTGAACCAGACTGATTTCAAAATAGTTTAAATTTCAAGTGTTTCAGTTATGGATTAATCTAATGTTTATGTGTCTTATGTTACAGAAACATGGCAGAAAGGTGGACTATGAACACCAAGCACAACATTGTGCCCACCTTGATCCTACATGCTGAAACACTGCTGAGTTCTCAGCGATCATATCTTTTATGCGCCAGTCACGGATCTTCAAGGCTATCTTGACTCCGTGCACACCTTACAGGTCCATCCAACAGTGTTTCTGGGAGAGTGCTAGGATAGACAGATCAATTAAGCCCTATTGTATACGGAGCTCTATCTTGGGTCAAGATATAGTGATGACTGAGGAGGACTTGAGACAGGTCTTAGGCTTGGGTGAGGATAGAAGCCACCCAACTAAGTTACATCCCTGACTGTCCGGGGATGCTTCATGAGGATCAAGTACACCGGCGACTTAAATGACGGGGTGCTGAACAAGAGTAACATGTGCCCTCAATTTAACTATCTGGCACATGTGATCCTCAAGTGCATAGCCTCCAGGCGTGGAGGATTTGATGACCTCTCCGACCAAATACAGAATGCATACGTTGCACTAGTACTGAACCATTCGTTCAGTTTCTCCCGCATGATCTTCTCCTATCTGATCGAGAACATAGAGGCCAAAGGCAAGGAAGCCTTCTGCATGTACCCCCGATTCCAACAGATGATCATTGACGAGAAGTTTCCGTCGCGGCCTAAGGAGAGTCATGATGCAGTTACTCGTGAGGTCATGGATGACACCACCCTTAGGAGGATGAAGGTCTACCTAGACAAGCAGGTGAAGCCCCCGGTGAGGAGGTTGTTCGGCCATCTAGCCAATGCAGAGTATGAGGCGTCAGCTTGGAGGAAGTAGCAGCACGACGAGAGTGATTCTGATGTTAAGCAGATTGCTCTACCCTCCGATGATTCTGACGGTGATGACCACGGTGATGATCAAGGAGATGATGGTCAGGATGGACCCGAATCTGCTCCCATTCATCCTGATTTCCAGATAGAAGAGGAGGAGGAGTCTGATGAGGAGCCTCTGGTGTGAAAGTTTGGGAGCCGGGTCGTAGCCACTGAAAGAGGGCTCAGGGCGGTTGGTGGACACTAGGGTGAGTCTGGGGATGCTGTTACTACTGATCCATCATATACCAGACCAGCCCAGTAACCAAGGGAGAGCCTCTGTGTATAAAGGCTCTAGGAGGAAGAGGATAGCTCATCCTTATGGCAAATAGGATAAGAAGCCAAGATTTTCATTGACCACATCCACTATCACTCCCATAGCTACCACTACTGCCACAACCACCACTACCACCACCACCACCACATCTCCCACATCCACCATAACTACCACCACCACTACCACACCACCTATCACTACCACACTCCCAACCTCCACTACTACAACCAACCTACACCATCCACTCATATTCCACCACTCATATTCACCACAGCCACCACCACTATCACCAGCCACCAAGCAAGACCATCAAACCACACCACCTCCACCACAAGACCCGCTCTACCCTCCATTAGGGTAGAGGAACAACTGGCAGCACTAAACCGCATGGTGCTGAAGCGTTAGTTGCTGATGAAGAAAAAGCTGCTCAACTACGTCAGCTTGTGGAGCTAAATGCTACCCAAGCACAGCGGATTTCCGAGCAAGCATAGCAGATTTCCCAACTCAGGAGCGCAATGACCAATCAGTAAAGAGGATTGAGGAGTTGGAGGCCTCAAACAAGACTATCATGCTCAAACTGAAGGGATCTAAAGATGATCCTCTGAAGATTAGAGAGGGTGATGATAATGATGAAGATGATGATGATGGTGATGATGATGAGACTAATGATGAAGATGATAGTGAGGATGAAGGAACAAAGGGAAAGAAGTGCGGAGATGATGATGAAGAAGGAGATGCAGCTGCATCAGCATATGCACAGGGTCAAGAGAGGAGAACCAAGAGAACCCAAGACCAAGGAGCATCATCCTCTGCCCCTCCTGCTGAGAAGCTGGCACTTCAAGACAAAAGTAATGCTTAGTAGTTTATGTGACAGGATCAGTGATCACAAGTTTGATGTATTAGAATACAAAGCAGCGGAATACAAACTAGAATTAGACAAATTGTAGCAAGCAATCGATACTTGTAAGCATTAAGAGCGCATACGGTTATAGGGAGAGAATATGTATTTCTGATTTGAAGGAATGTTTATAGAGGTAGAATATTTCTAATCAAATCATTCATTCATTCCATTCATTCCCACGATTACAATAAGTTGTCACTCCTTATATAGAGTGCAACAATCACTGTTGTTATCACGGAAAGTGACAACTGGCAGATCTAATACAAAAATAACTAATTCTTAACAAATTACTGAAATGTTCACAACTACTGAGAACATATCAGCATGTTAAGTACAAAATATAAAACTACTGAAACTACAACGACTGAAGAACAAGCTCTTCAGTCGTTTTACAAAACTACTGAAACATAAAAATATAAAACTACTAATATCACAACTACTGAAGAAGTACTCTTCAGCAGTTGTGACAAACTACTGAGGCTTCAGTACTTGATCTTCAGACTTTGACCTTCAGGTGTTTCATCAGCTGATGACTTCAGTAGATATCATCAGCTGATGTCTTCAGTCTTTGTCTTCAGACCTTGTACATCAGTTGTTGATCTTCAGCATTGTAAACTCTTCAGCTGTTGTACTTCAGTACTTTGGTCTTTCAGCTTCAGCACTTGTGTTCTTCAGCTGTTGTACTTCAACACTTTGGTTCTTCAGCTGTTGAGGTCTTCAGCACTTGATCTTCAGCTGTTGAAGTCTTCAACACTTGTCAAACTACTGATGAGGCTTTCAGCAGTTGTTGTGATACCATGTGGGACTTAGAGGTTTTCTGATCTTGGCTCATTGGTTCTTTTGGTCCAATAAACTCCCCCTGAACCAATGCAGCCAAAACCTCTAACTTATTTATTCTCCCACTTATTGATGGCAAAATGTTGGTCTTTTTCCTTCTTGATCAGTAGAGAAGATGACCCATGTAAGCTCCGGCCTGGGAAGAACCTCAAATATTGTTTGGCAGAGTATGAATGGGAACTCTGTTTTGGGGAACAGGACACAGAGTTGTTATCCATTCATGAGATTCACTTCCCCATAATGAGTCTGTACGACTCTCTTGTGTAGGCCTCAAGGAAGGTGATTTGTTCCTCCATGGTTAGCTCTTCAGCACCTCCTTCAAACAATGATTCCGGCCCATAATACTCAGACAGGTATTTGGCCTGTTTCCCATTCTTTAGCTCCACAGTTGTTATTATTCTGTAAGCAAACTCATTCGGGTGATTACCCTCTAGAAACAACTGGAGCTCATTTTTCCTGACTTCCTCAAGCCTCTTGTAAACTAACCCCTTTTTCACTATTTTGTTTTCCAGCATCTTCTGAGGGGTTAGATTAGCTTTGTAGGCCTTCTTGAAGTCTTCTAGGATTTCCCAGGGTGAAACTACAAAGACCAGAGAGATCACTTCATCTACGATCTTTTTCACCTGGCCAATGTATCTCCGAGGTATATTGTTCTTATGAATTCTGTGAGAGACCTGGGATCAGGCCAAATCCTCACTCTTTCCTTTTGATATTGAAAGGTATGCCTGAGAGTGTAAAGTCTGAGGGCTTGCTCCTTCATATTGATGATGGAAGATGTGGCTGCATAAGCTTTGTCAACTCTCTTCAGCAATTCCTCATCATGCTGTTTATGAAGCTCTTCTTCTTCTAGCTTCACTTTAACCATTTGTCTCTGGACTTCAGGAGTAATTGCTGAGGAGTGACTTGTGGCCTTAGGCAACTGAATCACAGCTGAGAGCGGCAGCCTGTCTTCATCATCTTCTTCATCTTCTTCTAGCCTCAATATCCTTCTCTTCTTCTTCAAGGGTATATCATCGGCTATGGTTTTGAGGGTAAGGGAGTTGGTTTGGTGGGTTGTGTTTTGGGTGGTTTTGGTGTGGGAATGTTGACAGGCTGTGCTAGCATCCTTGAGGTGAGTGTGGCTTTTGATTGCTTGGCTAGCTCAGTCCTGCTCCCAGCACCCACTTCATTCAAAGCTTCAATAACAAGCCCCTTAGTGTATGCTTCAGACGAACAGATCTTGGTGGTGATTGCCAAGATACTGTCCTAGACCAAGCTTTGATTTCAATCATTGATCTTCCAAGATATTTTGCAATAAATCTTATCATGATTTCAAGCCTTTCTCTTTCTAACACTTCATAACTTGCCCATCTGTTCTGGATTTCTTCAATCTCTAGTCGTCGAATCTCAGAGTCAAGTTTGTTGGTGTCATGGCCTTGCCTGAACAACTGATCAATGATGTTGTCCATTGATCTGATGTGTTCGGCATCAGCCTCTTTTATCAGTAGCTCCAAGGCTTTATCTTCAGCAATGTGCTCATCAGCACCTTTCTTCCGCTTGTAGGTGAGCATTGGTTGCTGTTCTTTCTCCTCCTTTTGGGCTTGCTTCGCTTCCTTCTTTTCCTCGGATCTTTTCCTCTTCTTTTCTTTCACTGCAGTACTCTCCCCCTTTTGGTTGCATTGGAGGAAGGGGTTTGTACCGCAGAAAGAGTCTTTTGGACAGCAGCATCAACCAAGGGTTGTAATGTTGAGGAAAGCCTCTCATCAATGGCTTTGATCACTATATGAGTGATTATGGGTGTGATGAGAGGGAGGGAATTTTGGAGTACAGCACCTATTTGCTCAGGAGGGTCTGTTCCTGAGAAATAGGGCCTGAAGCAGAGGCAGGTGGTTGATTTTGGAGTGGCTTGATGTTTGGGAAACCTTCAAGTGAAGGTGCCATCTGTGGGTGGATAGAAGCAGACGGTCTTTCTCCTTGTGAGAGTTGGTCAAGTAGGTTTTGAAGCTTACTGACTTTCTCTTCAAGGATTGTGTTCTGGGCAAGAACATCATAGAAAAAGCCCAGGTCATCATCAGCCGAAGCTGAATCAGCTGACCTCCTGCTTAGAGCAGGATTTACATGCACTGGGTGTAGACCAGTTGGTGCATGTGCCCCTTGTGCTTGGTACTGGGGACTTCCAGCCTCAGGACAATGTACATCATCAGCTGTTGCCTCTAGGGAGGTCTTAGCAATGTTACCAGTTCACTCTGGTCATGTGCTGAGTCAGAGGAGGTGGCAGCCTCACCAGATATTCTAAGCTCCTTGTCTACACCAGGAGATAGAAGTGGGAAACCCCTGTGCTGTGGGTTCTCAAGTGCACTGTGTTCCTCCCCCTCAATTGTAGAGGTATTCCCAGTAGTAAGTGGTTTCTGGGGAGGGGGTGAGGAGTGCAATTGAGTCAGCACTTGTGCAACTATTAAAGTTGGGCTGTGAGGGGCGGTTGTTTGGGGTGAGGGGATAGAAGCAGTGTGCACCTGGGGAGGTTGGTGCTCTTCAATGGCAATCTCCTCAAGTGAGGAAGATCCCAGATAAGTAGGTACCCCTTGTGTGGTTGCTGCAGGCTCCTGTTGAGAGGAAGCCTGAGCGGCTGTGGCTGGAGGAGTCATTGTATCCACTAGGGGGTTTGGACTAGTGGATATATCCTGCGTTTGTGTTGCAGGGGCATCCTCAGGGGACTCAATTCCCTGAGTAGCCGTTTTGGGTTTCTTTTTGGTGGGTTTGGTGGGGACTTTGGATTTGGAGGTGGTGGCTGTGGGTTCCAGCTGCGTGGGTTTTCGCAGCTTGGCAGCCATTTTGAGTGTCCGGTCAGAGTTGTGCCGGGAGTATACTTCCGGCAGAACAGCCGTAGCAGGGACTCCCAAGCCAACAAGTCCCTCAGCATTAAGCTGGTCTGTAATAATGGCCATTATGAACCGTGGATAAAGTATCCAACGGTTGGCAGTTAGTTTTGAGCCATATCTTTGAGCTCTGAAAATATTAATTCTGAAAAGTTTAGTGGTTGTTGCTCAAGGATAGAATACATTACCTGCTGCCATTTGGTGGACATTTGATCCCAAGACGACGTCTTAGGGGCCAAACATACATTTACCATGTGAAAAATCAGGCGCTCAGCGTCATTAAAGTGTTTCTTCATGATGGTGGAGGCACTGAGATCGCCTTGATATCCATGTTGAGCAAAGGATAGATCTATGGTGCCCTTCGGATATCCAGCAGGAGAAGTAGCATCATTCAGTTGAAGAATTTGGCGGATTATTGCAGGAGTAATGACTACTTCTTTGTTGTTGACGACCGACGGAGGGATGGTGTGTTGTTCTCCCCAGTGGTAACAGTAACGTTCATCCAAAATTGGTGCAACGATTCGGCATGTAAGATGGGGTTCAGAAGAAATGCCTTGTTGTATTGGGACTGAACCATAAGATCGATAGCAGTATCGAACTTAGTCCAGATCGGCGATTTAGTGAGGTAGGCAACACAGTTGTGTCGTGGTTTAATTTGCATAGACGCCATTGAGAAGAGGGAAGTTTTGGAGAGGAACGTTAGGTTTGAAGAAGATGAAGCATTGAGAGCTAAGGTTAGGGGTATATATAGGGTACGGGTAAGGAAACGACTGAAGGATGTGGTGTTAGTCATCAGTAGTTTTAAACGACCGTTGACATGGTATTATCCTTTCAGACGTTGAAACAGCTGAAGTCGTGGTGTTAGGCATCAGTAGTTTAGAAAACTACTGAAGACCGTGGTTTTGACTTCAGATGATTGAAACAACTGAGGACTTGGTGTTTGTCATCAGTAGTTATGAAACTACTGAAGACAGTGGTTTTGTCATCAGCTGTTGTAAACAACTGAAGACTAGGGATTAGTCATCAGTAGTTATAAAAACTACTAAAGACGTGGTTTTGCTTCAGTTGTTTAAAATGAAACAGCAGTTGTACAAACGACTGAAGAGAAAGTTCTCTTCAACTGTTTTCGTCAATTCTTAGCTTTTCAGCTGTTTCAATCTGTCCTAACACATTCATCAGTCTTTTTGGTTGATTTCGGTTGTTTCATAGGACATCAGTACTTATCTGTTTTACTGATTGCAGTGGTGTACCTGCATCAGTAGTTGTGACTACATCAGTAGTTTAGAACAGATGAAGTACTTTAGTACTTGTGAGACATTTAGCCTTCAGTAGTTATAAAAACTACTGAGGGTAAAAGAGCTCATCCGTACTTATATGTGACATAGGTACTTATGATCATCAGTATGAATTACTAAGATCATCAGTAGTTGTCACTTATTCTAGTTGCAGCATACCAAGCCTTAACACCAGGTTTTGGAAAGTTGAACTATCCAAAGGCTTAGTAAAAATGTCTGCAAGCTCATCAGCACTAGGCACAAACTTAGGATCAATCAGACCTTTTTCAAAACAATCCCTTATAAAATGATGTCTGATCTCTATATGTTTGGTCCTAGAGTGCTGGACTGGATTTTTGACAATACAAAGAGCTGAAGCACTATCCATTAACAATGGAGTATTAGTCTCTGTAATGCCATAATCCAAAAGTTGGTTTTGAAGCCAGAGTACCTGAGATGTACAACTTGCAGCAGCAATGTACTCTGCTTCAGCAGTGGATGTAGCAACTGAGGTCTGTTTCTTGCTCTGCCAAGAAATCAAGCAGTTGCCTAGGAATTGACATCCACCAGAAGTTGATTTCCTGGTCAACTTACACCCTGCATAGTCACTGTCAGAAAAAGCAACTAATTTACCAGAATGTCCGGTAGAATACCATAAACCTAGAGATGGAGTGCCTTGCAGATATCTAAAGATCCTCTTGACTGCAATCAGATGAGATTCTTTAGGTGCAGCCTGAAATCTAGCACAAACACATGTAGCAAACATAATATCTGGTCTAGAAGCTGTTAAATACATCAAGGACCCAATCATACATGTGTAAAGTGTTTCATCAACCACTTTACCTTTCTGATCTGAGTCCAGTTGTGTGGTGCTGCTCATGGGAGTAGAACAAGGCTTACAGTTTTGTAAATCAAACTTTTGCAAAAGATCTTTTGTATATTTGGACTGATGAATAAAAATTCCATCAGCCTTTGTTTGATTTGCAACCCCAGAAAGAACTGTAATTCTCCCATGGCACTCATTTCAAACTTCTGTTGCATCAACTTTGTAAAGGCATCACACAACTTTGGATCAGAGGATGCAAAAATGATATCATCTACATAAATTTGAACAAGTAGATTATGCTGCCCAGCTTTCTTAATGAATAAAGTCTTGTCTATGGAGCCTCTAGTGAAATTGTTTTCCAGAAGAAAGTTTGATAATGTCTCATACCAGGCTCTGGGAGCTTGTTTTAACCCATAAAGTGTTTTATCAAGCTTATACACCCAATTAGGATGTTTATTGTCCTCAAAGCCTGGAGGTTGACATACATAAACCTCTTCTTTAATTTTTCCATACAAAAATGCACTTTTGACATCCATTTGAAAAACTTTAAGGTTTTGATAAGCAGCATAAGCTAAAAACAATCGAATTGCTTCCAGTCTGGCTACAGGGGCAAAGGTTTCATCATAATCAATACCTCTTCTTGTGCAAACCCCTGAACAACCAGTCTGGCCTTGTTCTTAACAATAAGCCCATTTTCATCAGTTTTGTTCCTAAACACCCATTTAGTGCCTATTGCACACTTACCTGGAGGTAGAGGAACCAGTTCCCACACTTGCTGTTTCTTGAACTGAAGAAGCTCAAGCTGCATGGCATCAACCCATCCATTGTCCTTTAAAGCAATGTGATAATTCTTTGGCTCTTGCTGACTGATGAAGAGAGCATAGAAGCAGAAATTTGACAATTGACTTCTTGTTGATACTCCAGCAGTGATATCACCAATGATTTGAGACATAGGGTGATTCTTCAGATCTTGATACACAATGAGATCTGTGCAAGTGTTTGTAGCCGGTTCAGCAGCAACAGATGGTGATGGTGTATCATTTCCTTGAAACCAATCAATGGATGGTAATTCAAAGGAAGTTGAATTCGAAGAAATCTCATCAGCATTTGTTGTGGATGGTGCTACTGGAGCTACAGGAACATCAGGTCTAGCTGAGTCAGGCAGCTGATCACTAAACCTGAAGAGGTGAGTACTGCAATCATCATCATCATCAGCAGTACCACCAGGTGGTGAACTGTTGATAGGAGCAACAGCAGGAGTTTGATAAGGAACATATTGCAGTATGTCCAAATCAAATAACTCCACAGGACTTTGTGGAATCTTGTCCTTTGGAGATTCATTAAACTTAACATGTATAGTTTCTTCAACCATCTTTGTTCTGCAGTTGAAGACTCTGTATGCCTTGCAAGTAGATGAATAACCAACAAAGTACCCTGCATCCACCTTAGGATCAAATTTATGGAGTTGATCCTTTGTGTTGAGAATGAAACAGGGACACCCAAATGCTTTGAAAAATGAAATCAGAGGAGCCAAATGATGGAGAACTTCATATGGAGTCTTCATCACCTCTGATTTACTAAAACTCTATTTTGCACATAACAAGCTGTGTTGACAGCTTCAGCCCAAAAGGTCAATGGCAAACCTGAGTCAGCCAGCATGGACCTTGCAGCTTCAATGAGGGTCCTGTTCTTTCTCTCCACTACTCCATTTTGTTCTGGAGTCCTTGGAATGCTGAACTGCCTTTTGATTCCCTTTGAAAGATAGAAGTCATCAAGTGTATGATTTCTGAACTCAGTTCCATTATCACTCCTAATACACTTGACTGGAAGGGAATACTGCTTCTCAATGTACAGCACAAAGTGAATAATCTTCTGAGCAGCCTCATCCTTTGAATGTAGAAAGAAACTCCATACGAATCTGGAGTAATCATCCACAATTACCAGACAAACTATTGATGAGGCTTTCAGCAGTTGTTGTGATACCATGTGGGACTTAGAGGTTTTCTGATCTTGGCTCATGGTTCTTTTGGTCCAACAAATTTATGTATTTGAAAAACTTTTGTACTTGAATCTTGTAATTAAAATTCTGTAATTAATGTTTATATATCTTTATCAAATGTTTGATTATCTTGATTAATTACTAATTGTTGATGTGTTACATGTTTAAATCAAGCAGATCAAACATCTCAGCAAGATGAATATGATGTTGCTCCCCTACAGCAAATCAAGTCTCAATTCATAATGATTCTTGATTTGCAAGGGATTGTCAGAAGGTTGGTGACCTACACTCCCGAAGAAGGAGAAATCATTCACGACCTTACTGATGAGCAACTTGCTCAGATGTTCAGGCTAAATCCAAACGTGATTGTCAAAGATGCTCCTACTTTTGATGTTACTAGTGACGACGAGCTCAATCATGTAGATGAAATAGAAATCGAGGATGTCATAGCAGACTACTATCCAGAGTACACTGACCGAGAGGGCAATGTGATCCCTAACTTGGGTGACACTTTTGGCAAGGCTACGTTTGAAAAACTGGATGAGTTGGAAAAGGAGACTGAAAAGAATGAAAGCCATGCCCAAGCCTCAAATGTTGATGTTGATATCAAGAAGGCTGAATGGGCGGCTTGTTTTGCTGAGATACGAGCCCAACACACTGCACAAAAGCCAAATGCCTACACCAAGCTATACAAGGTCAAGAAACATCTAAAGATGTTAGGCAAGATTATTGCATGGGGATATTTGAGAATCTTAACATGTATACAGTTAAGAGGGAGAAGGGTATAGAGTACTTTATATTCCTACACGATCTGAAGACTCTCCCTGGTTTTGAGCTCAACCAGCTGGCACGTCTAACCTTGTTATATGCTGATCCGAGGAAAATGCCAAGCTGGTTTGAGGCTGCACGAAAGAAAAAATACCACACCAGGTGGGTAAACTTCAGACCTCAATAACCGAAGAGGTATATCCAAAGGTCTGCTTCTTCCGAGGCTTGGCAACCTCTTCTTTCCTTCATACTTCGGAAGTCTGCAGTATCAGAGGTCTACAGCGGAGTGTGAGAGACCATTCTTGTGTCCACTGGTTCATAGCAGTGTCTTCCGAGATTAAATGGCTTTGGAAGAACAAGTACTTTCGAAGCCACTTATACTTCGGAAGAGGCTGCTTCTTCCGAGGCTTGGCAACATCTTCTTTTCTTCATACTTCGGAAGTTGTCTTCTCATTGTTCTTCTAAGACTTGATCTTCGGAAGCATGCTCTTGACTTCGCAAGTAGATCTTTCACTTTGTCTTCGAAGAACTTTACAACCTTCGGAAAATCCATGCTAAGCTTCGGAAGCCTTTGCATGTAGCACCAAAATTATCTAAGTGATTTGGTTTGGTTGCACCAGCCTTCTTCTAGGCTAGGCTGATACTACCGAAACCTCACTTGTTTCTGCTTCTCAAAACTTTCATCACCAAGGAGAGTAGATATTTATCTGTTTCGTTGTTCTTCCCTAATGTGGTACTGAGAAGTTTGTACAAATCCTTGGTAGACAGGATGTCCAGTCTGTCACCTTGGATGATGTGTACCCTCTGTTGTTGCCCTCTGAAAAGAGTTAGTTGATGGGAACTGTAATCATATTTCCATCTAACTATAGGTTCCATTTCGAGACCCACCACCATCTGTTGAAAGGCAGCGCCCTTGGTAGAAGATCTTTCCTTGTCTTTCTGTCTTCTCAACTTTAACTCTTCTTCAATCTTAGCTTTTGTAGTTAGCTCGGCTAGATGAAGACTACTGAGATGATTTCTGATGAGTGCAGCAGTTTCAGAGTTTGAGGGGTTGGGAATGGCTTCTTTGCTAACTCAGCAATATCAAATCTGTTGGAGTGTAACAAAGAGGTCGCATTAAGTATGTTGACTTCGCCATTCTCCCTTTCCACAACAATGTTGTGAGAAGTTTCATAGAACCTCCATGGATTATTCTCTTTCTAGGCACAAGAGACTAATGTAACACCCGGTTATTTATTTATTTTGAAGTCGACAAAAGACGAAAAGAAAAGAAATAAAGTCCAAAGTCAAGGGACCAAACTCGCCAATAAGAGAAAGTTGGGGAAGTGATAGTATTTAAGGGAGAGGGCAACCCTTACCCTCTCCCCACACAAAAGAGGAAAAAGTGTTGGTTCGGGTTGGTTCGAGTAGCCAAAATTGTTGAGAAGCGAGTCAAATCGAGCTCTTCTCGTCGTGGTCGTTTGTGTGAGTTCTAGGACCCCTCTTTTACTTGTTTTCAAATGATTTTGGCCTGGAACACATCTGAAATCGGGTTTTTGTGTGTGTATGCTTGACCCGTTTGTGTATGAGTGTGTGTGTGTACGATGCGTTTGGGTCGTGATTGTGAACTTATGTGTGCTTGAATGGTGTTGTGGTATGCATTCCTAAGGTTTAGGACGGTTGATTTAGGCTTAAAATGGGTTTAGATGAGGTTGGAGGCCAAAAACCCTCGGCTGCAGTTGGGAGGAACTGCATTCTGCACCAGCTAGGGCTAGGTGACCGACTAGAGGCCGAATGGAGGCTATACGGCCGAATAGGATGTGATTGGGGTCCATTCGCATGATTGAAAGGCCAGTCGCACGGAGGTCATACGACTGGAGGTCCAGTCGCATAAGTGCTCATCCGCATTGGTTCTATTCGCATAAGGTCCATCCGCATTAGTCCATTCGCACGATTGGGTGTTCATTCGCATTCGTGAGTTTCATCGGCATTGGCTCATTCGCATGATTTTCAGTCGCATGTAGGCCATGCGAATGAAGGGTGTCCATACACCTGAATAGGGCTGTTGCACCCGAGGAAAGTGTAGCTTGACTTATGATATTCGGGGAAAGTGCAGATGTAAATTTTGATGTAAAGATTCCCGTAAGTTCATGTAAGATGACGATTGAGGCCTTAGAGTGCATGTAGGGCATCATGATGATGATGTTGCATGTTTATGCATGATGCATGTTAAGTATGTTTGATATTGCCCTAATGACATGATGACTGTGCATGTTAATGTTCCTTATTATGATATATGTTTACCTTTCCTGTGGCTTTACGTGTTATGATAATGAATGAAATGAAGTATTACGTAATGTAAAGTGGAAGATAATGAAAAATAAATATGATGAATGCGTGCATTATGGAACGAGGAAAATAATGAATGTCTTGCAAGTATTGGATATCGGGTCCTTCTTTGTGATCGACCCTTTTTATAGAACCTCTACTGCTTACCTCTAGTACTGCGGCATACCCTCAGCTGTTCATTTATTGACTTCAGCCCATTAGCTAAATAGTTTGGGGTGTAGCATATGGTATTGGTACGGAAGATATCCGATGCAAAAGAAAGATATGAAGATGAATAAACGAATGAAGAAGATAATATAACTATTATCTATGTGTACGTATGATGTATGATCGCATGAAAGAAAAGGATGGTTTTCACGAAAGAAAAGTATGTTTTATTTTATAAAACTAGAACTCACTCAGCAACGCTGACTTTGATGTGTTTCCAGTTGGCAGGTATGGTTTGAGGATGGCACGGGCGGCTACTCGGCTCTTTTGGGATGGCATCCATTTATTTAATACTTTTGTGATGTAATGCAACATGTATTTTGTAACTGATTAACGTTGTATTATTTGGCAAAAGTTTTTATAATGAAATGAGATGTCATTTTTGAATGTTTCCGCTGCAATAATTTCATAAGATAAAGGTAGTTTATATGTTTTATGTGGGATGCGAACCCGCCTGTAAGCGTCCCGGGAACGGGGCCTTACAACTGACTAGGAATCTTGTCCTCTTCTTTGTATCTAGCAGACTTTACCAGTTTCCTTCTAATTTCTTCTCTTCATAATTTAGTGAATCTGAGTTGAGGCCTAGAAGTATAGCAGCCTGGTCCAATGTTCCTCTAGGCAAATCAAGGAACTTATCTCTTGTGAGGGAACATGAAGATCCATCAACATAGGTGATATTGACAAAGTATTCCTCACATGAGACTTCGTTCAAAGTTGTGCAGTTGGTGAGCTTTGTTTTGATTGCCTTGAACTCCTCAAGAAAGAGATGTTAAGAAGGCTGGGGGATGGTTTGGATGGTTGTTGAGTAGGTTGTGGTTCAGAGGTTTGGGGAAGTGTTTTTGGTTGAAGGATGGGAAGTTTAGGGGTTAGGGTGATGAAGTGGATATGTGTAAAGATGTGGGTTCAGGGGTGAAAGGCTCGGTTTTGATGGTGAAAGGAAAGGATGAGGGTTCATGTTGTGGTTGAGTGGTTGTAGTGAAGGTCATCCCCTTTGCCCTTCTATACATCTCTTTTCTCTTTCCTAATCGGATGTCAGCCTTGATTTCACTAACAATCCATTGGAGTGTCTTCTCTGACATGGGACCCACCTGCCTTCCAGAGAAGCCATGAGCCCGGAGATAGTCTTTCATCCAGGCCTTCTCACTGAGCTTCCTGGTTGCAGTGACCCTTGCTTCTTCCTCCTTCTTCTTCCTTTCCTTTAGCTTTTCTCTTGCAGCCTTTCTTCTCTCTTTCTACATCTGATCCTACTCTTTGTTATAGAGCCAAAGGATCGTTTCATTGTTGTGTGGAGAGAGTTCTTGAAGATCGAAGCCTCAGGTTAGGAGCTCTATCCTATCTCTCCTCGGTTGCAAGTCAGCCTCCTTCTGTTCTTATTTCTCTTTCTCTAAGGCCAACCTAGCTGCTTCTTATGTTTCTCATGTTTCAGCCTAGTTCCTTTTCCAGATTCACCAACTCCTCTAGTGGTAGCAGGAGTGTTTCTTCATTGGCAGCTCCTAATTGGATGAGCTGATCAATTATCTCTTCTCTCCTTTTGGTGTTGACAGCCTCCTGGTTGGCTGCAGCTACTTTTGTACTGGCAGCTAGCAGCTTCCTAGTTGCAAGTCTTCCTTTCTTCTTTAACTTCTCATCTTCTCCTCTTCCTGAAGCTCTTTCACAGTTATCTTCCTTTTCCCTTTGTTATCCTTTGAAGAGTGTGATTGTGCTGGTTCTTGGAGAGTGGATTTTGATTGTGAGAGAGGCAGAGAGGGTGTCTGGGATAGAGGTAGATCCAGAAAGTCCTCATTGTTCACCTCAGATGCCATTTCTAGGATTGCATCTGTGATGATCAGTTCCTCGGACATCTTGAACAGTCCTTTCGCAGCTTCCATTTCAGCTTCAGAAGATTCAGCTTGTTCTTCCGAGGCTTTAACTTCAGCTTCGGAAGTTTGAGGAAATGCAGATTTTGTCCAAACTGTTTCAGTTGCTGGGCCATCAGTCCCTATTTCACCTTCGAAATGAATCTTAGGTTCCATGTGGACCTTAGGTTGACCAACTTCTTCCACAGTGGTACAAAGTGCAGTAAGCCTCTGAAGCTCTTTAGCTTCGAATTAAATCATTGCAGCATCTGGACTTGGCTGATCAGTAGAGGTTCTTAACAAAAACTTGGTGAAGAGTCTATAGAGATCTTTGAGCATCTTTGGGTCGATTTGAAGTACAACTTGAGATGGCTCAAACAAAGTGGTGACAGGAGTAAAGGATGTTGAAGTTGAAGTATGAATCTGTGGGTCCTCAAGTGTTGTCTCTGAGCATTCTCCCCCTTTTTGGTAGCATCATCTTAAAGCTGGATGAGCTGGAGGAAGAGGTCAATGAGACTTGAACAGGAACATGCCTAACAGATCTCTCAGTCTATTTCATAGCTAGTTGAGCCTTGAGATTGTCAATCTCAAGTTGCTGAGTAGCGGACCTTTCTTCTAAAGTCCTAACCAAAGATTCAAGGTTTGAGAATTTAGACAGAAGGTCTTTTATGAGTAGTTGCATGCTTCCCTCATATTCTTTTGAAGAATCATGGGGAGATGAGGTAACATACCTAGTATGTTCAGCCTCACCACCAGATGTGGTTTCTTGGCACCCTGGTTTCCCTCGCTTAATGATGTCTCTTTTAGAGTCATCAAAAGGCATGGTTTCGCAGATTCAGTCTTAGATATGTTACTACTTTCCATAAGGTCCATTGAGGCACCTTCTGTTGTAGCAGCTGAATCTGCATGAGTCCCCTCCACATCTGTGGGACTCACCTTAGTTATAGGTTGCTGATGGGGGCTAGAGATAAGGGATCTCTCTAGCTCTATTGATCTTGGAGAGGGTGTTGTAGATCAACTTCATTCCCATGGAGAGATGTTATCTCTTCATCAGTTTTGAAGAGAAGGTCAGTGAGGGATAAGGAGGTTAAGCCGGCTGACCCGAGACCTTGGTCAATGTCTATAGGCATTGAGCCTTTGGTGGGGTTGTCCCTTGTTGGCTGCTTAGAAGAGTGTAAATACTCATCATGAGGGTTGTTGGTTTGGGTGTCGGGCTCATGGGTTTGAGACTGACGAGACTCAAAACCCAAATTGAGATCAACTAAGAAGGATGGTGAGACCTCAAACTGAGTGGGAGCCCATGTTTCCACTCTAGTCTTTTTGGATTGAACATGAGGGGCTTGCTCAATAAAAGTAGATTGAACAAAGGTTCGTTTGGGGCGTCTCTGGTATGTGATGGTGATGGGTAGAGAAGGCAGTGTTGGCATTGTGGTGGTGGTTGCTGGTGTGGGTTCATAACCTATGGGGTGAAAAGGGATGTCACCTGGAGCTACGCGCTCAATCATACCTGGAAGTAGAGAAGTGTACCTTCCAGTGAAGTTGGTGGACACCTTCTTCAAAGTCTTGAAGATGGTAGGCCTCATGTGAGGGACAGTTAGAGTAGCTGCACACACAAGCGTACTCTGTTCCAACTCACAGTGAATTATGTGTTGAATGAATCGGGGATACATAAAGAATGTCTCCCTTTGAAGATTCCCAATCAGATTGGTGAACACAAATCTAGAGTAGTTGAAGCAGAGGCCTCTCACCAATCCATGAACTAAGCATCCTAGTTCATACGGGATTTGATCCCATCCCCCAATTTTGTTTGACAGACAGTGGAGGACTACGTGCAGGAGGTACTTCTAGTTGTAGGAGAAGTTGAACTTGTAGACTGTCGACCTGCTCACGTCTCCACCATATCCCATGAGGATATAAGTGTTGTCTAAATCTTCTTTGTGGAATTCAGTAGGAGCTCCTTCGTCATGAAGATCGAGATGCTCCCTCATAAGTTGTTCAGTAATGACCAACTCTTGTCCATAAATGCTGGACC
This sequence comes from Flaveria trinervia, assembly GCA_025506515.1. Taxonomy (NCBI): domain Eukaryota; kingdom Viridiplantae; phylum Streptophyta; class Magnoliopsida; order Asterales; family Asteraceae; genus Flaveria; species Flaveria trinervia. The sequence continues at coordinate 21,225,393 of CM046455.1, read as the reverse complement.
TTAGTACATGAATCCCATTTATGGTTTTGACTTGACCATTTTCCCAATATTCAGCCATTTGATTGGAGTAAACAGTGGGGTTAACGGTAAGGGCTGTGTAGTAAGATGATTGGGTGAGAAAGGAGATGATTTCAGAGAAGTCAGCATCTCTTGAAGAATCAAGAAGTGCGACTTGGTTGTGCTGAGGGTTTAGTGCCATTGGAGAAAGGTGAATGCAAATGAATTTGAGCTTGGGTAAAGTTGGAGTGGAGAAAAATTCTAGGGTGGTAAAAATTTCATGTAAGAAGATGAAATTGAATAGTCGGGATATTTAAAAAATGGTGGAAAGGCAATGATGGGGGTTAGGATAAGGTGATGTGATATTTTAGTGGAAGAAATGACAGTGGCGGCAAGGTTAAAATAAGTTAAATAATCTGACATCATTAACAAAATCTTTACTTTTTATAGTGTGGGGCCCAAGAGATTTCCATTACACAGTAAAATCTCGTTTCCGAATATAAAACATTTCCGGAGGTAATTTGTCTTTCGAAGGTAATTCTTACTTCCGAAGCAAAGACTTTTGCTTCCGAAGGTGAGAGTTGCTTTCTGAATGGAGATTTTGTAAGCTTTAGAAGTAGATCTGATATGAAATCAATCCCTTCTTCCAAGACCAAAAACTCTTCCGAGAAGAAAATTATCCTTTGAGAAATTTTGCTTCGGAAGATATGAAAATAACTTCCGAGGGTTAATTTCTCTTCGGAAGATATTTATACTTCGAAAATTTCAGAGTGATCTTTTGTAACATGGCTTTAATTGTATTGACATAAGACATTACATATTAAATTTTTTCAAAAGAGGTAGGCTAATCAATATTTATCATCCCAATAGCTATTATGAGATACTTGAATCTTTGTTCATCAAAAGCTTTGGTGAACAAGCCAGCATATTGTTCATTTGAGTCAACTTTGATTAGCTTAATGAGATTTTTCTCATTAATATCTCCAATGAAATGGTACCTGATATCAATATGCTTTGTCTTGGAGTGCTTCACCGGATTTTCAGTAATGGAGATAGCACTGTTGTTGTTAATATGGATAGGGTACTTATAAAGTTGAATCCATAGTCTATCATCTGATTCTGAATCCATAGCAGTTGAGCATAGTAGCTAGCAGGAGCAATGTATTCAGCTTTAGCAGTTGATGTAGAGACACATGATTTTTTCTTGCATTGTCAAAAGACGATCCTTCCACCAAGAAATTGACATCCTCCTGATGTCATTTCTTGTCAATGTTGCAGCCGCCATAGTCACTGTCAAAGTATCCATAGAGATTGAAATCCTTGTTTTTGGGATATCAGAGACCTAGTTTAGGTGCCCTTTGAGGTATCTGAGGATTCTCTAAACAATAGCTAGATGAGACACCTTTGGAGCAGCCTGATATCTTGCACAGATGAAAGTTGCAAACATGATATCAGGTCTACTGGCTGTGAGATACATCAGAGAACCAACAATTGCCCTATACTGATGTTGATCAGTATCCTCTCCCTCAAGTTCAGGACAAAGATTGTTGTTTCTAGGTATGGGTGTCTTGGTGGCTTACAATCTTTCATCTCAAATCTTTCTAAGATGTTAGAGACATACTTAGATTGATTAATGAAAAACCCTTCCTTCATTTGCTTTACCTGAATTCCAAGGAAAAAGTCCATTTTCCCATGGAAGTCATCTTAAACTTTTTCTTCATAATGCTTTCAAAGTCCTTACAAATTTGGTCATTTGAAGAACCAAATATGATGTCATCGACATAGACTTGAACAAGTAAAATGTCCTTTCCAGACTTTTTAATGAAAAGAGTCTTGTCAATGGTACATCTAGTGTAGCCATTCTTGAGAAGAAACTGAGACAAAGTCTCATACCACAGCCTAGGTGCTTGGTGCAGCCTATAGAGTCTTATCCAATTTGCACACATAGTTAGGGTGCTATGGGTCTTCAAATCCTGGAGGTTGGCATACATAGACTTCCCTATCTATATCCCCATATAGAAAGGCACACTTGACATCAAGTCGGTAAACAATGAAGTCCTTGGATGCAGCATAAGCATGGAAGATCCTAACTGCTTCAAGTCTTGCAACAAAAGCAAAGACATCAGTATAATCAATTCCTTCCTCTTGGATGTATCCTTGAACTACAATTCTTGCTTTATTCTTGATGATCAAGCCTCTATCATCTCTCTTGTTTTTGAAAACCCATTTAGTGCCTATAGGTACTTGACTAGATAGTAGCTGACATTGGTTCCATACTTTCTGTCTCTTGAATTGAAGCAGCTCCTCTTGCATCGATTCAATCCAGCTATTGTCTTTCAAGGCATCTTCTACCTTCTTGGGTTCCATCTGGGATAAAAAGCATGAGTACAAGCAGACATTCCCATGATGAGTCTGTCCTATTGTTCTCACACCTTCAGAGACATCCCCTATGATGTTCTTAGTTGGATGAGTGTTATGAATCCTAAGACGAGGAATCACTTCCAGTTGCAGAGATAGATCCAGGTTGGACATATTCTACTCCGGAACTGGAACACTCTGTCTAGCTGTTGTTTCAAAGTCATTCAATGAGGACTGGTTGAATGAGTGAGAAACATCATCAATGGTTGGTTGTAAAGTAGCATCAATAGGTGCATGTTCCTTCAAGATGCTATGTTCATCAGCTAGGTATTGTGAAGGATCACCTAATGAGTTTTGGGGATCAGCAGGTGATTCACTTGTTGAAGCTTCACTATTCCTTGATCTGGTTATGTTGTCTGGTCTGTGAATAGCGGGAGCTTGATTTATTGTAGCTCTTGGAGAATTTGGACGAGGTCTGGGTAGCTCAAACAGTTGATCATCAGCAACAACATCAATATTATTTTGAGCATCTATTCCAACTGAAACATTCTCACAAGAAGGTTTAGAATAGCTTGGAAACAATTCTAAATCAAAGATATGATCAGGGCCATTCCTATAAACACAAAGAGTGTGCTCATTCACAACTATATGGATAACTCCTCAAATTGTTGATTCTTGATGTTGTATACTCTATAAGCTTTGGAGCTAGAAGAGTATCCAACAAAGATAGCATCATTTGACTTTTCAACAAATTTTGCTAAATTGTCTATGTGTTAAGTATGGTACACCTACTGCCAAAGGACCTTAGAAAGCCAATGAACGGTGGCGTCTAGTTCCATAGCTCATAAGGGATATTTCCATGTGGCTTAACTACAAGAACTCTATTCTGCACATAGCATGCAGTGTTGACTGCCTCTGCCCAGAATGTTAGAGGTAGTTTTGAATCAGCTAGCATAGTTCGAGTAGCCTCAATAAGTGTCATGTCCTCCTCTTAGCAACACCGTTTTGTTGAGGAGTTCTCGAAGCACTATATTGTCTGGCAATCCCTTTTGAGTTACAGAATGAGTCAAGAACAAGGTTCTTAAACACAGTTCCTTGATCACTTCTAATTATTTTAACCTTGTGATCACTTTGATTTTCTATTTTAAGCATAAAATATTTTAATGTTTCAGTAGTTTCATCTTTAGTTCTTATAAAGAACACCCATGTACATCTTGTAAAATCATCAACTATCACAAGGCAGTATGATTTTCTTCCAATGTTCATTATACTTGTGGGACCAAAAGATCCATGTGCAATAAGTGTAATGGGGTAGTGATAGAGTTAACACATTTGGATTTGTGAGATGTCCTGTGTTGTTTCCCTTTCAGGCATGCAACATAGTTATTTTGCAAAAAAACACATTTTTAGTCAAACCAGGTACCAAGTTATTTTTAGCCAATTTATTCATTGTCTTAAAATTTACATGACACGTTGTTGGAGCATATATAGTCATATATAGTGTGTCCGTCGCTTGTTGAATAGTCTAGGCTTAATGTTATACACCTAATATGTTGTAAACACATGAAACTTGGTCATTCGCAGGAGCATATGTGAATGAGACTCAGTCGTACGACTAAGCCATGCTAATGGACCAGTCGTGCAACTGAGATATGCGATTGGGACATTCGTAAGACTGATCCATAACTATGATCTGAAAATCTGCATGCAGACCCGTTCATGCGACTGGGCCATGCGAATGGACCATTCGTACGAATGAGCCATGCGAATGGACCATTCGTGCGACTGGACCAGTAGTATGTTCAATCGCGTGACTGGACTAGTCGTATGTTCAATCGCATGAATGTGCCATCCGCATTTGTTCCATAACAAAAAAAAAGAGTCTGGAACAGCTTCTTGCACTGATTTGAGGATGAGCAAAGCATATTCACCCTGAGGTTCCTTTGTCAAATAAGTTTGATGTATACCCCATTATTCGTCGGACTTCCATAATAGGTGAATGAAGTTGGAACACGAAAGAGAGAAGAGAAGATGTCAGCAGTCGGTGCTGATTTTGTGGGGTAGTCAAGAGCATCTGACTACTTATGGGCCAATCAAGTTATATCTATCCGCACAATGAGGATTTCCATTTTTAGGGGGAATCCATGTATCGAGAAAGGGAAGACACAATCAGAAAGTAATGATGTGAGTAGGTTTCTCATGATGAATCTACGTGCATGGTGATTTGTTTGATATTGTCAACTATGGATTGGAACCTTCAAACTTTTGCCCAACACACCATGTGAAGATGCCAGGAGAGCACAATGTCTATATATTAGGATATGTTGAATGTGAGGGGGAATTTCTGCAGGTGGTGATGTTAATCAGGTTAGCCTGTGTGAAGATTGAAGCAATGGAAACTATTCATGTCATTATTTGGAAAATCAGTATATGGGGAATCTCGCTGCTGTGATGGTGTTCTACAAAGTAAACGAAAGTTGTTGTGCCTAAATTCATTTTTAGGGATAGTGTAGTAACCTGACGGATCGGCAACGTTTTATAATATGGTTTTTGTTTGACTTTATTGGCAACCAGAGCAAAGATTGATTGAAGATTGTAAGAGGTGTTATCTACTATTCGCAAGCAACATCCAAGGGGGAATTTATTGGAGCATATATAGTCATATATAGTGTGTACGTCGCTTGTCGAATAGTCTAGGGTTAATGTTATACACCTGATATGCTGTAAACACATGAAACTGGGTCATTCGCAGGAGCATATGCGAATGAGACTCAGTCGTATGACTGAGCCATGCTAATGGACCAGTCGTGCGACTGAGATATGTGATTGGGACATTCGTAAGACTGAACCATAAGTATGGTCCAGTCGTACGATTGAACCATACGCATGGTCCAGTCGTAAGATTGAACCATACGCATGGTCAAATCGCACGAATGGGCCCAGTCGCATCTAATATGGGCCGAGGCCTATATATACCAGTTTCAATGTGTAGAGAGATTAAGGGTTTATAGAGAGTGTGCCCGGGAGCCTAGGGCTACCGGATGAGAGGGGAGATCATGCTCGATCTTTCCCTTCCTAAGAGTCTTGATTCTAATGTTGTAATGAGATTGTAATCGTTAGGTTTTATCAATGAAACCGTTCAATTATAGTTCGTATTATTGATTGTCTCTTGGTTTTTGCTGTTTGTTTATCCTTCCGTTGAGAACATGCTCTGATGTTTATCGATCCAGCCGACTTTACACACATACGTTTTTGCCACAGTGTTGACTCATCGCTATCAGCTTGTACATATTCCCTTTCCTGGGAGATCTAAGAAGCACCAATTCTGGAGGAATTGTATCCCTGGTTTGAGGATAATGCACTCATGTTCTATGAAAGCATCTGGTGCTTTTTGACTGGGTTGAGTAACATTGATATTCTACTGTGAATCGAATATCGTAGTCAAGTCAATGATTGAATGACAGAAACAAACAATCAAAGAACACTCAATGCAAGAAAAATACTCATAAATGCTTTTGTATTATATATATGAAAGTTGATTGATTACAGAGAATAATTACAACAAAATTTTCTATGTCTATCAGCCGTCACCTTAGGTACGAGGTTATCTATTCTATATATAGGTAGACAAGATGCCTTTACAAAATGACTAAACTACCCCTGAGCTATTACATCAGAAACTAGTCTATGTCTTGATCCGTATCTTTGCTTGTTCATCCGCATTGACAAATGTGGATGACTTAACTTGATCAGCATTTCTTCACTTGATCATCCGCATTAGTATGTTGGTCATCCGCATTGGTTAATGCGAATGAACAAATACTTATGTGTATTTCTTCACTTGATCATCCGTATTAGTATGTTGGTCATCCACATTGGTAAATGTGGATGAACAAATACTTATGCGCATTTTTTCGGTCATCCGCATTTGTCTAATGCGGATGAGCAAAGTCTTGTCCGCGTTAACTTTTAGTCTTCCGCATTTGTCAATGCGGAAGAGCAAATAGTTGTCCGTATTTGCATTATGTCTTCCGCATTGGCAAATGCGGAAGACAACACTTCTTTTTCTTGAGCAGAGTCTTCATCCGCATTTCTTCTTGGGCTTAAGGGTTTCCAACAGAGCAATCATCAAATCACCCATTGAGTTGGCATGTAGCATTGTTGTCCATATGATCGAAGAACAGTACAATTGATAGGATAATTTGATCAATATCAAACACACAAACCAAATAACAACAATTGAGAAGTGAATATGATGAATCAAGACAGAATTGGTACTCAAATGAACAAACTCACTCAATAACAATAAGCACAATTGTATTTCAATGAAGTAACTGCTTAGAAATGGTAGCTTGCAACAGAATTCCACGATTAGGGTTTTGCAAGCTTACCAAACAAAGTGAAATGACAATAGTATATATAGCAGTCATAGATTCGCTGACAGTTTCGCTACCAGCGAAACTGTCATGCCGAAACTATAGTTTCGCCCGGCAGAACACAAGTTCGCTGGGTAAACCAAAATAGCAAACTGTGAGCGAATGTATAGATTCGCTCACAGTTTCGCTGGACTGCCAAAACTGCTAATTACAAACAAAATACAAAATGAAACTAACAAAAGTCCTATTACAATGTAAAGTAAACATATATACTAAAGTGAGTCCAACCTAACATGATCTTCAATACTCCCCCTAGGTTGGACCTCACTATCTTCACTTCTCTAGATTTGACTCGTCAGCTCCGGTTTCCTCTGCTGCTGTTGTGCTATCTTCATCACCTCCTGCAGCAACATCTTTAGAAGCTTCAGCCACTGATCCTCCAAGGTTAGTTCCTGCATCACCAGCTTCCTCAGAATGACCACTAGCTCTAGCAAACTGCCTGGTCATGTCTTGAACATCCATTGCAAAGTCATCTTGTGCTCTCACCTTTTCAGCCAAACTCTTTACCTCCGCCCGTACTCCTCGTATTTTGTTTGCCACATTCATAAACAAGCTTGCCTCTTTTCGTGTTTCCTCTCCTGCCCCAGCCTTAATTTGATTTTCACAAAGAATCAAGAGATCTTCATTACTGAAGCTAAATAATTCCATCGGGTCAAACACCCTAAACTCTTTTCGGCGTTTGGCTCTAATCACCGCCTCACCAGTGTTATTATCATAAAACCACTTTTCAAAGTCCTGTAAACGTTGGGGAAGAGGATCAGCCAATCTTACCCTGTTTACAGTCTTTGGTGGTTTGACTCTCAAAACTATCCTCCCTTTGCCAGTCTCCCAGTCTATATCTTTCTTTGATCTTTTTCATTCAGCCTTCATGTATCCAAATGATTCAAAATTATCATTAAGTCCATTTTTAATTACCTTCTCAAGAAATACTGCCTTTTCACTTAAATGAGCATTAATCAAAGGCAAAGTGGCCAACCGTCTCAGATCCCATTTGGGCAAGGTCTTAAAAGCCTTCCTCTGTGCATGTAGCTGATATGACCTCCTCTTCTTTTAATCATAAACATCTTTAAACTAGGATTATAACACCAACTTATTATCCTCTTGTCTGCCTCTTTCCTGCTTAAACCTTCCATATTTTGAAACAAAGGAGTAAGTTCTTCAGCCTCCTTCTCCTTCACTAACCAGTCATTTTTATCCATCTCAAACACATCAGCTTCATCATCTCCCTTCTCAGCAACATACACCAATGGTCTCTCATCTACTTCATAAAACTCTGGTTCAGAATCATAATCAACCAATTGCGCATCCTCCTCTTCTTCATCAATCAAACCTTTTCTTTTATCATGCATTCCCTCAGTGGTAGTAGTAACAACCACTTCTTCACCTACACTATCCTTATCAAAATCAAACTGTAGGTTAACAAACCCTGCTTCAATAATATCATCATCCTCATTTCTTCCAGCATCTTCTCTTGGGATCTCTTGTTCCCCTGCTTCAGTATTAGCTGCTCCAGAAGTGCCTTCTCCTACCTTGGATGAAGTACCCACATTCAAGAATGAGTACTTAGATATATCAGTCATATCATCTAACTCAGATTGAGTTAGTTGACTAGGTAGGCCAGCAGCAGCTTTCATCTAAGAGATTTCTTCAAACAATCTCTTAATCAAATTACTCTGGTCAACCAACATCTTTTTCATTCCTTCAATTACCTCATCCTTCTGTTTTTCCCTAATCTCCTGATTCGTCAGTTTAGTCTTTATCATACTCAACTCATTGGCCAATGAAGTATTTAGACTACGAATAACATCCTCATCAAGACCAGCACTAGCCTCTTTCCTTACTGTGAAACCCTCGTGTCGATGTTTTGATCTCCGTTCAGGCTCAACAAAGTCAGTTTTCTTTTTAGATCTCCGTTCTTTCTCCACCCTTATCTCCTCTGCTTGTGCATCTATATCTTCTTCAATATCATAATATTTCTCCTTTGCATATCTCTTTCTCTTCTTAGCTGCATCAGCTTGTTGCACCCTTGTTTCCTCAGTCCTTTTGTTTTCAGACTCAACGACCCGTCTGATATAATTCCAGCGTTCTGGAGGGTACATATTTTCCCAGAGATGAGTGATTTTACCACTGAAATCATGGCGGATAGCACAGCAATCAGCAAATATCCGAGGGTTCATCTGCACTAATCTCTTGACTTCACCATGTTTAGGAACATCAGGAATAAGATCATCAATAATCATTTGAATAAAGCGAGGATATAACAACCATTTATCCTTCTTCACAACCATCACATTCTCTGCCATACACACAAAGACCAGTCTAGCAATGTTTGCTTTCTCCCCTTTACAACATATCACCATAGCTTTGGCCCAGTCAGGATTAAGTCCATCGGATCCACCCTTACGGTGATCTAAGCACATAATAAAAACATGAGCTATATATCTCCATTCCTTAGATAAAAAAGACTTTTTAATCTCCTTCCTCGAACCAAAAGCTGGTCCCTCATACCCCATTTGTCTGAAAGCTTGGAATACTTCAGACTCCGTCATATCCACTTCATCACCAGTATCATCTTCTAGTCTAAGAATCCTCGACACGCTCTCAGCAGTAATAGTTATATCATGATCAAACACTCTAGCTGAGATTCTCTGTACATCTCCTCCAGTGTTGTATTCTGCTGATCTCCAAAAATCTCTAATATGAAGATCATAGATAGTGGGTGAGTGAAAGATAGCATATGCAATGGGTGATCTTTGAAGCCATCTAATACAGTCACGAAATCCGGCCGCCTTTGGAATAGTATCGTCTAATATGATAGTGATGTTATTCCTCTCATCAAACTTGAGATTCGCCATGATAACCTGAGAAGAACAACAAATAAATTTGAATAAGAAATATTGAAAAGAAGAAAATTAAACAAAAACAAAAGAAACAATCAATTTCGACAAGCGAAACAATAGTTTCGCTCACTAAGACATGATAGTTTCGCTGACTCAAAGACAATTTGACAAGGAAAACAAATAGTTTTGACAAGCGAAACTATAATTTCGCTCATTGAAACTTGTTATTTTCGCAGAACAAAAATTAGTTTTGACAAGATTAGAATAAATTAAAGTAGTTTCGCAATTAGTTTCACCAAATATTAACTTAGTTTCGCTATTACAAATTAGTTTCGCAGAAAAGATGTGAACTTTCGTTCAATTTCGCAGAGAAATTAGTAGTTTCGCTGAACGAACAGTGAAACCACCAAGAGACACAATCTAGATAACTTGAGAATAGACTATTTAATCCGGATTAGAAGGTGAATCAGTGATCGAAACTCACATACGAAGTGAATCTCACGAAAAATCAGACCAAATCACAAACACAAATCAAAATCGCCTTAAAAGTTACGGAAAAACCCTAAAAGAGAAACTGAGCGGTTGTGCGAAATTATGAGAGAAAATTCGCAAACATGACTTATATAGCAAATAGTTTCGCAGACAGCGAAACTATAAATTCGTCTGGCGAATTTACAGTTTCGCGCAGTGAAACTGTAATTTCGCTAATTTACAGATTCGCCCAGTGAAACTGTAATTTCGCTAATTTACAGTTTCGCCCAGTGAAACTATAATTTCGCTTGGAGGTAACTGATTAACAACTTATTATCCAACCTAGCGAAATTGCAGTTTCGCTTTGCGAAATTATTAGCGAAAGAATACTTTCGCACCATTAATTTTATTATTTATTATTATTTTATTTTTAATTTTTATTATTATTATTATTTTTTTTAACAATAATACTTAAAGGAAGCACATCTAATAATGAGATCTAAAATAATCAGAGATCACGTTCTCTAAATATTTTAGAACATAAAGATGATCAAAAAATCATCTACCAGTCATGAGATCATACTGAATACAAGATCTGATCACAATCTGCACAGAAACAACTAAATTAGAAAAAATCAATAACGATTGCTAATATAATTGTCCACTTAAACTCATGCCTTATCCTTTTTCGAACAACAGCTTATGATTCATTTAAGGTTCGATTAGATGCTTTAAAATGCAAGACCCCACAATCATTTGTAAAACAAAAACCCTCACCCAACCTCAGGATTTCTTGAATTATGAATCAATCTTCAAAGAACAAGGTTTGTGAATTAGTGTGAAAATGATTATCAACAGAATATTTCATTCTGAGAGAAATTCATCGATAAGATGATTTGACATAATTATATCAAAATGATGAGAGCTCCAGATCTATACTCACGTATAACAGAGGAGATAACCATTTGAACATGTGCTGATGAGAGCTCCAGGTCAGTACTATCGTACAGCAGAGGAGATCATCACTCCAGGTCAGTACTCACGTATATCAGAGGAGATAAGCACAGACACAAGACATCTTGACACTAAATATACCAGCAGAGGATAATGACAAAACAAAGAAAATGAACGAAAGATTCATTCTCAATCCAATTTTTGTTAGGACTCAGTTTTTGTGCAATCCAAAACGATTGAGTAAATCCAGACATTCTTAAGCATAAAGTTTAATTTAATCAAAAAGCTGTTGTCTACTTCATTCGTCAGGCAGAGTCTATCAAGCATATCGTTAAAGAATCTGATCCATTTCCTTTTTTTAATGTGAAACAGAATCCAGTAACATTTACTATCATTTCTCATAGAAGTACTGGTCATGTTAAAAATTTTTAGAGAATATACAATCATTTCTCATGATGTTAAATTCCAATCTCAGAATAATTATATAACTCCCCCAAATTTTTTTTCATATTGAGATTATTATCAATGAATTGTCATTTTAAATAATTATTTTATATGTTTGTTATAAATTTTTTTGTTTATAAAGAAATAGAAAATGAAAAATTTTTAAAAAGATATTAACCCAAGCATAGAAATCAATTCATAAAAACGAGGTTTATCAAATGTTTTTGTGAAAAGATCAGCTTTTTGATTTTTTGTATCGATGGATATAATATTAATGAAACCCTTCTCTTGAGCATCACGAATAGCATGGATTCGTGTTTCAATATGCTTTGTGCGGGAATGATGAATGGGGTTTTTAGCAATCCAATGGCAGCCTCATTGTCACAGAATAAAGGTGTATGAAGGAAATTAATGCCATAATCAATCATTTGATGTTGGATCTAGAGAACTTGAGAGCAGCAGCTGGAGGCAGCAATATATTTAGCTTCCCATGTAGAAAGAGAAACAGTAGTTTGTTTCTTGCTCTGCCAGGATACCAGACAATTTCCCAAATATTGACAACCTCCAGACACAGATTTTCTGTTTAACCTGCAACCATTGGAATCACTATCAGAGTAAGCATGTAAATCAAAATTTCCACCATAGGGATACCACAACCCGAGACGAGACGATCCTTTGAGATAACGAAATATGCGTTTGACAGCTTTCTCATGAGATTCCTTTGGAGCCGACTGATATCTAGCACAGCAACCAACAACGAAAGTGAAATCAGGACGACTTGCAGTAAGATACATGAGAGATCCAATCATAGACCGAAAAAGATGAGGATCAACAGGTTTTCCATTTTCATCCGGAGTTAGACATGTCTGAGTAGTAAAAGGAGTCATCTCAGTAGACGCATCATCCATCTTAAATTTCTTCAGAATATCTTTAATGTACTTTTCTTGATGAATAAGAATTCCTTCTTTCTGTTGTTCAACTTGCAACCCAAGAAAGAAACACATTTCACCCATCATACTCATGTCAAACCTTTGGCTCATCACTTCTTCAAACTCTCTACACAATTGAGAGTTTGTAGATCCAAAAATAATATCATCGACATACACTTGAACAAAGATCATTTCACCATTCACCTCTCTTTTAAATAAGGTCATATCAATGGTACCACGAGAGTAACCATTGCTTAGAAGATATTGCGTAAGAGTCTCATACCAGATTCTGGGTGCTTGATGAAGACCATACAAAGATTTATCAAGTTTATACACTTTATCAGGAAAATCAGGATCTTCAAAGCCCGGTGGTTGACACACATATATCTCTTCATCAATGTCTCCGTAGAGAAAAGCACATTTCACATCCATCTGGTAAACTTTGAATTGTTTATGAGCAGCATGAGCAAGAAATATTCTGATTGCTTCAAGATGAGCAACTGGAGCAAAGACTTCTGTATAATCAATTCCTTCTTCTTGAGCAAAGCCTTGCACTACAAGTCTAGATTTGTTGCGCACCACCACACCCCGATCATCTGGTTTGTTCTTAAATACCCATTTTTGTCAATTGGATATTTGTTGGGAGGTAAATCAACTAAGGTCCAAACCTAAAGCTTTCTAAACGGTTGAAGTTCCAATTGCATAGATTCTACCCAACAAGGATCTTGTAGAGCAGCATGAACATTTTTTGGAACAATTTGAGAAATAAAGCATGAGAAAAGACAAACATTAATCAGTCCAGATTGACTTCGTGTGCGAACACCATCAGAAACAGATCCAATCACATTATCGAGCGGATGATCTTTCAAAGTTTTGTAATCACTTGAAGAAGGAAAGATAGTTGAAGAAGTGTCAGCCATGTTCGGAGAAAGATTAGATGAAGGTTTATCAATGACAAGTGTGGAAGCAGGTAAGTTAGGAGATGTAGGAGATAAAAAATCAGATAATGGAGCTTGATCAGGCATTGGAGACGATGAGCTGACATCAGTTGAAACAACATCATTTACTAGATGGATGGATCGAACAGACGATGGAGATGATGGAATAATATTCATTTGAGTACTTGGAATGGATGTATCATCATCGAAAACTGGCAAATTAAATGAATTGAACACAGTATTGGAGTCAAAGAACCATGCCGGTTCAGATTTCACTTCAGAAGGATTGGATTCTTGCCAATCAACATAGAATGATTCTTGAACAATACGTGTTCTCTTGTTATAAACTCGGTATGCCTTTTGTGAAGAAGAGTATCCAACAAAATAACACTCTTCAGAAACAGCACCAAATTTTGTCTTTTGAGATTGAGTATTCAGAAGAGTACAAGAACATCCAAATGGTCGAAAGAAATCAATTAGTGGCTTCCTCTTATGAAAAAGTTCATAAGGAGTCTTCACTTTATCTTTCACAATTAGCACCCTGTTTAGAACATAAGATGCACAATTAACAGCTTCAGCCCAGAAAATAATGGGTAATAAGGATTCGATCAACATTGTACGAGCAGCTTCCACAAGAGTGCGATTCTTTCTTTCTGCAATACCGTTCTGTTGGGGTGTTCTTGCAGCACTAAATTGTCTCACAATCCCTTTTTGAGCACAAAATGAATCAAGAATCTGATTTTTAAATTCAGTGCAGTTGTCACTTCTTAATCCCATAACTATTCTCTTACTGACTGATTCAATAGAAATGATTAATTTCTGCAATTCCTCTGCAACTTCACTTTTGTGTGCAAGAAACCTGACCCATGAATAACAACAAGACAAAAAGATTTTTTAGCAATTGATTTAACACTAATTGGCCCAAATAAATCAGTATGTAACAACTCAAGAGGACTTGATATGCTATTTAAAAGTTTGAGCTTATGTGGTTTTTTATGTTGTTTCCCTTTAGCACATGCCATGCATTTTTCAGTAACAGAAAAATCTTTTAAAGGAAGTCCTCTAACAAGATTGTTCTTGACTAATTTGTTAATTATCTTAAAATTGACATGGCCTAAGCGATGATGCCACAAGAGTGACTCAGAGGTTGATGCTTTTGAGAGAAGACAAGTTGCAGTAGCCTTTGACTCATTTGAATTCATATCAAGAAGATATGTATCATGTTTCCTTGGAGCACGCATGAGAATTAAATCCTCCGAATAGCTATCGCTGATTTTAAAAATAAACATTCGTCAGATTTAAATAGAACGGAATGTCTTTATCACAAATTTGAGAGACACTTAGAAGATTAAAAGCCAATTCAGGAACATGGTTGACTTTTTCTAGAGTAAGAGAATCATTGGTAACTTCTCCTTGTCCAATCATTTTTCCACCCTTCTTATTTCCAGCAAATGCCACATAACCTCCATCTATAATCCGATAATTGGACAACAAATCCTTTAATCCCGTCATATGCTTGGAACATCCACAGACTGTGTACAATATTTGAAGAGGATCCCTGAAATGAATTAACAAATCATTTAGCCAGGAGCAATAGGGACCCAAGATTGAAGAACTTTTGTTTTTAAAGAAGCAGATTTTTTACAAAAGAAATTATTAACCAATTTTGTCAATTTATTCCCAAAACAATTCCTATTAGAGGATCTCTAAATGAAAGGGCAATTTTTGATAAGATGATCCTCTCCACCACACCTGAAACAATGATGTTTGAAGCTAAGTCGAGGATGTGATGAGGTAAAAAGAGGATCAATAATAATCTCCTCATCACATTCAGACAAACTAGAATCAACATCACTCGATGTCTCATACATCTCATGATGTGTTTGTTTATTTGAATCAGAGTTCTTCTTGTCAAAATCAAAACATGATTCTTCTGACAAATCAGTAAAACTCGTACCCTTGGTACCAGTGTCAGATAAAGACGGACTACATTTTTCTGATGATGTCATATTTAATGGTATGAAAGATGGAATAGGTTGAGAAAAGAACTTTTCGAAAGAATTAATTTTAAGTTGCTCAGTTGTTTTAGGAGAAACATCAGATTCATTGCATTCATTACTAGAACAAAAATCATCACTATCATGATTTGAAATACAAGATGAAATAGAACTATCAAGAGAACATGAGACATTCAAGTCTGTTACATTTGAACTAGAAACAAACACTGAATTTAAACTAGACTTATTATCTAAAACAGACTGCTGATTGTCAGGTGTACTAGAACTAGTGCATCCAAGCCCACTAGTTGGTCCATAGTCGTAGTCTTCACCAATATACTTAGAGTTATTTCCGACTAAACCTGCAGACATACTGTCAGTATCTGATTTGATTAAATCATTAGAAGGATGAGGAACAGGCATAGGAGAATAACAGTATGTACTAGGAGGAGGATAAACTTGTACATTTTCATAACCCAAACCTGTTTTAATTCTTGCTCCCCGTTGAGATTTACAAAGATCATCATGTTTCATTCCAGAAATAGTCCATTTATCTAACTTTGACTGAAGTTTGCTTGCTTCAAATTTGGCAAGAGCAACCCATTCAGTCAAAGTATTAACCTCTACATTTCTTTCCAGAACAATTCTTTTTAAATGATCAGTTTCTTTTAAAGCCTCATTTAATTTCATAAAATATTTTGATTCATTCATTTTAAGTTCATCATTAATTCGTTTTAAATCCTTTTCACTATCAATTAACAAACGATTAGCCTTATAAATCCCAAAAAGTCTAATTTTGCAAGCAGATGAGCACATATCCTGTATTACCTCATAAGGAAGTCCCATTACTATCCTTTCGGCAACTAAGCTTTATCGCACATGCATGCTGGAGTACTTGATTTCCTTTCCTCAACAGTAGCGGCCGCATCATTCTTCTCTTTTCCTTTCGCAACTTTTGAATTCCTTTCTTCATCTGAACCTGTAATTTCCACTTTCTCCTCTCCATCTGCCTTTTCTTCTTTCTCCTTTACTGAAGATTCATTTGTTCCTTTGAATTCCTTGAACAACACAAATCCATCTTTATCAACTTCCATCTCATCACTTTCCACAACCTCAGCAACTAACGCGTGATTTATTTCAGATCTTGTTTCTTCCACCTCCATACTCCAGTCAAAGTTTGAGATTAAAGCTGACTCCTTTTTTGAATTTCCTTCTTCCTTTTCTTTCTCTGCTGTCAATCTTGGTACTCCAGTGTTACTAGGATCTGTGACAATTGGTAATGGACATTCACGTTTAAAATGTCCCAATGTTTACAATTAAAGCACCTCAATTTTGACTTATCCAATCCTAGTTTTGAGGTAGATGATTGACCACCAAGTTCTTTCTTCCTGTTCTTTCCATGAATCTCCTGGCTCTTAAAGTTAACATCGCCATTTGCCATTGAATGTCAGTTTCTTCTAAATCATCAGGATCAACCTAATACATATCTTCCATAGTCATTCCTTTATCTTTCAATTCACCGGCAACAAGAGCTTCATAGCTCTGAACAAACATTCCAAAAAGAGCCATTGTTTCAGATGAAATTGAAGTTTCAGCATTCACCTTAGAATTTCCCAATTCTTTTCCAACATGATTACTACCACTCAAGAAATTACTTGTATTGCTCCCTCCTTGAATTCGATTTTAATGTGAGAGTTTGCAGCGGATGACAACAAAGCAGCATTTTGAGAAAAACCAGATGTGGGCATCATAGTCTGATTGAATTCTCTTCTTTTTATATCCAACTCAAAAGATTTCAACTTGTTAATGATATCCATCAGCTTATAATCTGTAAAACCTCTTTCTTGTTTGAGCATCCTCACTTGAAGACTCCACTGTGGTGGAAGAGAATCGAGAAGCCTGTTAACTTGTTCACTGTTGGAGAGTCTTTCATCATACTTCTTCAGAGTGCTTGAGACGGTTAAGAAACGATTTGTCATTCTTGTATCCTATAAACGAATTGAATTCCTTTTCAGCTTGAATACTCTTGTCTTTCACCAGATCTGCATTCCCATCATAGAATTCACAGAGAGCATCATAAAGAGATTTAGCATTTTTATGCTCAGCAAAACGATTGTAGATATCTGGAGCCAAGCAGAGAGTTAGAGCACCAAAAGCTTTTTGATCACGATCAATCAGTTTCAGATCTCTTTCAGTATAAGAAGATGGGTCTTTGTTCTGAGAAACGACATCACCAACCGTAACCGTAGGTATATGAGGACCTGAAATAATCGATTCCCATTGATTATGATCTGTGTAGAAAAAGAAAGCTTTGAGACATCTCTTCCAATCTTCAAAATTATCTCCATTAATGAGTCTTGGAGGTCTATTAGGAGCAACACTTTCAAGATCCGCAAGTGTAAGAGTAGTTAATTTCGACATGATAGTTTCGGCAGAAAAATTGATAATTTCGCTGACAAATTCGCTGAAAGAGGTGACTTGGCTAACAGTTTCGCTAAAACAATACTATCGCAGATACTTTCGCAAAAAAAAGACACTTTCGCTTGCAATTTCGGCAGCACTTTCACTTGAACAGAGACAACAATTGCTTAGTTTCGCTGCTAAGTTCGCAGGAAACAAGCTTGAACTTTCGTTCAAAAATAGATTTGGCAGCAATTTTGCTTGATGATTGGTAAAAAACACTAATGAACTTTCGTTCAAGGGAATACTTTTGCTGAAACTCTAGAAAACAACTTCTGATTCAAAATAACTCATAATTTCGCTGAATGAAGATGACAGTTTTGCTGTAAGAACAGTAATTTCACTGGTCGATCTCAAAACCCTTTTCACCTTAAAATCAATCTGAAATCATCCAAATCTCAATGAATTTGAGATCTGATGATTGTAGAATCTTCCTCAATCAAGAACAAGCATAATTCAATCAATTACCATGCCAAAAACAGCTGATAATCCACTGAAAATTGATTGAAACTAGATATTGACCAAAACCACAAAAACTCAACAAATCAAGAGCACTAAGGCTCTGATACCATATTGTTGGTCCATGTGATCGAAGAACAGTACAATTGATAGGATAATTTGATCAATATCAAACACACAAACAAAATAACAACAATTGAGAAGTGAATATGATGAATCAAGACATAATTGGTACTCAAATGAACAAACTCACTCAATAACAATAAGCACAATTGTATTTCAATGAAGTAACTGCTTAGAAATGGTAGCTTGCAACAGAATTCCACGATTAGGGTTTTGCAAGCTTACCGAACAAAGTGAAATGACAATAGTATATATAGCAGTCATAGATTCGCTGACAGTTTCGCTACCAGCGAAACTGTCATGCCGAAACTATAGTTTCGCCCGGCAGAACACAAGTTCGCTAGGTAAACCAAAATAGCAAACTGTGAGCGAATGTATAGATTCGCTCACAGTTTCGCTGGACTGCGAAAACTGCTAATTACAAACAAAATACAAAATGAAACTAACAAAAGTCCTATTACAATGTAAAGTAAACATCTATACTAAAGTGAGTCCAACCTAACATGATCTTCAAGCATCCTTTCAGGGTGCAACAATACTCCCCCTAAGGATTATACAACCTATTTTTCTTCAATGTTTGGGAGGTGAATGATGTTGTGAGGATTCTTCTGGGTCTTTTGGAGGTAATATGAATGAGACTTTAGTTGGGTCCAGGATAGCCTTGATCATATTCACAAAATCAGTTGCTTCTGCCATCTTGTCTCTACTTAGCACATGGATCTTCATTTTACTCATGTTGTAGATGGCTTCCATTGGTAACTTTTTCAGTGAGATAGGCTCCGAAATAGAGATTGTAGGAAAGACCATCTCTATGAATCAGTAAGCTTTCCCCCACATCCACTTCAAGTTTAACAATATTTCCAAGTTGTAGTGGTGTTTTCTTCTTCTTTCTTTTGTCACTTTTAGCACTTATCCGATCATATGCAAGTTTTAGCAACTTGATGCATTTTAGAAAGAAGTGCATGTCTTGTTCACCCAATTTTTTGTTTATTTCCCTGAAGTGTCTTGTAGTGGATGTATGATTAATCAAGTAGTCTTACTTCATATCCATTGAATAATCTTATTTCAGCTCCCTCCTTTCCTCCCCACTTCCTTTCAATCACCATCTCATAAGTTTTCTCATCATAGTACATGTTTGAGATGGGAGTGGAGGAATGAGTACCAGACACTACTTTCCTCTTCAATGATTCGGTTGGGTTTACCTTTAACTCAGGGAACACAACCTCTTCTGCTTGCATATTCTTGTTCTTTTCAAGGGGATTGACAAAGGTTTTGTCTTTTCTCATGCATACGGTCTTTAATGAGTTGAAATTGTTAGTTCTTCTAAACATCTTAAGTATGTTTTCAAACTCATATCCCTTAAACATAGCTACATGATTGATCAGTTCCAACCGAGCTAGTTCTTTTAAATCATGAATCTCCAGGGCATTTACTAAAGCTGAGTACTCTGTAAAGAATTGGACTAGCCTTGAGATCCTTTTTATCATGAACATTTCAACATACTGTCATACTTCCAGGCAATTATCTTCTAATCTACTTTGCCTTTAGGAGTAGACACCCCTCTGAGGTTGCTCAGTAGTTGTTAACCGTTCTTGTAATTTCAACTAAAATGGTTCTACAAACCATTCAGGGTACTTATGGAGAACAAGAGCCAATAGTTCTTGATCTTTCTGATTCAACATCATATCTTGAGCAGATACTCTAGATCCTGGCTTTTTGCTCAATATTTCTTCTTCTAGTCTGTTGAGTCTTTCTTTCTTCTTATTTATCATTTGAAGAGTTGCAGCCCTTAATGAGTTGGTCTTCATGTTCCCAGTCTTTCTTTTTGTGAACCCTTGGCTTGAGAGATAGTCCTTTATTTCCTTATCTGACATACTATAAGGACCAGGAAATAACGGTTCATGTGTTGATATGATTTCATCATAGATGACAGTTTGGGTAGAGGAGCTTTCCTTGTAAAAGGTCTTTCATAATCAGTTGTTATATAATTTCTTCTTGGAGGCACTTTTGGTCCAGAATCCTTTTTAAGTGCTGATTTCTCATACTTAGTTTCAACACTAGGATCTAGCAGCTTTTCACTTTTTCCTCCTCTTCCTTCATAGGTCATCCCAAAGACTTCATCTTGATCATACCCATGATTGATCAAGAACATGGCTTTTATCATCAAATCATCTGTTTGAGCCTTTGACACCAATTCTTCAATAGGTTTTTCAGGTTTTAATGGGCTGTCCATATCAACATCTTTTGCCGTATCATAACCTCCTACTATTTCTCCTTCTTCTAAATCAATGATCACAACTTGTTTCTTCAATTGAGCTTCAGCCTGCTCATGTTCTTCAAGAAATTCAGCAATTGCTGCCAGACTTCTGGGATTATCTTTTTGCTTCTTGAAACTTTCTTCTTCAACCACTGGTCTTTTACCCATAGCCTTTTCAGCTAGATATTTTCTTTTTCTTGAGTAAGTTTGAAGGTGTGGGCTTGAAGTTTCAGCCTTTTCTATCACATGAGGTACCTTTTCAGGGGTGGTTGGTTCTTGTTCATTTATTTTAGTTTCCTCCTTCTCCTTTTCCTTTTCTTTTCTAATTCTTTTTCTTTATCTTTTTCTTTTTCATACATTTCTTCTATCATTTCTCTCTGTTCTTCAGATAGTGACATAGCAGGGACAATCTGCATGGTCAACTCTTTTTCCAAAGGAACCGGAGACTTAGGGATGAATACAATAGGCTATGAGTCAGTTCGTCGATTGTTCACAAATTCCCAAAAATCTTCATCTACACTGAATTCTTCAGATGTAAAGTTGTCTGAAGCATTGATCAGTTCCTCAAATTCAGCTTTCTCAGTGTGAGAAGCATCAACTTTTTCAGAGTAAATCACCATTTGAAGACTTTTTTCCTCATGTTTTGTTTGACTTGTATCTTCTTCTTGTTCTTCATTCTCAGATACATTCTAGTTTACATCATTATCAGCCTTTTCTTGTTCATCTTTCCTTTCATCAGCCAAAGCACTTTCTTGAATCTTAATAATCAGCTCAAGTTTAGAGATCCTTTTGTTTTGGCTTTGAATCTCATTTTCAAGACTAGAGATGATTTCAGCTTGTTCTTTAATGATGTTCTCTTGTTCTTCCATTGCTATGGTTTGAATGGCAAGAGTGTCAACATGTCCACACACTTCTTCTCTAGAATGGTTCAGTGAAGCCTTCAAGTAATCAATCTCTTTTTCTTTCTCTTTTCTTTTAGCATCAGACTTTTCTTTCAGATCTTTTAGTTCATTCTCCTTCTCATCGAGCTCTAGAATCTTGTCATCAATGATTTTAGCTCTCCTATTTAAAATCCTTTCCATCCTTTCCACCTTTTTAGGAGCTCAAAGATCAATTCATCTTTTTCATCAGGCTTGTGCATATTTGATTGAGCAATGCTCTCTGAGGGAGCAGTCTTAGAAGTTGCATTCTTGACAGGCATTTGAGCATGGTTATCCTCCTCATCTGAAGATGATTTGGATGCTTTAGAAGTACTGGTTGAGTCTCCACCTTCAACAAGATAATAATGGGTTGGAAAAGGTTGGTATGGTGATATTGGTGAGTGATGAAATGGTAGTATTGGTGATTGCTGAGATAATAGTATTGGTGATTGATGAGATGGAAGTATTGGTGATTGATGAGATGGTAGTATTGGTGATTGATGAGGTGGTAATATTGGTGATTGATGAGGTGGTGATGTTGGTTGAGGAGATGGTTGTGGTGTTGGTTGAGGTGTTGGTTGTGGTGTTAGTTATGGTGTTGGTTGTGGTGATGGTTGTGGTGTTGGTTGTGGTGTTGGTTATGGTGTTGGTTGTGGTGTGGTTGTGGTGTTGGTTGTGGTGATGGTTGTGGTGTGTTGAGGTGATGGTTGTGGTGTTGGTTGAGCAGCAAGTTGTTCTTGTGCTTGTACTTCTTGATTTATCTGATGAATCATCAATGGAAGAAGGGAAGAGTGAGCCCCACTATAAAAGTTTCTTGGGTCCCTCTTCTTAATGTATTTGTAAGACCTTGCATCATAATGAAGAATGTCAAGTACTGGTCCCTCATTGGCAACATTAGGGAATGATTCATTGATCAGGCACTGAATAAATCTCGGATACATTAAGAACTTGAATCTTCTCCCTTCTTGAATGTTTGAAGTCATGCCATTGAAAACATAGGCATACATATTGAATGGTCTGTTGGAGCAGAGAGCACAGATTGTTGAGGATGTGATGACTGGAATGTCATTCCATCATGTCTTTCTCTTGGGTAGGCAGTGCTGAAACGTATGAATTAGGAATCTCCAAGGTAGATCAACCAATCCTTTAACAATTCATTTTGCTTCATATCCTCCTTCATAACCAATCTCAGCAAAGAATGTGGTTATATCATCATCATCCAACTCCAGAGGTGCATTAGCATCATCTCCAAATTGTAAGCACCTTCTAACAGAATCTTCAGTGATGCTCAGAGTGTGATCATTGTCAGTTCTCCTAGTTAATGTTCTAACACCATCATCTTCAATTACCTCAGTTGAGTTCCAGAAGGACCTAATAAGATTCCCATAGATAGTGGGTCTCATCGTAATAGCATAGGCTACCCTTATGGAAGATAAGAATCTGATCATATCTCTAAGACCTTCAGCTTTAGGCACATCAGGGTTTAAGTACCCATTGACATTGTGGAGCTTGCTCCAAGAAAGATTTGCCATGTAATCTGCAAAAGAGACATGTGTGTCAGTTTTTGATGAAATCTTACGTGTATCATTTATCAGTTTGACTTTAAATGGTCAAAGATGAGCTTTTATCATTACTGTTTCATTGTTGTCATAGCAAATGGTGAATTTGTTATTCAACAATCATAGTTTCTATGTTTGAACCATTAATGAGAGGTTGTTTCATTTTTCATTGATTTGTTTCATTGATTTGTTACACATTTTTCATTTTTTATCATGCTCTGTTCTTCCAACAATCATGAATATCAAGTTTTTCACAATGAGAAGAATTTATGTTGGTTTGCATGCACATTGAAGTCGAAAAGGTGTATTATATTACATCAATAAGTCATGTTTTTGTTTTCTTCTTTATCATTTGGTTCATTGTTTGATTTAGGTTTAACAGTCCGACACTTAGGTCTTGATTAAAATTTTTTATGGAAATTTCACCTTGTTTCCGAAACAAATGTGGTTTCAGAATCAAGAACAAGAACAGATTGGGTAGAATCACACGAAAATCTTTGATTGTTTGTGATGATTATGATCAAAGTGGGTGTACTGTGTGTTTGTGCTCGTCTCACTATGAATTCTCTCAAATTTGAAAAGTATTAAATGACCCACTTAAATTCCTTTAAATAGTCAAATAATGGCTTTTACAAGATTTTACAAGTTTAAGAACAAATGCGGTCAACTCTATAGCGAATGCGGAAGTGAAAATTTTGTTTTTTGGTCATCCGCATTTGTTAACTGTAGCAAATGCGGAAGACAAAATTTGAACTTTGTCTATCCATATTCACACTGTTGTAAATGCGGAAGAGTTGAACTTGTGATTTTAAGACATCCGCATTTAGACACTGTAGCAAATGCGAAGGTTTTATTCTGATTTTCTGTCATCCGCATTTATTAACTATCTTCAATGCGTAAGAGTAAACTTCATCAGCATTGAGCACTGTAGCAAATGCGAAAGATCAAAGTCCATCGGCATTTGGTCAACATTGCACATAGCAAATGTGAAAAAGAGATGTTCATCAGCATTGGTGTATTGTAGCAAATGCGAATTAAAGAGTTCCCCCAACATTTGACTACTGTTGCAAATGCGGCTGAACAAAGTTCCTCAGCATTTGACTACTATAGCAAATGCGGCTGTTCATTTTTAATCAGCATTTGCTCACTGTGTCAAATGTGGTAGAGTAAAATTCACATATACTTCTTCACTTTGAATTTAAAGAGATACTTGCATTGATTATATGCATGGGTTACCTTCACCCGCATTAACCAATGCACTTACCCGCATTAACCAATGCACTTACCCGCATTAGCTTTGAACTTAATCAAAGCTAATGTGTCTGATTTGACTTTTCATATTATGAAGTACTGTCCTTGACTGAATTTTCTTATGAAGTTGACTGTTGATATTGTCAATTCTTGCTTGGATTGACTTGTATGTTATAGTTTATACAAGTTTCCCAATTTTGACTGATCTTGGTCTTTTCATGCTTCCAATAATCAGCATAATCTGAGATACAATGGTGTAACATTTTGCAACAACACCCAAATTCTTTTTTATTCGTTTTGAAAGTAATTTAAGCTAGTAACCAATAATCTAGACTTACTCAAAGTTTTAAATTACTCCCCCTAAAGTTTATATCCACAGTTGGATAGAAACTTTAAAGATTTAAAAACTTTATTGTATTTTTATTATGACTGATAATGATGAAGAGAATTATATCTTTTGTTGGGAGCATAGCAGTCTTACCTTACACGTGTGCATCCTTTATGATTAAATGGACATGTATATGAACTTGATGATTGAAGGTATGTTTGTCCTCTTAAACTCATACCAGGTTGATATTTTGATGCAAGTGATTTTTATCATGTTTTTGGTTGATTAATTATTCAATGTGTACCTCACACACACAAGCATGGAATGATCAACCATCCTTATACAATGCATGGTAGAACCTTTTCACAACTTTTCTTACGAGGTTACTTAAGTTATGATAACTCAATTTCACTGATCCTCATTGGGATTCTTCTACTTTGATCCTTTTCATGATGATCCATATTGGGATTCTTTTCACTTCACTTTGGAAGGTGATCCATGTTGGGATTCTTTTGTTCATTCATTTGGAATGTATTGCTTTTGTAGATTCATCCAATTTGGATGTGTTCCTCATTGGGAATCTTTTTGATCAGGACATCCGCACTATGTGCAAGTTTCATCAGGTCTTTGCTCAGCAAAACAAAGATGAAAGTGAATGTAGGTGAAAGAGATTCATAAAGTATCGTTACCTCGTGTGTTTAGGTTACTACACACACATGCACTCACATAAGCAAATACATACCTGTACTTTGTGACGAGTGTTTCACTATTAAATAAGATTTTAATTCATCACTGCATGTATCTTCTCTTAAAAGTTGAGCCTACCAACATATCTAGTAAGTCATGACAGTCTTGAAAATTTGAAATTAAGCGCAGTGAATGATATAATGACTGTAATTATATCATTACCTATAGATTGTTTTCTTCATCAAACTTGATTTCTTTTTATGGTTTTCTGATGTTTTTAATTGTTTTTGATGTATTTCATGGTTTTACTCAAGATTAATCATGCCAATTGGCTGAACCAGGAATTCAGACCTACCAGGTTCAAATGCCTTAGTAAACAAATCAGCAAATTGATTTTCAGTTGGTACTTGAATCAATTTGATTAAACCTTTTTCAGCACAGTCTCTCAAAAAGTGATATCTAATCTTAGTATGTTTTGTTTTTGAGTGCTGAACTGGATTATTAGTTATAATAACAGCTGCTGTGTTGTCAATAGAAATTGAGTGTGCAAGAAGTTAAAACCATAATCAAACATCTGGTTTTGAATCCAGAGTACTTGAGAGCAACATGCTCATGCAGCAATATACTCAACTTCTGCAGTGGACACAGATACATTTCTCTGCTTGTTGCATTGTCAAGATACCAGTCTGGGACCAAGAAATTGACAACCGCCAGAGGTGGATTTTTTGTTGAAGTTGCATCCTCCATAATCACTGTCTCTGTAGGCATAGAGATTAAATTCTCCTTCCTTTGGATACTATAACCCAAGAGCTGGCTTGCCCTTCAGATATCTGAATATCCTCTTGACTGCATTTACATGTGATTCTTTTGGATCAGCTTGATATCAGGCACACACACAAACACCAAACATTATGTCAGGCCTACTCGCTGTTAGATAAATAAGTGAACCGATCATTGATCGATAGTGAGTTTGATCCACTAATTTGCCTTCAGGATCAGGACCAATCTTTACTTTAGTATCCACAGGATTCTGATGGACTGACAGTTAGCAAAGTGAAATTTCTTCAACATGGTTTCTACATATTTTGATTGATTGATGAAGATTCCATTTGCTGTCTGTTGGACTTGCAGCCCTACAAAGAAGGTGAGTTCCCCCATAGCACTCATTTGGAACTTTGAGTGCATAAGGTCTTCAAATTTTTTGCAGAGTTGCTTGTTTGTCAAGCCAAATATGATGTCATCCACATAGATCTGGACTAACAGCATATCTTTTTCTCTAGTTCTTCTGAAGAGAGTTTGATCAATCTTTCCTCTTTCATTCCATGTTCAAGAAAAAGGATGATAGAGTCTCATACCACTTTCTTGGGGCTTGATGAAGACCATATAGAGCTTTGTCAAGCTTGTAAACTCTGTGAGGGAAATCTGGATCTTCAAAGCCGGGTGGTGGACTCACATAAACTTCCTTAGCAATCTTTCCATACAGAAAGGCACAATTTACATCCATTTGATAAACAGTAAATTTCATGGATGCAGAATATGCTAGAAAGATTATGATTGCTTCTAGTCTGGCAATAGGTGCAAACACTTCATCATAGTCAATTCCTTCTTCTTGAGTGTATCCCTGCGCCACTAATCTTGCTTTGTTTCTGATGGCGATCCCTCTATCATCAGTCTTGTTCCTATACAGCCATCTGGTACCGATAGGGTATTGTCCTTCGGGAAGATCTACCAGTTGCCATACTTCTTGTTTCTTGAATTGTAGCAATTCTTCGTGCATTGCTTCAATCCAGCTATTGTCGTGAAGTGCCTCTTTGATGTTTTTGGGTACTGTTTGACATATAAAGCATGAGAACAAACAAATGTTTCCAATACTTGACTTGCTTCTAGTCACGCTCTCATTAAGTTCACCAATAATGGTTTCAACCGGATGATTCTTGTGTATTCTGGTGGTTGGAATTGAGTCACCAGCAATGGTTACATCAAGATTGGAGACATTCACTTCATTATGGTCACATGCACATTCATCTAGTGCTAATGCTGAATTATGAAGATTGTCAGACTCTGTTTCAGTTACTACTTCAGCTTCAACAGCATTGTGATTGCTTACATCATTTGATGTCCTTTGTGTTTCAACTAGAGGAGAGGCCTGTTTTTGATTTCTAACCTCAGTTGACAGATCATCTGAGTGGGAAGGTACCAGACTTGGACCTCCTTCAGTAGAAACACTAAGGTTTTGTGATGGTTGTCTGATGGGATGAGCTTGAAAAGGAACATCTTCATTCATTTGTTCACCAAATGTAGGAGGAATCAAGGGAAATTTATCTCTTCTTCCTACAGTGTTAAGTGCTCTAAGAAAGATTATCATGTGGTCTTTATTTGTCTTTTGATATTTTGTAATAGTATATGGACTATTTCTATAATTGTTAGTTCCTTTACTTTGTGTTTTCAGTATAAATAGCTTAGATTTGCAGGTAGATAGCAACGAATACGCAAGATATTCGAATCTGCTTTTCATATTTGTAATTGTCTTAGCTTGATATGAATGAAAACTTGAATTTTATTAATATCTTGTTTTGATTTGATTACTTTGTGTGAATTTCATTGAATTGTGTTACAAATCATTACAGATATATTCATTTGATCCTATCAAATGGTATCAGAGCTGTTGGTAAGCTTTTAGTGATTGATTTTCGATTTAAGTTCATCGAACTTGAAAACCTAAAATCTCACTAAATCTGTGATTGAGATACAATTCAAGTGAAAATTTGTGAATTTCAGTTGTGTTTCATCATCAGAAACATGATTTGAAACACAATTAGCAGATCAATTCATCAAACTCAAGTAAATTGTTGAATTTGTTGTTCGAAAATGGCTTGAAGTTTCGAACTGAAATTTCAAAAATTGAGTGATTTGTTGTTGAAATTGAGGAAATTGATATTAAGAAGAATGTTTATCGACATAAAACTTGCTTAATTGAAAATTTTCAATTGAATTCATCAACATTTGAAGAATTTAGATGATTTGAGTCTGTTATATTCATATGAACATGATGAATGTAACGCATTAGGGTTGAAGTTTGCTGAAAAATTGTGTAAGTGTTAGGCGTTTGACTACTGTTTAGTCGCAACAAGACTGCGTAGACGTTTTCAGTTCAGACGTTTGATCACTTTTCGAGTGTCCAGACGTATCATTGTTGAGAAGTTTTTGAATTGTTTAGACGTTCGATAACTGTGTAGGCGCATCAACACTGTGTATACGCATTACAACTGTTCAGACGTTTTACAACTATTCAGACGCATCAATTTTAGACGTTTTTGGAAAATTTTTCTAAGGCATTCCCTTAGACGTTTATCAACTTAGACGCATCAACTGTTGAGACGTTTGAATACTGTTCAGACGTTTTAACCTTGATACTTAGAATTTTTTTTTTAAGAAAATTCTTTGAAAAACTTTTTCAAATTTTTTTAAAAAAATAAAAATTCAAAATATAAGAAAACAACAAAAATATAAGAATGGTAAAATCAAAAAATTCTGAAAACAGAGTTCCAAAACTTAAATATAGAGCTGATTTCAAAAATTGGTCTCTTAGACTAAAACAACATTTTAATTTCATTGACACTGATCTCTGGAAATCTATAGAAAAAGGACCATACATTCCTATAATAACTGATGGACCAGGCAGAGGATTTGTGTATACTAAAGATTCTCCAGAACCTTATCCAGAAGATGATCTTCAAGGAGATGATCTGAAAAGAGTTAAGAATGATATTAAAGCCTATTCATTAATGTGTAAAGGACTACCTTTGGAAGTTCTTACAAGGCTTGATGCATATCAAACTAGATATACACTATATAAAGCATTAAAGATCATTTGTGAAGGAGGTAAAGAGATTCAAAATTTAAAGAAACAAAAGCTTAAAAGACAATTAGAATTATTTCAACATTTGTCTAGAGAGACAATAAATCAAATGATGAATAGATTTGTTCAAATCATAACTGAGATGTCAACAGCTGTTATCAAACCTGATCTTGAAGATTTAAATCTCAGACTACTCAATGCTTTACCATCTTCATAGAAACAAACTGTAACACTACTAAAGCGTACTGAGAAGTTTCTAATAGATCTAGATCTTCTTATTTCAAAAATAGAATGAGTGGAGATTGATGAAAGCTCAAGGAACAATGATAGAGTAGCATCAATGTCTCAATATCAGTTTGTTGCTTCACCTGCAACCACCATAGAAAATGCATTCATGGCAAAGAGTGAGAAAAGTCCTAAAGAAGAAGGAGACTTGTTTGTAGGAGCATGATTTTTCACTGGCTCATCATTTACCAGTGCACCTGCATATACAACTCAGTCTCATTCTCAATCTCCTCCTAAACCACAGTCGCAATCATCAAATATTCTGATAGAGACTTCTTTATCATCTAACTCTGCTAAATCTAGCAAAGTTAAAGATGTGATTAACATCCTATTATAGGATGAAGAGTCCAAAACTGCATTTACTGCTTTTATGGCCAGCTTTCAAGCATATCAAGGTAGCCATTTAACTCAACTAGATTTTGTTTTACAGGATTTATTTGAGATGGATTCTGAAGATGTTGAAGAGATGGACCTGAACTGGCAGATGGTGATGATTGCCTACAGGACTCAAAAACATTCTTATGTCAACAAGAAATACAAGCCTAGTGCAAACAAGACTGTTGGATTTGACAAGTCAAAAGCTAGATGTTTCAACTGTAACAGTTATGGACACTTTTCAAGAGAATGCAAAGCTCCAAGGAATAATGGAGGAAGTGCTCATTCAAGCACAAATAATCAAAGGTTTCAACAAGCTCAAAAGACTTTTCAAAAGCCTTATCAAAGTCTTCCTATGCCAGAGCTTAAAGATGAAACCAAATCATCTGATGAAACAAAGAAAGCACTAGTAGTCAACATAAAAGATGGATATGATTGGAGTGCATATGCAGATCAATTTACAAATGACTTAACATCAAGTTTGTCTCTTATTGCAGAAATCGAAGAGGAAGATTGGTCAGAAAACAATGAACCAAAAGTGGAAAGTGATGAAGAGGAAGATAACTATGATTGGAGTGACAAGTCTGACCCTAAAGAGGATACAGAGGAAGTAGCTCTAATGGTTCAGTCTGATCAACCAAAGGTTAAATCTTCTACTTCATCATCTGAAACCACAGTTCCAAAATTTCCTGAAATACCATCAGAAGTAAGAGAAAAGCTTTGCACCAAATCATGCCTTGAACATGTTGAACACTACAAAAACTATTCATTCAAAATCTGTGAAAAGCTAAAACAAGAGGAATCTATGCATAATCAACTTAAATCTGATCATAAAACTGTAGATCAAAAGATTATCTCTCTTCAAAATTCATGGAACAAAACAATCAAAGATTTAGAAATTGTTACAAAACAACTAGAAGAGATGACCAAGAATCTTGAACAAGAGAAAATAGCACATGCTGCTACTCAAGTTGATCTAGCAAAAGTAAAGAGTTTGAAAATGATAGTAGAAAAAACTAATCAGTAAAAGGAAAGATAAACAAAAAGCAGGATTAGGTTTCACTCATGAGCCTATGCCTAAATCTATCACAAACACACTACCAGAGAATTTCAATACTCATGATCATTCACCTGAAAATAAAGCAAAGCTTAAAGCCTTTCAGATCAAAACCAAGAATGCAGAAGAAGAAAAAGAAAATGTCCAAGTGTTTGTTGAAAAAGATCAAGAAAAAATCAAAAATGGACATCCAATCAAGATAAAATCATATGAACCAAAACAACCAAAACAAAATATCTCTTCTGATCAAATTCATAATGTAATAGAAGAAGTCAGAATTCAAAACAAGGATAAACAACAGATAGGAACATCAGAAGATTCAAACACAATCAATATGAAACAATTTCAATGAGAAAAGGAATTCTTCTGATGATGTTCAATCTGAAAATAAACCAAGCTCTTCTAAATCAAAGAATCAAAGAAGAAGAAAGAAATCTGCAAAAGCAACATCCGAACAAAACAAAAGTTCAGAAAATTTGATTAAAGCAACAATTCAAACAACAAAAATAAAACCAATTAAATTTATGTTAGCAGGTATGTTAAATATGAATTCTCTTTCAAATAATAAAGCAAATGTTATGAACAAATCAAACTCTGATCTAAAATCTAGTTCAGATTCAAAGACTTCCGCTGTAGCAAAAAGATTTGTTTCTAATACATTCAAGAAGGAAGTTCATGTTAAACAAATGAACAATAATCTGACACAAAATCAAACTGTGAAAAATGAAAGACAACAGCTTAACTATATGACACCAAAGTCAAACATTATGTCATTGTCAAAAGTTAACAAAAAGTTGTTTTTAACACCATAAAAGTACTGTGAAATATGTGATATGAAAAATCACAATACTGCTGAGTGCTACTTCAACAAGTACTGTCACATATGTGACATGAGAAATCATTCGACAGCAGATTGTTACTATAACAAATATTATACTTATTGTGATGAAAAGACTCACAACACTGCATATTGTTACTTTAGAAATAGATCTCTCACTAGAAACTTTGCAAAATCAAACATAAGCAAAGGATTTGCTAATCCACAGTATTTGAGAAATCAAACTAATGGATTTCAAAGAGACATTAATTAACCTAATATAGGTTTGAGATCTTTTCTTAAGAACAACTATATGAGCTCAAAACATAATATGCAAGAACACTTTATACCAAGATCTGTAAGGATGACTAATAAAAATGTTAGACATCAATACATTTCAAAAGATGATCAATCGAATGGTATGATTGTTCACAAAAATAAATCAAACAATTTTCAGAATAAAATTGGTAAATTCATCAAAAATAAACCTGATTTGAATAATCTCCATTATAAACAATTTACAATTATTGATAAATTTGGAAAGCCCAAGACCATTTCGGCTTGGGTAGATATTTCAACTTAACTTTCTTGTTGTGCAGGTACGCCCAAAAAGACCAATCAATACATGGTATGTGGATAGTGGGTGTAGTCGGCACATGACAGGCAATACTGCCTTGTTACAAGAATTTAAGTCAAAAGATGGAACTCACGTCGCCTTTGGTGGTGATGCTGGAGGAAAAATAACTAGAGAAGGAATAGTATCCAATGGGATAATAAGCTTTTATATAGTCAACTTTTGTTCACAGTTGAACTTTAATCTTTTAATCGTATCTCAAATATGTGACAAATCTTATTCTATTCTATTTGATAATTCATTCTGTTATGTTTTGAAACCAGGTTTCAAGATAAGCAAAGATTGGGTGATTGTTACAGCTGAGAGAGACAGAGATGTATACATATTGGATATGTCTCAAGTTGATCCTTCAACTGAAACAACATGCCTAATTGCAAAGGCATCAAATGATGAAAGCCAGCTTTGGCATAGACGTCTCGGTCATTCAAATTTCAAGAACATGAACAAGCTTGTAGCAGGGAATCATGTCATTGGACTTCCATCCAAGAAGTTTGCAACAAATAATCACTGCTCAGCATGTTTGAAGGGAAAGCAACACAGAGCGTCTTATAAGTCCAAGCCTATAAACTCAACATCCAAACCTCTTCAGATGTTACATATGGACCTTTTTGGACCAACAAACGTCAGGAGTATTGGACGAAAATCATATTGTTTAGTTATCACTGATGACTTTACAAGATTTTCATGGGTTTTCTTTCTTTATGCCAAATCTGAAACAGCTGAATTATTAAAAGGATTTATCATTAAAGTTGAAAATCAATTAGACAACAAAGGGAAAATAATAAGAAGTGATAATGGAACAGAATTCAAAAATGCTAACATTGAAATGTTTTGTGCACAGAAAGGGATAGCTCATCAGTTCAGTGCTCCCAGAACGCCTCAACAAAATGGAGTTGCTGAAAGGAAGAATAGAACACTGATTGAAGCTGCTCGTTCTATGTTAGCTGATGCAAAAATACCTATCACTTTTTGGGATGAAGCAATATCAACTACTTGTTTTGTTCAGAATCGAATCTTAATTGTCAATGATAAACTGAAAACTCCATATGAGTTAATGTTTGGCAGAAAACCGAACATAATTTTTTAAAATCATTTGGTTGTCCTGTTATGATTCTTAATTCAAGTGATCAATTAGGACAATTTGATGCAAAATCTGATAATGGATTTTTCGTTGGATATTCATCAGTTTCAAAAGCCTATCGAGTCTACAACTCTAGGACGAATGTAATCCTTGAAACATTCAACGTTAAATTATGGAAAATTCTTTTCCATAGTTTCAAATGGTCCTACATGGTTATTTGATCTAGATTCATTATCAAACTCTTTTCAATCCAATTTGTTTGATCAATCAAATTGTCTTAATTCTACAGATAAGAAGAACTCAAAAGGAGATCTTGGATCTTTCAGTGAAGACTCAGATTCTGATGACCCAGATGATTCAAACTCAGACTACCCATTTTTATCATTTGTGAAGGATTCAACAATTCAATACCATGAAAATACAGTTTCAGATCATTCAGAGTCAATTAATGAGGAAGAATCACAAAATTTTCCTAATGATGGTAATGTGTTTGTGATACCTGAGTCTGGAACATCATCTATTTTAGGTGATGTAGTTGATACAGGTAACTTTGATTACTTTGTCAACTCACCTACTCAAGTTCCAAATTTCAATCCACATTCTTCTACTTTGATACATGTGTTTTCGAACTTGAATCAAACAAATCTGGATGTTAATGTTCAATGTGATGAGATTACTACATCTTGCATTCACAAGAATCATCCAATTTCTCAGATTATTGGTTCATTGAATGAGAGAACAACAAGGAGTAAATCAGAACAAGCAAACATATGCTTATACTCTTGTTTTCTTTCTCAAATTGTTCCTAAAAATGTTACCAAAGCATTAAAGGACAATGGTTGGATAGAAGCCATGCAAGAAGAATTACTTCAATTCCGCAAACAAGAAGTGTGGAATTTGGTGGATCTACCTGAAGGAGAAAATGTAATTGGCATGAAATGGTTATTTAGAAATAAGACTGATGATCGTGGTGTTGTAATAAGGAACAAAGCAAGACGTGTTGCACAAGGATACACACAGGAACAAGGTATAGATTATGATGAAGTGTTTGCACCAGTTGCAAGACTTGAATCTATTCGAGTTTTTCTGGCTTATGCTTCATTCATGAAATTTAAGGTGTATCAAATGGATGTAAAGGGTGCATTTATATATGGTCCAATTACTGATGATGTATTTGTGAAGCAACCTCCAGGATTTGAGGATGCACAATTTCCACATCGAGTATATAAACTGAGTAAAGCTTTATATGGACTTCATCAAGCCCCTAGAATTTGGTAAGAGACGTTATCACAACACTTAATCCAACATGGATACACATGAGGGAAAATTGATCCAACTTTATTTATAAAGAAGGATAACAATGATCTTTTATGTGTACAAGTGTATGTTGATGATATCATATTTGGTTCTACATGTCCAAAATTGTGCAATGAATTTGAAGAAATAATGAAATCTCGATTTCAAATGAGTTCTATGGGAGAGATTAATTTATTTCTTGGACTTCAAGTCAAGCAAACTACAGATGGAATCTTCAGAAATCAAGAAAAGTTTGTTGACAAGCTCTTAAAGAAATTTAAGTAGCAAGACTGTCAGTCCATACGAACTCCAGCAGATGTTAACACCAAGATTGAACCTGATCCAAAAGGAAAATCTATTGACCAAACGTTATACAGATCAATGATTGGATCTTTGATGTATCTTACTGCATCTAGACGAGACATTATGTATGTTGTTTGTTTATGTGCCAGGTATCAATCAGACCCGAAAGAATCTCTCAAAATTGCTATCAAAAGAATATTCAGGTATCTCAAAGGTAAACAGCCTTAGGGCTTTAGTATCCTTACGGCGGAAATTTTGAATTATATGGATATACTGATAGTGATTATGGTGGATGTTGTCAAGATAGAAATTCT